>JAZGTJ010000137.1:0-221502 GCA_036877575.1 Botia almorhae
TCTACTTTGTTTTGTTTCTGTAAGACGGTCGTAAAAAGCATTTCACTGCATGTTGTACTGTGTATGATTTTGCATGTGACAAATAAAATTTGAATTTGAAACAACAGGCTTGTGGTGAATCAACCCCTTCCTTTGTCCTCTTCATAATGTCTTCCTCCACCTCCAGCTCATGGTGTTAGACAAGCCTCAAAGTCACATTTATTGTTACTTGTAACGCTTTACAAAATAACAGAGTTGTTACAGTTCATAATAGTGGCTTTATAGTGATTTTGAGCAATAGATAAGACTGAATTAGAAGAGACACAATGACAGTTGGATTTGTATGACAGTGATTCCATATCATCAAGAGGTCTTTATTTTAAATAGAAATATCAGTAAAAGGGGATTTGAGTTGTTGTGAAAGCTTCTGTCGCAGTGTACTGTCTGTTTACATAGGTTATATTAAAAAACTGGAGCCAGGCTGTTGCTATGGTACCCAGTATTGAGTCAGGAGTGAACAACGTGTCAGAACATTTATCATTATGTGACAGTAAAGTATTACTGTTAGTGCCTATATATGTGTACACAATATTAACACAGAAGCAACACGTATATATATATATATATATATATATATATACAGTATATATAGTTCATATAATACTGAGAGATTATATGAATTTGTGATATGAAAGAAGACAGTGTGGGTGTAATGCATGTGTTTCTGTCCAAAGGAAGTTTGTTCTATCTGAAGAACAGATGGTGCTGTGCTCTTCCAGACACCCTACTTGAAGTCAGTTGAGATTACCTACCCTTGAACAACTGCCAGACAGAAAGAGAGACATTCAGCACAACATAGTCATGTACATCGTTCTGAAGTGTCAAACATATTAATATATAATCCACTTAAAAGAAGTGAATACAAAATGTTTTGAAAGGGTACAGTGGAACTGAAGGACAATTAATTAATTGTACCAAGGTCAAATTGTGCCGCGATGTACAAAATTGTAAAAAAGGCTGAAAAAATGCTGCCTTTACAAACACTATTGAGAAATAAAAAGGCATCAGGTTTCCTAAGATGCCTTAATGCGTTTCATATAGTTGTTTAAAAACAGCAATATAAATACCTGTATCTTTACTGCCTCTATATCCCAGAATCCTGTGCCTGATGTTTAGTGGTTGTTTGCTAAAGAATAAAAATGGGATCTGATGAAGGCTAAATTTAATTTATTTTTTATCAAGTTAATTAAAATGAATGTATGAATGCAGACTTTTTCTTTTTTATTATTTTTATTCTATTTCTACCAAGAAATGAAGCATTGTAGTGATTCAGTATTTTTTGGTCTGTCTAAAGGGCACTTACATTTTTGTAGGTATTTAGGAAAGTTTGTTTCTTTAGGATAAACATTCATACAAAATGCTGTGTTAATTGTGTTATTGACTGCGCAGCGGTTCCAGACACAGCTTGTAGATAAAGGCAGATATTATCTCAATGATGCTGCCATGCATGGCAAACCTGTGTGCTGTTTCTGTAATCTTAAAATAGCAACGGATTAAACATTTATGGCCAGAAGATGCAACAGGGAAGGTTTTCTTGTGGATAACAGGCAGGAAATTCAGGCAGACATTTTGCTCCATCAGCAGTTATATATCTACACTTCTTCCTCTTAATTCTGTCTTTCTTTTTGTGACATAAATTTCACAAAATTTAGCTCATGGCTACTGGGGGACTTTAAAAGCATATTTGTCAGCAAGTGATGGATTTCTGGGTCAGGTTTGAAATTCTGAAATGAAGGCTTTACATTTACATTTTACATTAGGCATTTGGCAGACGCTTTTATCCAAAGCGACTTACATTGCATTATACTACACATTGATCACTATACATCGAGTATGTGCAATCCCTGGGATCAAACCCATGACCTTGGCGTTGTTAACGCCATGCTCTAACCACTGAGCTACAGGAACGCTTGTGAGGTTATAGTTACATTGTTTTGACTTTTGGATGTAATGAATAATGGTGTTTGTTGTGCTTAATTTCTTTGTTTTTAAACAGTTCCCCCACCCCAATCCCATTGAAAAAATCTGTCATCATTTACTTACCCTCATGTCATTAAACTCATGTCATTCCATACCTGAATCACTTTGTTTCTTCCATGGTACATAAAATTAGTTCACTGTTTTTTTGCATATAATGTAACTGGAAATTAGGGGTGTCAGACTCCAGCAAAAGACAAAAAAGTCTGAAGCCATATGAAATGAATAGAAATTTGAGTTATGAAAAAACTAAGAATATTTTCTTTTCAGCATAGTCACATGTTACTTCAATTGTATAGAAAGGAGCCCCTTCTGCTATAAATAACTCTTAACTTTTGTGTTCCATGCAAAAAAGTAATCACTGAGGAACTGCATCACTAAGGAAACCATGGAGTATCTCTGAATGAATTTACACTATCATCTCTTTCACAATCAATCTAAAGCTGGAAATAGCTGGTAGTATAAGACATTACTGACCAGCAGGTTAGACAGATGACTTGCTTTACGAATGTTTATGCTTGTGGACTCTTATTTTAGAGCACATGCTTTTATCTAAGCATTCAAATAATGTATTGTGTTAGTTTGTGTGTTCCCTGAATATCATACTTGTTACGAGTACCATGCTAAACCAGTTGAGCTGCAGGAGCCTAAAGGTGTACATAAGTTGAGCATGGAATATAAATATTCCTATTTTGTCTATTTTAAAAAACTCAATTTGCAAGTGTCCCTTATACATTTCTAGAGCTGTTGGTTAGTGTAAAAATTGGTTTAATTAAGTTTAATAATGGCCACACAGAAATCACTGTAGCACATTTTCACATCAGTCATTACTTTTGTGCCAAATAAAATGTAGAAAAGAAGCTGTGCCCTGCAATTTTTTAGAAATATCAAGTAAAGATAGATTATATGGTTGTTTATTATTACTTTTAATAAACAACCATATAAAGGCATCTTAGTAAACCTGATGAATTAAAAAAATAATTCTAAAGTGTCTGTCAAGGCAGCGTTTTTTTTAGCACTTTTTACATGTTTGTACATTGTGGTACATCTTGATCTTGGAACAATTGATAGAAATTATCAATAAAAGGGAGGAAATGAAACAGCATAACAGAGTTAATTAGAAAGCGACATTCGGCTTTCTGACAAACTGCACTGACAATAAAACCATAATATTTCAATTTAAATAAAAGCCCAGTTTTAAGCAGAGCCTATTATTTAACCCATTCAAATATAAAAAGAGACAAAAACAAACATTTAGTAAATAAAAGTAAGGACAGTTTTTTAGGTAATTTCAGGTAATTACTTTACATACTATATTCTCAGGCATCCTTTCCAGAGAATCAGTCATATACTGTGTGGAGCAGTGAGCCATGAATGCATTTCAGTAGTTGAGTAAACTCCTGCAGTGTTTCCTAGCTCTTGTCTACGAAGAGAACAAAAGAGTTTGGATAATTACATCATGGCTGTCCCAGCAGACAGAGCTCAGTGCTTTAAACACAGCACATCCCAGGGGTCTATCCACAGCTAGTCTCTGCTCATGTCTTTTGTTTCTCAATCTATTCATTTATTTCACATCTCTGTCTTGTAGCCACCTAATAAACTCACTGTCACACACACAGACAAATGTGCTCTGTAGTCACAGACATGGATTAATGTCACGTGTGTCATACAAATGAGGCTTAATTAACGAGCCTTTCCTTTGTGCAATTAATCATTTTCAACATCAATTAAATGAGCTAGTGGAGATGAGGGGGTGAGGCAGTGACTGATGCTGTTGTCTCAGAGCTTGTGGTGTCTGATAATACTTCACCCATAATCTGTGACCCACCATCCACCTAATCAAATATATCTCCATTATTGCTGTTTTTATACATCATGTTGGAATATGGAATCATGTTGGCCAGGGTTGGTCAGTTATGTGATAGTGGTTACCATTAGCAGATTAAATATTATATATTATATTATATTATATTAGCAGGTTAAATATTTGTAGTAGTGGTAATGCAGCTTTTGTTTCTTTGCAATTGTTCTTTGTATGCATGGAAGCTCCCCGAAAATAACCAGCATGACTGTGTGTTTTGGGTATTAGTACTCTAAGTAACCCTAAGTGGCTTAACCAGGAAGACTACCTTAATCAACCAGCTTCACCAGAAGACCAAGTTGGTTTACCAGCTTCAACAGATTGCAAAAAAGATTAAGCAGCTGGTCTAGCACCACATCAGCTTGACACAACATAGAAATTCGGAAATTTTTCTTGGCTAAAGGACTTGTGGAAACCCCACATCATTAGTATTGTTTACAGACTGTACATATTGAATATGCTAGTCATAATGTTGGTATGATTAGAACGCCAGACCACAGTGGTCCGGCGTTCACCTTGGTAAATCAGCTTCTCCAAAAAGGCCATGCTGTACAACCAGCTTTTAGCAGCTTGTAAGCATCATGACCAGCCAATGTGAAGCATCTTTCATTCCTAAGGGGATGATGACAGCTCAACAGCATATTATAAAAGGATCTCTAAAACATTGCTTCTTATTCACAGGCAAATTACGATTGAGGAAGGCGAGCAGCGGGCCAAGGAACTAAGTGTGATGTTTATCGAGACCAGCGCTAAGACAGGCTACAACGTCAAACAGGTGACTTTCCATACTGCCTTGTTTTGTGATAGGAGGAAGCAAGCACAATGTGTGGGTGTGAGAAAGCTCTGCATTTGTTTGGAGTTGAAACTGTGATTTAGGATGACTAAGCACCCTGGTGGAAAGATCATTTGTGACGTAAAGCTATCCTGCCTTTTCTCTCTCTCTCTGTCTTTTTGAGAGCAAGAAGTGTGTCCATCTCACTTTGTGCGTTTTGTGAACTAAACTATGTGCGTTTTTGTATGTTAGCGGTTAGTGCTGTCTGAAAAGATCATAGACTGTGCTAGTTGTTCAGTGAGCCTGTCTATTCTGTTCAAATGATTAAGCTTTTCTTTCTTCTTTTCCTGAAACCAGTAAGTGTCAAGTAATCAGTCAAGTACAAAAACATTCACAAAAGCTTCTTTGCTGTTGTGTCTTATTCAGTAAGATTTTGTTGATGGAAATGTCATTTTATACACCAGATTGGACAAGCTGTGTTTCAAATGCCACTAAATGTTTTCACATTTAGCGTGTTTAACAATACTGCATAACTCCACTTATGTGTTTGCAGCTTTACAGATAGACTGTTTCTTTGCAATTGTTCTTTGTTTGCATGGAAGCTCTCCGGAAATAACCAGCATGACTGTGTGCTTTGAGTATTAGTATTCCTACAAGGCTTCCTAAGTAGCTGAACCAGGAAAACTAATTTAATCAGCCAGCTTTTTTAGTTGATGCTTTGACCAGCAACACACAATACACAACAGTTGATAGCTGTCCATATTGTGTCAAGGTATATGTACTTCGCGTCTTGTAGATAGTGTTGTTGTTGTTCTTATTATCAGCATGGCTGTTATTATCTGCTTCACAGCTAATACTATTGACACTATTGATCAAGATCATCATCTTGTTTTTTCTTGCCTTTATGGGTCAGAACAGTCGGAGATAGGATTAGGAAATGACTTACAAACTTACTAACTAAAACATTCAACAAAGTTGTAAACGGAAAATTAACAATACAAAATTTTTCATTTTGATTATAAATGAACATCAAATATATATTATGAATTAACAGTAAATTAACATTAAGCTAAAATTAAAAGATACTATAAAAACTATGAAATGTATAATGTGCCTACTGCATTAAATAATGTTAACAAATTTAATAATATTATGAAGTGTATTTTTTTTAATTGTTTAAATGAAAAAGCTTACAGAAGACTGTTTAAATGCAGGTTCTGTGACAACTTATATTGTGACAAGGTCAATGTATGTAAAATAAACTGTATCTTTTTCCTGGTCAAAGATGAAAATGTTTAACAGCGTAGTCTATAAAGAAATTGACTTCAAAAATAAACCCACCCTGAGTAAAATCTAGACCCGCTTTCCCTTCCCTTTCCTATTATGCACAGTTCCATCAGCTGTGCCAGTCACTGTCTTCATTCTTCTTAAAGCCCTTTATTTTTGTTTCAAAGGAGCTGTGCACTGACAGTACAACAGCAGAAAGACACTAAAGCTCCAGAATATCTGACACGAAAGGCTCCTTCAGTCTGTTTCACACTCTATTGTTGGCACCAGACATAAAGCTTAGTTGTTCCAGCCTCCATTATAAATTGAGTTAATTTCAAAGCCTTTATATTGATGGTTTCAGTGTGTTACGGAGGAGGTCCTTGCTCCGCCTCCTGCTGGTCATCAGCGGGAACCCTCACTAGAATACTAATCCGACTACAACTCCCATCGGCCAAGGATCCTACTTTTTTCCTCCATCTGCCCCACCTGCCACAACCCCAGCACCCAGCCACCCTCTACCTACCATGTCTACCCCGATGAGTCCGTGATTAGCGTTTCCTGATAATTTCAATGGTGATCCGGGTATATGTAAGGGCTTTTTGCTGCAATGTTCCCTTTTGTTTCTCAACAACCCGCTTTGTACCCTACAGAGAGCAACCGCATCGCTTTTGTTTGCTCTCTGTTAAAAGGAAAAGTGCTGGATTGGACAACTGCCATGTGGAGGCCGGATGGTTACGTATTTCCCACCTTTGAATTCTTTTTGCACCAGGTTTGTAAGGTTTTTGAACAACCTTCTGAAGGCTTGAGCCCGGGCGAACAGCTATTCGCCCTCAACCAGGGAAACCTCACTGCTGAGGAGTACGCATTAAACTTTCGTACCCTCTCTGCACAAACCAATTGGGTAGAGGATACACTCAAACTGTTGTACCGCCATGGTCTTCACAACGACCTCCAATCTGAGCTGGCCTGTCGAGATGAGGGTCGTAACCTGAGTGAGTTTATAGAGCTTTTTATCCATATTGATAATCTGATTCGAGCCGGGCGAGCTGGCCTACCTCACACATCTCCCAGACAAGAATGTGCAGCCGTCCCCGAACTCATGCAGATTAATTATACCCACTATACTTTTGAGGAGTGTAAGTAATTCAAGTAATTCGATTCAAGTTCCTGTCACCATAACTGATAATCTTACTATCTGTACGGATGCTCTTATTGATTCTGTTGCAGCTGCCAATTTCATCTCTTTAGAATTCGCTAGGAAGAATCACATTTCTTTAATTCCCTGTTCTTCTTCCGTAGAGGTGGAGGCACTAGATGGTCACCCTTCGGGACTAGGAAAAGTGGAGCACCAAAGAAGAATGTACATCTACTCATGGGGGTGCTCCAATCTGAGAAACAAAGCCTTTTTGCCAACTCCGTAGAAGCGAACCCCGAGACGCCACCTTTTCCTACTAAAATTTCATCCGAAAACTCTGACTTAGCTTTAGTTTTCAGTAAACAGAGGGCCTCACAATTACCCCCTCATCGCGATGCCATAGACCTTGTCCCGGGAGCTAAACCCCCTAAGGGTCGTATATTGCCGCTCTCTCATCCAGAATCAGCTGCTATGCAGCAATATATTGAAGAAGAAATGGCTAAAGGGTTCATTTGCTCATCTAACTCCCCAGTTTCAGCGGGGTTCTTTTTTTTGATTATCGTTCCCTAAATAAAGTTACCATCAAGTTCCGTTATCCACTTCCACTCATCCCCAAAGCTTTAGACCAACTCTGTCACGCTAAATTCTTTACTAAACTTGATCTCAGGAGCGCATATAATCTGGTTCGCATACGGGAGGGGGATGAGTGGAAGACAGCGTTCTCTACATCCATGGGTCACTGTGAATAACTTGTCATGCCTTTGGGTCTAGCTAACAGCCCCTCCGTGTTTTAGTCATTCATAATTGACGTTTTCTGGGATATGTTAAATAAGTTTGCGATAGTTTATATTAATGATATCTTGGTTTATTCAGAGACGTTGTAAGAACACATAGGTCATGTTTGTTCCATTCTTCAACATCTCATTCAGAATAATTTGTATGTGAAGGGAGAAAAGTGTGAATTCCACACCACAAGTACAGCCTTCTTAGGTTACATAATTAGTCATGAGGGGGGGTTGCCATGCATGACACGAAGGTCCGAGCTGTCACCGAATGGCCTCTCCCTAAGACCCTTAAGGAGCTACAACGCTTTCTAGGTTTCGCTAATTTTTATCATAGGTTTATTAGAAGCTCACAGTTGACCTCAATGACCAAGCGTTCTTTTAACATGTTAGTATGAAATGAAGTGTCTCTGAGGGCCTTTTCTAAGTTTAAGAACTGTGTTACCACCGCACTAATATTATGCCATCCGGACCCGAAGTACCCTTTATAGTGGAGGTTGACACTTAAAAATATAGGCATAGGGGCGGTGCTTTCTCAACACCATGGTCTCCCCCCTAAAATGTAGCACTGCGCATACTTTCACCTGCTGAACAAAATTATGAGGTAAGAAAACGAGAGTTACTAGCCATGAAACTTGGCGACACTGGCTCGAGGGGGCTGCACATCCTTTTACAGTAATTACTGATCATAATAATTTAGAATACTTACGTTCAGCCAAACGCCTTAACCGTCGCCAAGCTAGATGGTCATTATTTTTCACTCGTTTTGACTTTACCGTTACCTACTGACCCGGTTCCAAGAATACCAAGTTACCCCCAAGTCAGGTTCCCTGGAAAACATTCTCCCTGAAAAACTTTTAGTGGCCCCGGTCCAGTGGGATTTACATACAGAAATAGTTAATGCCAATGAGGCTCATCCACAATCCCCTGACTCCCCCGAGAATTTAACTTTTGTCCCAGAATGGTTCAGAAAGTGCCTAATCACTCAGGTTCACGAAAACCCCAGCCCAGGACATCCAGGTATCGCAGCCACCATCCAGCTATTAAGGAATCATTACTGGTGGCCAAGACTCCCAAGCGATATCATCTTCTTCATACATAACTGCAACATCTGTCAAACCACTAAGAACCCTAGACAATAACCTGCTGGCCTTTTGCAACCTCTGCCCACACCTTAAAGACCCTGGTCCCACATAGCCATTAATTTTATTACTAACTTGCCTAACTCTCAGGGTAATACAACAATACTTACCATTGTTGATCGGTTTTCCAAGGCCTGTCGTTTAGTTGCATTTACCTACTGCTTTTGAGACTGCCGAGATCTTGTGGAACTTTGTTTTCAGATTTTTTGGACTTCCTAAAGATATCGTGTCAGACCGGGGTCCTCAATTTACTTCTTGTGTGTGGGACTTCTTGGAGTCAACGTCAGCCTGACGTCTGGTTACCCCCCTCAGACGGAACCATTAAATCAGGAGATCACCAGAATTTTCCGATCATATTGTAACCAGCACCAGGCTGACTGGAGCAGATACCTTATCTTAGGTCTGGAAGAGAGCACACAATCACCTTCTTCATGCCGTTAGACGACACCAAACATAAAGCTAATTGACATCGACGACCCAGACACCGCTTTGCTCCGGGACAATGGGTGTGGCTCTCAACGAGTGACCTAGTTCCGGTTTCACACCTGCCCCCAATCAGCGTCCTTATAATACCAAGGCTCACATTTGAATCAGTGCGATGTCTTGTTTGGCCATGTGCAACATTTCAGAGCGTTATTTCGGACTGCCTTTATGTTACCGTTAGGATCATTTTTTGTGTCTTTGCCGCCTGCTTCTCGTTTTTGTGCTTTGACCATTGTTGTTGGTTGTTTTCTGCCTGCCATGACCTTTGCCTGTCTTTTGGTTTTGCCCCTGTCTCATCTCCATTGCTCTGTACGCTGGTTTTTGACTTTCGCCTGTTTTTGGATTGTGTTTGTTAATAAAATACTGCGTATGGAACACGCCGCTTCTGCGTCTTCGTTACACAGTTTATATGTGTCTACACATGACTGGCTGGAACAGGTGTTACTCACATTGTTTTTATGCAGTGCACTCTGCACTTCTGTTTCTGAGCAAGGTGCTGAATTAATTTGATTTTACAATTGATTTTTAAATTTTCTTATTTATCTCTCCAAAAACAGCAATATTAGTTAAACTGATTACCAGGCAGAGGTAATAATGAGTCAAATGTTAATTGAAAAATTTCAGGGTCTCGAGTTCCTTCCAGTGAAAATAGTAATACTGATAAACAGGTTGTGATGATCATATTAATATAATCATTTTTTATGTAATAGTTGGGCTGTCATTTTAATTTGTTAATTTATGTGGTCAATTCTTTTTAAATATGATAAAAAGATTAATGCCCCATAATTGTAAATTCTGTAATAAGGAATTGTAATATTATTATTTTATATTTATATTGCAGTGCAGTTTCTGTTTACAAATATAACCCACATGCCTTGTCAAACCACTTTTATCAAAAGCAGACAACACAGAATGAATAAAAAAAACACTGACATAGGTCACATTTTGCATTCAAAAACTGAGTATGACAGAGCACAGCAGATTGTAGGGGTCTTGTTTTCAAGGTTGAAATATGTGTAACTTGACACATGGCCTTTAAACCATAAGGCTACTGCTGTGGGATGCTGAAAAACAGCTGTAAAAAAGATGCAATGTAATGCCAAAGACATCTGTCTGCGAGTGTGACACCTGACACAGAGCAGCTATGAACAAATATGCGGCCTGAGAGAGCAACCTCTGAATCTACCATGGACAGAGTGACGTATTAGATAGATACAAAATATATATAATGATATGGAACTTTGAAAAGATACATAATATATGTTATGTGCAAATAATTAAATGTATTTTGTAGCATATCAAATGTTCTTAATTACATTTCAGATTTGATTGACAGTCATAACTTTCGTTGCTGTTATTTGTACCTGAAATAGTTTTATAGATAAATAGAATAATAGTTCTGAAATGTTTCCATTGTTTCCATCTTACATAGAGAACAAAAAGTGGCATTCTTCCATACAACAAAGTGTGTGTTTCCCTTTAATTGCTTTTGTCCCAGCTACATTAAAACATGCTATAAGGCCCTCTCTGTCTTTTCTGTCAAAAACAATGGTCTTTTTTCAGTCCTCTCTGCCTAATGGTCCACTGTTCTCCGTGTCCCCTTTGCTTGTCCAGTGTGATTGATGACGTGAAATGAGAGGGCTGGTATTGGATACATAAGCTAACTGCCCTGTTTGATATGATTCAAAGTGAATAGGCTATATATCATTGCTATATAGCTTCTGGGAGCCTTTTATAGCGAAAGACTATAATGGAGGTGTGTGGTAGGCTTATTAATTGCTTTTGTTGGAATGGTCCACTAGCAATGTATTGCCAGTTTTAGAAGGGACTTTCAGGAGGGTTTTTTGCTGTCTTTTTATCTTATACTCAGAACCCATTTTAAAGGTCAGCAGGTGTTGTAGTGTGTGACGTATGATTTTAAAAAGAATGATTGCATGGGATCTTCATTTCTATTAATATATGTAGGAGGTGAGGTCTGCTTTAATACACCAGAGGATATTGATTTTTGTCGCTTTCTTTGTATGTGTAAATTTCTGCACAGTCTGTCTTCTTTTTTTATCTAGGTAATATTCTCCTCAGGTGAACGTGGCTCTTTTTTTTGGTGATGGCTGCAGTTATATGCTCTGTTAATAAAATGTTTGCAGATGCTTTTGAAACAAATATATAGAGCCAATAACAAATATATACATAAATACATAGAGAAAACGTACCTTTCAAATCTTTCAAATTTCAAACTTTCGATCTTTTGTTTAGACCCCCTAACTAACCTGTGAATTATTTCCGTTGAACAAAAATACAAGATATTGATGAAAGTAGAACTTCACAGCCTCAAACAAATATCTCTGACCATATTCTCTTTCCTGCAGCTGTTTCGACGCGTGGCAGCTGCCCTCCCAGGAATGGAGAGCATGCAGGAGACCAGCAAAGAAGGCAGTATCCTTTCAGCGACCTCAAACATTAAACAATTCAACAGTTCTGAATGTTTAAAAATAGTATTTCATGAACGTGTATGTACATTTAAATCCAAAATATACATTTGAATCTAATACTTTTACATATGACCTATATTGCATACTTTTATCTCAACTGGAGCATAATAACAGGTTATTTTGTTCTGGGGCACCTCTACGATAAAATCATGTAACACTATAAACTGCAAATATCTATAAACTGTATTTACATCCATCACAGACACCTTCCTGCTGTAGATAATTACAAGAAGTTCTGGTTACACCTTATATAACAGTATTCATGAAGTAGCATTTGAAATTAGAATTAGTATGCCCCAAATCGTAGTATGTTGAAATTAGTATCCTTAAAGTACCCGGGTGGTCTACAACTTCCCCTAAATTCAAAGTGCAGATCCACTACACTACATATGGCTGACATTAACCACAACTCATTGCGAGAGAGAGGAGTGTAGTGACCAAATAAAAAACAAGTAGGCCAAAGTAAAACAAAGTGATGCGTCACCAAATTGTTAAATTAAACTATATAGTAAACAATACATTATAGATAGTGCTTGCAGAAAAGCCTAAATGCACAGAACAGTTGCATTTTAATGTGTGCATTTTGTTAACAATCACAGTGTTGTTTAGGCAACAATAGTTACTTCCGTTATGTGTTAGCATGTTCCAGTGCTTGCTGTTACTGTTTTGCTATGCAATAAAATGTATATATTTCTCATAACAAAAACAGTACATACATTTAGGGCATAGAATAAGTAGGTGAACTTGAACGCAAGTGTTTTACCATTGTAATTAATTAAGGCACTATACTGTAGAGGTAGCAGTGAGACTTATGTTTATGTTTATGAGACTTATGTTTAGAACAACTATTTTTATATATAAAATGCCCTTTTTTATATAATCCATATATAATATAGAAAATGTGATGCTGTGCTGTGGGAGCGTGTGTTAGTGTTAAGTTGACAGATAGCATAAGGTCACAACTCTGTGCTCTATTACATGAATTATACATTATCTCTCAGGCTGTGGAGCTCTGGCTTATATCATTGGAGTCTGACCCCAGATGCTGACACATGCTCAGCCCGTGTCAGATAACAGCTAATTGACAATTGACTAATTCAAGGGAAGATATTCAGCTTTTTTAATTCAAAGGAATAAAGCAGGAAATAAGTCATGGAATTAATGTTTTAAAACTGTAAACATAATTTTCTTAATCAGTATTTTTTTCATGTTTTTCATAAACAAAAAAGTCCTTTAAAAATTTTTTGAAAATCCTAAATGTAAAAAACTCATCTGTTAGATTTATACTTAAGACTATAAAACAACTTGGCAATAGAGTAAAAAAAATACTTAATTCAAGATATATTTTTTACATTTTTACAAGTCCTAATTTCTATTTCTGTAGTTTCTGTAGTCTCAAGTATGTTGTTTAATGGTATTTCAAATTTTTTAAATATTTTTTAATCCTTAAACACGATACATTTACTTGGAAAAGAAAAATATTCTTTTATTCTATATATGATAAAAAATATTTTATCATACGCTTTTGAAGAAAAATATAACTTGTTTTAAGAGTGGTTAGATGTTTTCACTAGAAGCCAAAAATAGTATGAGCTAAAATGACTGAAATTAAAATGATTTAAAGTGATTTAAAATCTTATTTCTGGGCAAAACAACAGAAGGTATAACATGTCCAAACGCTATGAATAGTTTGAGGTTTGAGTGGTATGGTTGTGTATGCATTAAGATGAGGTAATCTTAGGAAATCTTTTGTCTGATCTCATCAGCACACATAAAAATCTAGATAATCTGCACTAGTTTTTGGGTTGACTGTTGACAGCATGTAAGAGACACCGTGAGATAAAGAGAGTTAAAACAACAGATTTCAGATTTCAATATATTCTGCTAGGTGATATTGACATTACAAATAAAATGTAAAATTGTACATTGTTATGTTTATTGTAAAATAGCATAGGGCTGTAGGATTCTGACAGACACCATGGGTCTGTATTGCACAATTGTGTTGAGAGTCTGAATGTTGAAGGTAATAATTTTAAATGTAGAAAAAGTTCAGACAACCTGATTAGTTTTAAATCCTATTTTCTTTGACAGTAAGATTATGTCTCATTCACAATGGTGATGTTTGGGTTGGTAATATTCCATCCCATTTCCACTGTCAGATGAAAATACTGGCTTTGCGTCACTGGAAAAAGCTGTCTGATTTATTTCCTTCTCATTATGGTTTCTATCACACTCATTATTATTAGTTATTAGTCTCATTGGACAGTTTATCACTATGGTAACACTAAACTTTGTTTTTGTGAATATTTTGGCAGTGACAGACTAGGTGACATAGTGTTTGTTTTATATGTGTGATGCAGGTGCAGAGTGTTTTTGTTTGTTCTCAGCATAGGGTATGTGTTTGCATGTTCCCCCTGTGCAATAAGAATAGCACAGAACCCTGGTTGTTATTACTGTAATAGCTCATACATACAGAGCATAAAAGAGAGACATGAAATGGTCACTATTTGTATGTCCATTTGTGTGCAGGTGTCAGGTATTTCTAATTATATCAGAATAACTTATAGCTGTGTCTTTAAATCTAATTTGAAGCTAATGTTACAGTTTGATAGGCAATCTAATTTGACATAATGTGCCCTCATACTAGTAAGACCGTGCAAAATGCTACATCCCACATTTGTAGCATATCTGCAGACTTTTTCTGCTATTTCTGCACCAAATGTTTGGAAATAATTGTAATAATATCTTTAAAATGTATTTAACTGCAGGTGGCTGCAGATTTCATTCATTTCATGCATTGATAAAAGGAGGAGCCTACAGAGAAGCTTTATGATTAAGTTAAATTTAACCAACAGACAATGTAATTGTACTTTCTATATAAACATTCGTTGTGAATTTAGTGTTTATTATATGTATTGTTCATCATTTTTACAAAAAACTAACCTTTAGTTTTTTGTGGGGAACAGATCTGAAATGATCCAATGCTGTCTGTTTGCCTCAGGTAATCAACAAGACATTTCCTTCACTCATTCAAGATTTATTTTAGATGTTTTAAATATCCTAAATATCCAACAGGCTATAAATTAACAGCACAGCCTACTCATTCAAACAGCGCGGCATGCATACACTTGTCAAAGACGGGGGCTACATTCTGCAGAAATCTGCGGGCCCATGCAGGCCTGGGCCATAACCACCATAGATGTCACGTATCATGTAATTCTCTTGCTCTATAGATAGGCCAGCGGATTTGACTCCAGTCATAACAGATACATATACTGATACAACTTCTGGGAAAAAACAGGAATAATTCACTTTAAAAATGCACTTTTTTAAAAGGTTGAACTTGATTAACTACCCCTCCTTTAATTTGTAATATTCTATAGACTATCCCCTCTCTATATTATAGTATGTTATGTTTTGTTATGTTAAAATATATAAAATTATTATTATATTACATTGTTATATTGTAGAAGGGGAGTGGTGTCATCTTTACTGTCTGTGCTGTTACAGCCCTGATTCTAAAACATTTCTCTGCTTAGACTTTAGTCACGTTAGGTTAAGAGTTAATATCACTATGTCCGTTTTGGTCAGGGCACTGTGGTTTGACTTAATCAAATGACAGAAGCAGAGAGTGGATGGAGCTGAACAAAAAAAACTGTCCTGTATGTAAATTTGGGAGTTAGGGCCCAGGAGCTCAGGCTTTAAAAATATTAAATGTTATAATATCTATGTCCTCACTGATTATAATCCCCTGATATGGTTTGTTATGAGTATGTGGATGAAGCTACATACTCATAAGGGTATGAGATGTAGGGACAAATATTATGAAGATAATATTAACCAAACTACATCAACTCACACACATGCACATCACAAAACACCACCACATTTGTTCATGAATGAAAACATGAGCACATTATGTTTCTGACAGTCAGTCACGGGAGCAGCTGGTATGACTGTACATGCATTAAAACAAGCTCTGCTAAACCCACATATCACCCAGGAACACTACCGTTTCACATGCATTTCAATAAACCTCATGCTGGGATGAAATGAGAATTTGTATTGGCAGAAAAAAACTACATTTTGCTTAGCCCTATCGCTATTAGAGAGCTTGTGTGTTCTTTACACTTTGGGAGCTGTCTAAGTGCAATTACAGTTAATACCTGGAGAGGTCAGTAAAATGCATATTGAGCAGTGTGTGTGTGTTTACACACAGTATATAGCATTTGGACTGTAACCACCATAGATTTACTGATAGATATCACTTACTGTATTTGCTTAGTTTGATCTAGTTTTAATTTTGAGTATCTTGAATGTTACATATTATATCATATGTTGACTTTCACATAAATTGTTTGATGCAAATCTTTTATATTAAATTATGTACAATAATGTTTTTACCTCCTTAACAACATTCTCCAGTGATTGACATTAAATTGGACAAACCACAGGAGCCTCCAACTGCTGAGGGCGGGTGTTCCTGTTAATAGCTCACATCTGATTTACAGCATCATTTACACCACACGCTTGTTGTGTTGCTTCCTCTTGGTTAGCTTCCAGTTGTGTTTTCAAATTGGATATTTGGCCTTCTGACCTTATGTAACTGGTTGGAATCAGTGTTAAATCGATTTCAATTGTAAAATAGTATACTTTATTAACAAAATTGCCAAAAATCTTAAAAATTCGAAAAGTGAAGGGCAAAAATGTCAACTATGTCCAACATGTATACTTTTTGAAAATGTAGAGAGGTAGATGTTTTTTCTTTGTTTTGTATTTTTATATACAAGGAAAAGCACTAAAATAGATGCAGACAAGAAATTAATTTTGTCATTAAAAGCAGGATTGGATTTCAGAATTCAGAAACAAGAGGGCAGTTTAAAATAGTAAATAACATAAAATACATGTTAGCCATTTTTAAAAGTATCACCTCAGCTCCTGCTAGCTACTGTGCACAGAAATATGTGAATGCTTATTTACTTTCATTCACTTATTTGTTTCCTTTTTGCCTTTTGTTGCTGTGAACTTTAAACTGAAACTTGAAATGTCATGTTTCAGGCAAGATTTTGTTTGTGCGAACCTGCGTAAAATTACTGAAATGTGTCCTCTTCAGGTCCTCAAAATCTTTGTCACATTCCAGTGTGAATTTGTTTGTTTGTATGCAGTTTATATTTTTCAATGATACAGTTTATTGAATGTTTACAGCATTTATTTTTTTCTTGATGATTTCTTGTCTGCGGTGGAATTCTAGGAAACAGCTTGTATAAACTTCCTATGAACTGACAGCAAGAAAGGCTCCTCCTTATGCAGAATGTGTCTTTATTGTGAACTGGTGGGAACTCCTATCACAATTTGTCCTGGGCTCCATATATTTTAACGATGACCCTGATCTTTAAATAAACAAATAGTATTTAGTGTACTGCAGGTAGTCAATGGTCATAACACATGACAGAGGAGCAAATCATGCACATACTTAAGCTTAACTATTTAACTTAATTAGTTTGCTTGTCAGCCATTTCCACACTGATACATTGAACATAGTCAAATTCTATTGTATATTCAGTATATATCAGTTTTCGTTTTTAAAACAGGCTTTAATCTCTGAAACTCAACGATGGGACATTCCTCCAAAAAGAACGATAGTTCGCTTTTAAGAGTTAGCATCATGCAGCATTATAGTGTTTCATAGGTTTGTCTTGTGTAGGGATCCACATGTGAACAGCTGCTCTTTGGGTCAGTAAATTGTAGTGCACTAACCAGGGGACACACGTTGTGTAGTATATCAAATTATTTACATTGTATTTTGTGTGAATCCTTAATGCACTTTTTTAAGAAAGATGTAAATGTTTCAAAATTGTTCAAATGTCTGTCTTCTAATCACTTAAGAGATTAAACTGTAGCGTTCATCTCTGTGAAAGTCTCTCAAGTGTCACTGTATAGATAAGTTATTTGTAAAGTTTCACATAATGACGGATACAAGTCAAGACTAGCCATTTGTGACCCACCTAAGATTTACCAATATGACCCAAGTATAAGAGTAAAGTCCCAAGGTATGTGCAACGTAAACACACGTATGTGTACATATGTATGACAGTGCTGGGAATGGCATGGAAGCAAGTAAATAATGTTCTGCAATGCTGGTTTATTCTTTAACAGCATTTGGTTAAAATGGGATACAGTAATTCATACTGTAATTGATTAACAAGAGACATCCAGCACAGTACAACCTTTTGCTTTCTGTGTCATATGCCTGTTCTGCTTATTTTGATCTGTCACATGCCCCTTTTGTAATGTGGAAATATTAGAAATTGTACTGAAATATGGCTGGACACTCCAGTATCGGTTTTCCTGTGCAATGCACTTCTCAGATCATATAGGGGTGCACTGAAATGTCACTTTAAGTGTTCTTTAATGGCTATGAGAATTTGTGAACTACAGAGGCTATTTATTGTCTTAACTTTTTGTTTACAATTTTACATAACATTTTACATTGTTTTTACCTTTTTTTAAAGGATCTCCTTTTAGAGTAATTGGGTGTAGATATGCCTCATGTATGAAATCATGTCAGTGTACCTGTAATACTGGTAGCCATTGTGATATTTAGACAGCACTACATCTGCATTGGGTGAATGTCTGTGCGTGAATTGAATCGTGCTTCTGAGAGTGCAACCATTACCAGTGTATACGTTTTAGTTTAGTGCCAGCCTGATTGATTCCTGATTGATACCATTTACACTGTATAGAAATCTAGCATGTCGGTCCAAATCAGTAAAATCAATAAAAGTGTCTTATTATCAAAAAACCTGTGTGTGTGTGTGTGTGTTGTTTTTTCCCATCATGTCCCCACAAGGATGGTAAAAGCCACACACACCTGCATTCTGGGGACCAGCCAGGGGTTTTTAGGCTTAGGGGTAGGGTTAGGGTGTAAAATATACAGTTTGTACAGTATAAAACCATTATGGTCTATGGAAATTCTACACAAAGTATAGAAACTTAAAGGTTGTGTGTGTGTGTTTAACGTGTGTATGTGGGTGGGTTTACTTAACCATATATTGAGGGCAATCTATACCCAAAAAATCAAAATCTGAAATATCTGAGTGAAACATCTTTTTGGGCATGACCTCATTTGTAAAAACAGTATAACAAAATAGTAAACAGATTTGTTTAATCAAAAATGGCCAAGATTGGCCGCACACTGGAAACACAGAATACTATTAGACCAAAGGGTTTATTGAAATATATCTTGAATTTTACATATATAAAATGAAACAGTGAAAAACATGCATGTCTTAAAAACAGACTTAAAAACAGGCTTTTTTGACTGCATACAATAGCCCAGTTTTGAGTAACAAAGTTTTTTTATTGTAAAATTGCAGTTTTATGGTATGGTAATGTCCCCATTTAGATTAACATTAGTAAACGTGTCTGTGTGCTCGTATATGTGGTTTATGAGGAAATGCAAATGTGTCCTCATAAACCAAATGGCTTAAAAACATACTGTTTTTTGTGTGAGAGTTAGATTTAGGGATAAGAATCATTACGCCTATGGTGAGTGCCCATAAACCACACATGCAAGTATGTGTATGAGTCAAAATCTAAGGCCAAAACTAATCGCTCCATTGAGGAAGCTGTTTATTGCATTGTGTTCTCAAGGATTTATAATAACAGGTAACTTCAACTGTCAATACAATTAAGCAATGTAATTTTACAGGTGGACTTGTCAAAGCATGTTAAAGCTTAAACCACTGTTTTTGTCCTAACAGGTCTGCATAGGTGTAAACGAAACTGGAGTTAACGTTCTTACTGAAACTATCTTCTTCTTGTGAAGAAATGTCACAGCTTTATGAATCACCTGCTGTCTGTTTGAACTCTATATTACAGCAGGACTGTAAAGCAGCAGCAGGCACTGTTCCAGCAGACACCTGCAGTTCTGTCATATAGTGACAGATTGAGGAAGTCAGATATTTATGGACTTTGTCACTGCTCCTGAAAACTTATTGTATAGTACATAAGGAATTTCATTTTAAACAAAGTTAATTACAGTGTCAAATGATAATATTATACTGCTTTGTTTTCCTTTTTTTATAACACAATGCTTCCTAGGAAAACTATGAAGAGATAATCTTCTGAAGAGTCAAAGTATTTCTTTGATAATCTTCTTAAGAAGTCAAAGATGTGTTTCTGTTCCATGTAATTGTAATGTAAGTTTATATACAAAATTTACATTTACATTTTACATTTAGGCATTTGGCAGACGCTTTTATCCAAAGCGACTTACATTGCATTATACTACACATTGATCACTATACATTGAGTATGTGCAATCCCTGGGATCGAACCCATGACCTTGGCGTTGTTAATGCCATGCTCTAACCACTGAGCTACAG
This sequence comes from Botia almorhae, assembly GCA_036877575.1. NCBI lineage: Eukaryota > Metazoa > Chordata > Actinopteri > Cypriniformes > Botiidae > Botia > Botia almorhae. The sequence goes on from JAZGTJ010000137.1 coordinate 20,337, forward strand.
GAAATTTAAAGACCTTGATTTAAGGTAAAATGAGAAACATTTATAAACTACAGTCTAGTAGTACAGTATGCTACTAACAGTCGAAGGTCTCAACCATCTTCATTTTTACGAGATGACAGTGCTTAATGAATAGCTAAAATATTGACATAGTTAAACAATGTATTTTTGTACTGTACTACATGTGCTACAATATTACTGTCCATCTGCATGCAGGAAGGAATCTTGTTTTTTTCTGTGAATTTTTCTTGATTGAGATAAAAGTCTGTAAAGTTGAACTGTTTTCAAACCTGCTTAGATCCGATTGACCCTTCATGCTAAGCCCTCAGATAAGCAATTTGTTTAAACAAGGCTCTTTATTTAATTATACATAATTATCTGCTTTATGATTTAGCTCATGCTTCAGGAACATTGTAAAGTGCACATTTTTATTTACATAAAATCGTGGCACAAATTTATCTTTTAGATGAGTCCGATAAAAATGTGTGTGAGAATATGGAGACACATTGATGGTTTGTTATTATTCCAAAGGCAGTTTTGCTCATTCAAACTAAAAATCTTGCTCAGTTCTGTTTTTAGTGTTTGATGTTCTTAGCTAAGTGGTTCTGTATTTATTTCAGAACCCAGATTTTATAATATTTTTTTGTTAGATTTCTTAAGTGGTGACCCAACACAATATTAGAACTGGGTGTCATATTACTTCTGTTGTTGTACCAAAGTAAAAACAAAAATGTGTTTAAACATTTAAATGGTAATATTACAATGAACTGCAGAGGCTCCACAATATTCAAAAACTTGAAAATACTTGAAATTTTGTAGATTTAAAGTATTTAATGTTGTTTGGGTCACTTTTTATCTTCTGTTGTCTTGTTTAGGGTTTTTGAAAATGACTGCAAACTTTTTGTAAGTAAGCCTATTCCTTCAAAAGATGAATCTACTTATTTTGCTATCCTAACGGTGAATTGTAGATTTTTCTTATTGCCATTTAGCATTAGTGATTACTCCAAAGTAAAACAGTGAACAGAGAAATAAAGACAAACATTTAGCAATCAGAATTTTTAATTTACAATCATTATAAATTATATAAATAACAAAGCGCATAATAACTTTAGAAGTCTGTTTGAGCCGCAGGGAGTGATTAGAATCGGGGGAAGGCTTTCTCAAGATGCCATCTGCTCCGAAATTCTTGTATCGCATCTAAAACTCTCTCTCAGGACAGCTGAAACAAATCCAGACCAGGCAGCTGGGATAGATAAAGGGTGGAATATCTAATGAGAAGTTGCTTTAGGATGGAGGTGCAGAATTTAGATTTGTGGCTATTCAAGTGGAAAATGCAGTCACAGAAGAACATGGAGGGGATTGTGTTTGTTTAAACGACCTTGCTCAGAGCTGACTGATGCTCCTGCTTTTTCGGCATGCCAGGTTTAATTAGCACATGGCATTCGGTTTTAATGACAGTAGCAAAACAGATGGAGAAAGTCCGGTGTTCATATTGCTAATGCGTTGTTTAAAGAGTCTGTGTGTACTTGTTCCACTTCTCAAAATGGCTCTTCTGATGAGAGCTTTCGCGATGACATCAGTTCACTGCATTGAGACAAGTTTAAAGTTAGTAAAACTGAAAAGGTTACACTGTTCAGTATCAGGTAGAGTATCCGGTAAACATGCCATTATTACAATAGTTGTTGAATGCTTTGTACTAATCCAGGAATATATTCTTAAATGAGTGCAACTGAACTGCAACTAATCTCATTTTAAACATGATGATGTACATTGTTGTTCTTTTACATTTAATCTCTATAATAAAAGCATAGTTTACTACTACTATGATTGGCAGTTGTTGGACTTCTTTCACAGAAAATCTAAAGTTAGTATATAGAGTAAATACAAAAACTGACCTTAAATAAGTTCAGTCTCTACAGTAGGAGGAAAACTCACACATTGCACCTGGGAACAATCCTCTCTTTGGGGTGCCTGGAGAAACCCAATCTCTTAAAGAAAGCTGGTAATTGAAGTTTGGGTTTGTGTTGTTGTGGAATTGAACTGAAGCCAGACAGAATAGGAGGTAACAGAAATAGGTAAACAGAAATAGGTTTGATAATGTGAATGCAGTCATTATCTCTGGGCATAATTAATGTTGCAACTGAGTTACTGCTAGACAGACAAACTGAAGTTTTTCTTTAATTATAAAAACATTGTGAATTAGAGACCTATCAGATTTTGACTAAATGTCTACCAACAAGATCAAATTAGTTAACAATAATGTACACTTTTGCTAGTTTTTTGGCTACCTATAAAGAGAATCAGGTGATGTGGTGATTCTAGAGGCTTATTAACTCTGTAAATTAATTTCAGCAACTGGTAGTCATGTTAGACAGGTACTCACCATTTGGCCTGTGATGAGGAAATCCCCTGTATTTCACAGTTACTCCTGTTTTTCTTTTCCTGCTCTATCTCATCCTCTACCTCCTCTTGGTTGTCAGAAATACGGTCCCACACTTGGCTATTGACAAAAAGCACCTCCTGCAAACTAAGCCCATGGTCCACACAAGTCACCTGGCGACAGAAAGGGCAGCGAACAGTGCGCAGCCCACTGTGATACAGTCCCACTGTCTCAAGGCAGGGGGTGCAGAACGTGTGGTTACAGAGTAGCATTCTGGGAACGCGGTCCTTACGAGAGTAACGCAGGTAACAGACCCCACATTCCTGATCCTCAAACAACACCATGGCTTAAAGATAATTAAAAATGCACTTAAGAGATGCAACCAAGATGCTCTGACAGAATAATGGTGTTGTTGGCAGGTGGGATAGGATTTATTGTGAGGAATTACATATATGTACACAGACAGGACTAAAACAGCCTCTAATTTCCGAACTGACAATTAAGATCCTGGATATGTCTTAAGATCTGATCTGGTGTGCTTGTGGTCTTCTGAAAGTTTTTAGCTTTTTCTGTAAAAAAAAACAAATTCATGGATATATAAATATTACAGCCAGGGGCGCCACTCACAATTTTGGGCCCTATTACAAAATATGTGGTTGGGCCCCCCTAGTAGTGTTATTACTAAAGGGCCTTTAGAATTGTCCTAACTTATGATCCATTTTGGCTGATCTGATATGCTGTTTTGTTAGTGGTGGTCAGATAAAATATTGGTAAGTTACATCAAACTATTTGCACTTTATGTTCCTTACACTGTTAAAAATAACTCAATGTTACAATCTACAACAATTACATAACTCTCTAAACACAGAACACAGCAATGCTGCTTAGAATACATCAACCTCAGTTTTAAAGGAAATATACACAATAAAGATAAACACAATACTTACAGATGAGTGAATAGTAATCCAGTCCTCTGCACAGACACTGTTGCAAGTCTTTGTCCCAAGATTAACTCATCTGAGTGAGAATTAGTGGGTGTGTAAAGAAAAACAAACTGGTTTTGCTGTCAACTTAAATAACTGGCCAATGTTTTAAAGTAGCTATGGGTTCATGGGGAAGGTGATATCTGCCCTTCTCCTCCCCCTTGGGCACACAAAGCAATATGATTGGCCTTACCAGACACCACGCTCCTACTCCATTCATACTAGTTATTTGGAATTTTGCTGTGTCTTCAGTTCCTCATGCTGAAATTCTTTAGAAATGTTGACAGATCAGAGTCTTTTCTGAATTGCAGCACATTCAGTGATTTGTTTACCTTATTTAACAGGAATTAGAAAGTTGGGGAACAGCTTTGCCAAAATGATGTAAAAGGCCTTTAATTGCAGACACTAGGTGACACTTGTTGACCAAGTTATCCTGATCTTGTGTCAATGACAGTCAACGCTCTCAGGTTCTCAAATTACTACGATTCTTTCTTAATATAAATGTAAAGATATGTTTATGTTATGGTACTATTGGCTAAACATTTTTCATTTGTTAAACTTAATGTATTCTTTTTAATGTAAAATACATCTTAGTTGAAAAATTACGGGCTCGTCCGGGATTTGAACCCGGGACCTCTCGCACCCAAAGCGAGAATCATACCCCTAGACCAACGAGCCATATAGTTAACGCTTTTCATTTATATAAAATGAAACTACCCATGTGAAGTGAAACTCATCAAAAATATGTTTTAGGGTTTTGTGACGCTTTAACTACCCATTTTTAATTAAAATAACATGACACGTATTTAAATTGTTTAGATTCTTTCAGTTTAGCAGCTTCAGTCTGTGTTTGCTCCTTTCTGTTTCTTTATTACTGCTTTCCTGCATGTTTGTTTTGAAATTATTTTCAACAGTCGTTTCAACAGTTTAATACTGTGTTAAAGCCAAACACAACTACGCCACTATATCAGTGGCCACTGATCAGTGGATAAAAGAATGGGCTCGTCCGGGATTTGAACCCGGGACCTCTCGCACCCGAAGCGAGAATCATACCCCTAGACCAACGAGCCACGTGCGAAACATACTCTAACTTTACAGACCATAATCTTAAAGAAAAGCGTATCTGTTTAACATTTCCAACGTTGTTGATTGATTGATTGATTTACAGTCGGATTGCCAAAACACAACGCATTTATAATCAAAAGATCATACTTCTGAATTGCAGTTAAACTAAATATGTGGCAGCGGTTAAACACTCAGCTCATATTTGAACGCGTGCACATGACAAACATACAGTAACTATATTTAAAGTTAATGTCAATCTTGAACATTTTTACACATAATTTACAGCAAAAAGTCCGCAGCTTTTACATCAACTAGCTAAACCAGATGACTAGTAGAACACGTGTATTTGTAAACACCCGTGTACTTGTAAGACATGTATTTTCTTTTATAGTAACTAAAACCTCGTCACCTCGGTGTCCATGTACAATATTCTTTGAGTGGGCAGATGTTTTGTTGTTATCTTGCATTCTTGACAAAGCTTACTTAAAAAAAAGTCAATTAAAGGAGGTATCCGCACTCCGCAGCCATCTTTACCATGCCGGGAAAAATTCAAAGCTTCGAGAGTGCTGAAAACAGCGCTTTGTGTTGGTTAGTAAAAATACAGCAATCAGGAAGCAGCCACTACATACTGGATATTTTCAGTGTTATGTGCACAAATAAAAGCACGTGTGCGCGTGTGTTGAATTTCTTAATGTAATAAATACTATGTATGACTTAAACTTCAATGTCATGTGTAATATTACTGCATCAAATCTGACAAGAGTTCCTGGGTTGGTTGAGAGGCTAAATGTGAGGTCCTTTGGTCTGAACACGCCTGTTGTTATAGATCTATCTGTTCGTTTTCTATACCACTACCTTATGTGGGTTGCAGGAACGTATATGATATGTATTGCCTGCTAATAAACCATGTGTCGGATCAAAGGGCGCAGTATTTACCACGTGACTCACTGCGGACTCAAAGGCAGATTGGGTGTTCTCTCGTTGAGATGTTCTTAGTTGTTGTGCGCTTCCACGGTTGAATTTGTCACCCCTACAACGCCAGCTAAAAACCATGATCAGCAGTGTGCCACATATTGTAAGTTAAACCTTTATTTCGAGGTTTAACAAACTTTAGCCCAAATCTTATCTTGAAGTTCTAAAGGTTGTGAAATGCAGTCTAGTTAGCAAAGGCTAATTCTTTTCTCACCCTAACAGTCTAATATTAGCACAGTTAGTGATAATTTGTTAGTAACATCCCAGTAAAATGAGAAATGTTGCAAAAATGAAAGAGACGCCTTTTATCGATATAATTATTTCAGATTAAATAGCTATTCAGCTACTGGGTGACTCCTTCTGTGGTCAGATTTATAATCTTATTCGGGGATAACCCAATGTTTACCTGATCAGTTGATAAGCGTGGAAACAGATTATGTCAGACTTAACCTAACAGCAAAATATAGTCCACTTTTATGGTTGCTGTAACCTTTAGCAATGCAGATGCATAATGTTGACTTCATGAAGTTTAATTACGGCCGTTAATAAAGCCAAAGAATGATCACACTTTTTCCTGTGCTTGTAGTGCAGATTTTGACCGTCTGTAATAATGTAATGCACTTATGCACTGGAGAAATTTCTGGGCACTTTTCGGGATCATGACGTGAGGTAAGAGAAAGATATCATATATTAGAGCTGTATCATTTATTATGCAGGAAACCTGGTGCAAGCCTTAGAGCATCAGCTGCAAGATGCACAGGATGAGCTCCAATCAGCCAGGGCTCTGCTTGACAAGAGGAACGCAGAGATAGTAATAATACTTAAACAGCATCAGGATGTAAAATCTGAATAGCATTTTGCCATCCAGAAGGCATTGAGAATGCATTTGCTACAAGAAAATGTTATCTGAGACCACAGATGTCATCTTTAAAACTAACTTGTGCATTCTTTTCATGGGAATTCCAGTTTCCTTGGTGAGATCTCTTTGTAAAGTAATGGCTTGAGAAAATCACATGCCACCTTAGGCTGTCTCCCCCTGGTAGACTCTTAAGGTGAGAGACGTGGTGATGGCACTGCTGGAGCTCCAGGATGGTGGTTTCCAAATGTTGAAGTTGGTGTTAGAAAAGGAATTACAGCAGGTGAAGCTGCATGAAGGCATGGGTTCTCCTGCATGGCTAGACTAATGCTAAGTTAGTAGGGCTATATCTGTCAGGCTGGTTACTAAACTATTTATGTTATGTTGTTGTTTTTTTATTGTTTTCGTTATTTAAGGCCAAAGGTTATTTAAGGAGCTAAATGTTGTTAACCAAAATACATTTCCTCTTACACTGTTAATTCTGTTCCTAGCTTCAGAGCTATTCCTGCTTGTAAATGTAGCCTAATAGATAAGGCTTAACTTTATATGCTGTCTTATTTGTAAGTCACTTTGGATAAAAGCGTCTTCTAAATCCATAAACGTTGAATGGTGAAATGTTGAATATGCTGAAAGGTAGAATGCTGTTTTGTATCAAATATGTGACTTGTGGAATGATGGCAGTGCTGTTCTTTGTAGGTTTTAAATGAAGAGAGAGAGGAGCTGAAGGCCACACTGGGTGCTCAGAAGGAGCCCAGCAGCAGCAGCTGCAATGGGAGGTGACCCGACTCACCCAAGCTCTGCAGGCAAAGGAGCAAATCCTCAGGTAGACTTCAACACTTAGTGTTTCACATGCACTGAAATCTTATTATTGGATTTACTCCATATTATAAGATCATAATGCAATTTCAGTGATTTTAAAATTTGATTTGAGCATTTTTTATTAGAGTTAACTGAATTTGCTATGAAGCTCCATGTGTAATTATACATATCATTTTAAATTGCATTTGTTTCAGGTCCCTGGAGCAATTTTTATCATCACGTAGCATCATTTCCAAGCTTGGCCCCCCTAAGACAAGATCTGGAGGAAACCACAGCCAAGTGAAACAATTCACAGACCTGTGAGAGTCACTTGAAAGCTGAGGTCATCAGACTAAGAGACAAGTGAGACGTTTCCTAATGACAAGTTCCTAATAAGAACATTAAGTTTCTGATGGTCTTGTCAATGGCAGCAGTTTATATCTAAACCTTGTAAATGCTAAAGTCGATCTGAAATATAAGCCCTTTGTCATTTTATCAGGTTGGAAAACAGGCAAAAACATAAAGCAGAGATAAGCAATAAAGAACACGAGTGGAAAAAATGAGAAAGAACATACTTATTGTAATACTGAAATCAAACGTGTATGTGCAGTTATCTTTACAGTTTACAATTTTATTGTATTATTATTGGTTGGGCAGATTTTGATCATTTAGTCCTCTGCGTGTAGCTGCAGGAGGACCTTGAGAGAGTCGAACAGGCTTAAGAGAGTTGGAGGGAATGAGAAAGGAGGTGTCTCAGTTAACCAGTGAGCTTCATCAGCGTGACATCACCATTGCCACACTCACTGGCTCTGCCTCCAGCTGCAGGCAGTTTTATCGAGCAGAGCGCAGGGTGTCAGAGCTCAAGGTTCACTTGTCACACTCATCTGTGGATAAACATCAACAGGCATTTCAGTTAACGTCATGTCTGTTAGTGGTGCAATCTTTTAGTTATTACATAATGATGGCAGTGTTAAATAATTGGTGAAACTGAACTGCTCTTATGTTGGTTTTGAAGGTGAAACAGGCTCAGCTTGAAACTCTAAATCTTGAGACACAGCATCTAAATAATCTTCTTGGGAGAATTGAATCAGGTTTCTATGATTAAATATTTGTGTGTTATTTTGCATACTTTGACTTTGTTTTCTCAGGTGTTTATTGCTTCGTATTTCTTTTTGTTTCCCTTTCAGAGGGGTGATGGAGAGATGGCAAGCCTCAGAGACAGTTATGTATCATCTTTTAGCAGTCTGGAGCAGGAGAACAGGCAGCTGAGACAGGAACTAACTGAGCTACAGTCTCTCATGGAGGCCAGCAACCAGACCTGGCAGGACAAGTACGAGAAAGAGTTATTACTAAACCAGAGCGAGCAATTCACACAACACTCTGGACAGGTAATTTCACAACAGATTTTAGACACAACCCCCACATAAGTGGGGTGCAAAAGTAAGACTACATTAAGCAATTTGTAACAATTTGTGACATGTTTGATCATGTTAGCGTTCCATTTGAACAAATGGTCATATTTCCTTGCTTTAATTGAGGTGCACACAATGTTCATTAGTTAGTATGTCATGACTTGTTGGGATATTGTGGATTATCAGGCTTTGCATTAAACAACCTGTTTGCTGTCATTAAAGCAAAAGAAGAGGTTTCGAAATACAAAATTGGAAAACATGTTTTTGTATTAAATTTAAAAAAATTTAAAATAAAAATTTTATTTGTACTTTCAGACTTTTGAACCCCAGTCTTTCAAATAAGAGACTATTGTGTAGTGTTTTTATGTGCTGTAATAGATCAGATGAAGATGTGCAGCATAGACACAAGGTGGAGCTGCAGGCCATGGAGCCATAGGATACACATCTTCATTGTCAGCCCGTAAAGCCCACAGGATGGCAGCTCTTCTCCATGCCAAAAACAGAGCCAAAAACAACAAAAAGCAAGTAAAGTAATGCATTGTCCCAATAGCATAATGTCATCACAACCCACAGAACAATGTATCCATTTACTTGCACAACTCATACATTTTGTGTTTTGAAAGCATGCATTTCTAATGTCAAAGTATGCCTTAACAGTCAATTCTTGCTTATTTATCCAGGACAGACTGGATCTCCAACTGGCTCAGTGGCTAGAAGGTTTCTGAAGGAGGAAACACTACGGTCTCCAGAGGCTGGATGCCCACATTCAGAGCATGAAGCAGGACAACACCAATACTGTCTGCAAATACCTGGGAAGGACAGCAATTCCCACAGTGGTTACTAAATTTAGGACCTAAGTATCTTGAGATACCTACAAGTGATAATCTCTTTATGTATTTGTGGTTCCATTTGAGAAGCAGAGTATGTATCAGCAGCTAGTCATGATTCTATTGAACATGACCCTAACCCCAACTCAACAGGACATTTTAACAGTAAGACAGCTACAGCAAATGACACCAAAGCAGTGTCAAACAACCTTTGTCTCAAAATTGCTAAATACATCCATATTTATTACAGGAATGACCATGATGCTTCTCAGCCAAACTTTAGTACTATGACCTGTCACTTTCTTTTATACAGTGTCATGCATGCAGACTGACATATCTTATATGTCAGTATATTATATACAGTGCCTTGCAAAAGTATTCATACCCCTTGAACTTTTTCACATTTTGTCACCTTACAACCACAAAAGACGAGACTGGGAAAGAGATTCACCTTTCAGCAAGACAATGACCCTAAACATACAGCCAGAGCTACAATGGAATGGTTTGGATCAAAGAATATTCAAGTGTTAGAATGGCCCAGTCAAACTTCAGACCTAAATCCCACTGAGCATCTGTGGCAAGACATGAAAATTGCTGTTCACAGATGCTCCCCATCCAATCTGGCTGAGCTTGAGCTATTTTGCAAAGAAGAATGGGCAAAAAATTCAGTCTCTAGATGTGCAAAGCTGGCAGAGACATACCCCAAAAGACTTGCAGCTGTAATTGCAGTAAAAGGTGGCTCAACAAAGTATTGTTGCGGGGGGCTGAATATAAGTGCACACCACACTTTTCAGATTTTTATTTGCTTAAAATTTTGAAAACCATATATAATTTTCGTTCTACTTCACAATTATATGCTACTTTATGTTGGTCTATTACATAAAATCTCAATAAAAAACATTTATATTTGTGGTTGTAATGTGACAAAATGTGAAAAAGTTCAAGGGGTATGAATACTTTAAGTACAAGGCACTGTATGTCCCTCACTGAGCACTTCAGACCTTATATTTTTGCGGTTTCGGCATTGTCTTTTGATTGCTCGCATTTTCTGTACAATCAATATTTATTTACAGTGAAAAATCTCTTTTTGTAAACTTACTGACAAAACTGTTAAGAACATGTTTTAGAAGTCAAATTAAAAGAGCTTGTTTTGATAGACTTGTTTGTTATGGGAGTGGATGTGTTTGTGTGAATGCGTTTATTTGTTCGTCACTTTGTGCTTTGGGGATAAGCATGTTGGAATGCATGATGGATCAGATAAATTGTCTGGGGACGTATCCTTTAGCAGTGCTGCACAGTAGAGATGTAAAGTTGACGTCAAATACAAGCTTTCTCTCAAGTCCCCACCTATGTGAGTGGCCTATCACAGACCTCCGTAATGATTTAGTAAAGCTTCACCCCAAGAATGCACAGGCTGTGCCAGGCCTTAGGGTTTAAAGCACACACACAGTCACAAGCTAAAACAGCAGACACACAGGTTCATCATGAGAAAGCTCATGGAATGTTAATGTTATCCATGTGCGATCCCGAACTTGGAAATAACCAAAGGCTGTTATTGAAAACAGAGGGGTAAGACTTGTATATTATTAATGAAGTGATACTGAGTAGGAGACATGCTCACCATGAGAAATAGAGAGAATACGAATATCTTAAATCTAATTTGTGTTGGAATGTGTCTTTTTTTCTCCCATCTTTACCCTTCCTCAGATTAACAAGTTCTGGAAATATGTTTTGCCAGGCACTGGTCCAGCGGTTTTGTGATCGGAATTCTGTTACCCTGGTTACCAAGACTGCACAGCTCAACAAACAGCACTGAGGAATTTGGCAATGTGGACATTCGCTTTTTTGCTTGCAGAAGAAAAGCATTTTAGATTTGCAAGGACCCTTTTAGACATGGGGCCCTGGTAGGAGTGGGCTAGGAGATTAATCAACACTTGACTTGCTTAAATAGTTGAACCATGGCCAAGAATGTACTTGATAACATTTAACAAACTGTTGGTCTATATTTCATTTTAATATACTTTTAAAAGGTTTGTTTGTATTTAGAATTAGTATTTAGTGTGCAAGACTATGATTTTTATGAAACTGTGGGTTGTAAATCTCTCATAAAGCTCAAATTAAACATAAACTTCTAGGATCTTATGTCCTTACCTTAGAACAGTTGCCTTCAAAACCCAACAGAGGGTGCCATTATGATTCCCACTCAGCTTGTAACATGACTAGCACACAGCACTGTGTCCTGATGTTTGTCTCAGATGCTTTACAACAAGCTACCACACAAAGACCTGCTGTCAAAGCCAAATATTTCAACAATGTGTTCCAAACATTTCTTGATGTACGTCCCACCAGGCCCAGCTTTACATTTTTGCTGTGTGATCATCAGATAACAGTTATGTTTGGTATAGTAAATCTAACTCTAAAACCGACATATAAAGCCCATCAGGCCTGTTATGGTAAGAACCCCTTTATTTCTAGTTTGAAGTGCCCACTGTTGTGTGACATATGGCACCAGATACAATGCCTTATTGTATGCCTTACTGTGTCTGTGCATGCAAACAAGCATGTTATCTACACAGCATTTTAGCAGTACATTAAACTGTTATGAGATTAAAAGGATCAAATATGTATTTTTTGTGACAATATTTTAATTAGTACAGCATGGTTGGTGAAGCAATATTGTGTTAACAGCATCGTATTTTACAGACCATCTTCAATCAAAGCCCGCAGGTATAGCGTGTGTGATGAAACATTGCTTATTTGCACAAACTGCTTTCTCCATCATGAAAGAAAATGCTATCAATGTTTCATCCAATTGCATTCCCACTAAACTATGAGTTCAGCTGAAGTCATTTGGATGGAGACGGGTAATGTTTTCACAAACATGACCCTCTGCAAGAAAATGTTTCACTACATAACTCCCAAAAGACAAATGTGTGCAAATGTGAGGTAAAGCCGCAGATTCAGAGGTGAAGTCATGGTCATGGGAATAAGAAGGTTTAGTCAAATATTAGAAATCTGCAGCCAATACATATGCCATATGGAGTCATAATGCATACCTTGCATTACCTCCACTCAATATGCTTGTAACTGTTTTTTGTGTTTGACTGTTAAAATGTATTTTAATGCGACTGTAATGTGCATGCATTGTGTCTCATACATACACATTACATCCTGTACACTGAGTTTGATAAGAGTGAAATGTCATTTGTGGCTGTACAACAATTACAGTAGCAATGTAATTGTAGACATTATTAGTTATCACGGCTGGACTGAGTTCAATATAACTTGGTATGTTTGTGAGCCTGAATTTTGTACAGTTAGCAGTTAACAATCTATCATGGGGTGTGCTAAAATGTGCGTTTCACCCTTTTATGCATCTTTAAAAGAGTTAGATCTTTATTGACCTTAAAGGCAAGTCTTTGAAAACATTTAGTTTCCAATCAAGGTGTTACATCCACAAAAAGTGATTATTTTTAGACTTAAAAGTAAAAACAAACAAATATATAATGCTTATAATTTTGATGTTTTGAAGTAAAAAAATGGAAAAAATTTTTCCATTATGATTTAACAGTTTATGCATCAAATGGTTAATCCAGTAAAGACAGACGACTTGTCTGATATAATTATTATCCATGTCCTTAATTAAGTGGTATTGTTTTACAGAATGTTTACAGAGCAACATTCACATTTCAACATTTTAATTTTCTCTCTCTCTCTTCAGGATGTATCTTCTGCTTTTGAAACCCTTTGCATATTGCTGTTTTCAGATAACTCGCATTCCTTGATGAGATAAGAGAACTGAGAGACACTTTCCCACGATTGCTGCTGCTGACCGTACAGTGTTTACGCCTTTATCTCACATTCCAAAGCCTGGCGAAACCTCCGGGGGCAGCGTGCCTCACTTCCAGCCCACAGCCTGTGTTTTTGTGTACATGATTGTGCATAGAGAAAATTGTTCATCTCTTTCATGAGGGGAATAATGCCTTGCTGGCAAGACCTCCATCAGACTGCTCAAAACACCCTCAGGATTCTCAGAATGTACCACAGACAGATGTAAGATGGGTCTTATCAGCTTGATTTAGTGCATAGGGAACAAAGCCAAGGATCCTCCAGCAAATCCTCCAATCAGCATCTCCTGTTCCATGGTCAGTTCATTCTTTACTAGTCTCCTTTGACCTGAATATTGCACATTTCCTTATCAGTTTGTCCATGGGGAAGTTGTTCAGTACTGACTGTGGCTTGTTCTTATCTAAGTTCAGCATTTAACACAGATAGTGAACCCATTCTACTACATGTTTTACAGAGCAGTCAATATACAAAGCAATCAATATACAAAGAAATTAACCAATTTTATCCATGTTTAAAATGTCAGTTTCATTTTGAATTATGAGATTCTTATGAAAAAGTGCATGTATGTGTCTTGGCCCCTGGCTGATATGGTGCCACAATGGTACCACCTCACCCATATAAGTGTTTGAAGTGTGCTGGCACTTTCTCTTATACAACAGCCATGATGGAAACATTTATGTGATTGGTCAGCTATCTGATCTAAGTTCAGTGGAAACAGGCCATGGCTTGAATATCTGCGTTGCAGAATGTGTGAGGCAGGAAGAAACACGGGTTATTTTGGCACCTCCACACAATTTGAAAATGGCAGTGAGACAGTGTGTGTGTGTTGGGTGGGACTCAAATAAAACCATCAAAAGGCCGGCCTGCTAAACTTAACCAGTTGTCTCAACAAGGGAGCCAGGGCCCACCAGGGGGCCTCAGTAAGCTAAGGGGGAAATTGTTTTTAAATTGTTCAAAATAAATTTTATTTCAAAGATTTAGCATCCAAAGTCTGCTAAAATATATACAAATATATACATTGTACAATCAAAATACCAAACATAGTAAACGTACGTTTGTAGAAGGCTAATACATTATTGTTACTGACATACCAGTTTTTGTCTACTTAAAAACAGATGCTCTCATATAAAGATGGATGTTAATTTATTTTTGGAAGTACAGTAGTCTACAGTAAGAGTTACACCATGCTTTACATGTGCACAATTGGGGAGAAAGCATAATGTAATGTAATACATGCTTTCTTGATATCATATGTCATATCAGTAACTAGTAATGCATTATTTTTTAAAGTACTTTTTTAGTACATTTATTTACTCTAATCTACCCACTTCTAAGTAGCATAGATAACTTTCTATTTTTTTATAGATGAATCCAGAAACTACCTACTTTTATTATTATCTCATAATTCTAATTATAAGGCAGGATATTTTTTTTTCTCTTGATGCTGTCTTTTGGTGTGACTGTAGGATGGAGGCCTACCATAAGCCTGTCATTGTAGTGGCAGTAACCTCTGTTATGTAAAACTATTGTGTTGGTGCTTCTTTAAGCACTAATGAGGGCAGCCAGTTGGAAAATTGTCATGATTAGATGACATGACCTTTGACCACAGCATTTAAATCCAGCAATCCCTGCTCTGCCTATCTCTTAGCTATGTACCTCTAAAATCTTATGTAATAAGTGTAATAGAATGTAATAGGCACACCCCAGGGTGTGTGTGAAAGCATTTTTGGCTGTAATTCTGCAATATTAGTAGCAATAGACCTGTGTGTGTGTTCTTGTTTTGAGGAATGTCAAAAGCAGCAGGAAGGGATGAGAACACCTTTATTTGTGAATCAATGGCACTTCGTAGGGCCTAAGGTGAGGCACTCATTCATATTCACACCCTCTTGTAACTGCTACTTTTCCATGAACAAATCAAACTGGTGAATCAATTCAATGTAAAATTATCTAAATCTTTGTGCCCCATAATCCTGGGCAATTTTCATAATTTGCATTCCATTGTATTGTATTTTGCTCCTCCCAGGTTTTTCCCTGTAAATAACTATGTATCTTTATTGTCAACATAGACAACCCAGCTAACAGGGAACTCCTAGAACTTCCTAGAACTTTCAAAATAACATTTTAAACATTTTTGTTACTTAATGGAAACGTTCTTACATTTACGCATTTGGCAGATGCTTTTATCCAAAGTGACTTACAGCACATTTTAAAGTTATACATTTTTTTAGTACATGTGTTCCCTGGGACACATCCTTACAACCTTCTTACAACTTAAAATTGTTAGCTGGGCCTCTTTATTATTTTTTAATGTATTTTTATTTAATAAACTGTAGTACAATTTCTTATTTGGCCCTCCCAACAGAAGCTGACATGGGGGATCAGTATTAATTGTTCTGATTTTTTGTTTGATGTTTTCCTAGAATCGTGGCGGTGGAGGGGAAGTGTGATTGTGTTTGAGGAATGTGAAATGTTCAGGGAGAGGGTGTGCCAACTTTGGAGGGTTATAACTGAGGCACTATGTACATACAGGAGTCTGATATCTCTGTATGTTCTTGCTGTTCTGC
This sequence comes from Botia almorhae, assembly GCA_036877575.1. Lineage (NCBI taxonomy): Eukaryota > Metazoa > Chordata > Actinopteri > Cypriniformes > Botiidae > Botia > Botia almorhae. The sequence goes on from JAZGTJ010000137.1 coordinate 36,040, forward strand.
AGATAGGGTCTTACAGAAGGGATTGCCTGTTTACATTCTTTCTTGGAGGATTGATGCAAACTCAGAAATGTTTTGGTTTCCAAGTCCTCTTCAAATAAATGTGGTGATGGGTAAAAAAAATTATGTTTCTTATTGGGCTTGCATTATCAGCAGTCGTTAGTTTGTACAAGACATGATTTTCTCCTTTTCTCAAATGTATTGTTTACAATGTATAGTAGATATTTTTACCTAGGGTAAGAAAAACATGCATTAGCAAATTGATACACAGAATTCATCTGGTGGTACACGTGAAACATTTATCTTGTTGCACTGCTGTTCCTGCAAGATATGTGCGTTTTTGCATAAAACTTTTTTGGTAATTAATTGTTGTTTTACGACTATTAACCAAATCTGAAAGCACCAAATCTGAAAGCTCCTATTAAATTCATAGATTCTAAATGACCATGTGGAATATTTTAAATGTTCCACAGTATAATGAAACCAAAAAAGTAATTTTTTACCAAATAACACATTGTTGTGTGTCTTGTGACTAAACCTATGTTTCTTATATTTGAGATCTACTTTCAAGCTGCAGTGGAGGGTAATATTATCTGTTATCAATGCTTGTCCCTCACACAATGGCATCCTATGGCTTCAGAAGACTTATATTGTTGTAGCTTGACAGATAAGGCTTTTATAAACTGTTGTATGAAAAGACTCAGAATTTTCTTGTTGGTGTTAAACAAATAAATAACATTTGGAAGATGACAGTTGAACAGCATTAAATTTAATTTAATTTTTAGGTGAGGTATTACTAAATAAAAGTTTTTCTTTTTTCAGTTTTCTTCAGTTTTTAATTCTGTACTTACAGGCAGCCCTGCCTTACAGACTTAATACCTGTCAACACCCACAAAATTCTGTACACCCTTGTATTTGTTCATAAAATATTTTGTGTTATATTATGTCATAGTGATAATGCATTCAGTTAGCAATATAAGAAAAGTTCTCTTTTAACACATTTACCACATGTTAATACATTCCACAGAATTGCACACATGTTCCCCCACAGCAGCACAGAAAATGTGAAAAATTTGTGCACTCCATGTGGGCCTTCTGAGGGGTAAACAACCCAAGAATGTTGCCAGTGTTGCCAAATACCACGAAACAGGCAGAGCATATCTTCCCCTCAGAACTGAGTCGATGTTCCTCATTAATTACATTCGTTATGATGACTGAGAGGTCAGGGGTCACAGATGGAGAGTGAGCCCATTTAGGCGGTCACACACACACTTATCTCATCTATCTAAAAGCAGGAAGTGATAGCACAGCCCCTCTGGAGTTTGGCAGGGAAAAATGGAGGCATTTGTGGAATTCTGCACAACAGCAGGGGGCTATACAATAGGAGTGAAAATGTTAATGTGTGCTTACAGGCATAGAGCAAAGTCTGTGAACTCCTACTGAGTTAATGACCAATCAGATTCTTTTCCCTCAACTTTGTTTGATGTTTTATAATGCATCAACAGATGGGGTCATCTGAATGGATGCAGTGTTTTTCATACCCTATTGGTACTTATATAACCACATACCATGCACAATTGTGGAAATTCAGAGAACTGTCATTGTAAAATAGGAGTGGGGTACATTCCTTTGAGTAGACAGAGATGTGTTTTTCATCATATTTGAGGCCCTTCTCCAAAGTTGGCTGATTCCTTTTGTGTCTTGTTTTCTGTGACAATAATAATATGGTGTCAGCATCAATAATAAAAATATTGAAACATCCATGACACATTTCTAAAAATCAGTTGCAGACAATCTTACAATGACAGAAGACAGATTCAGCTGCAAAGGTTTATTGTGCACTTTATTATGTTTTTATTTATTATTATGTGTTTATTTGCTAAATGCAAAGTGCATTTATCCTAGTTACCTTATAGGGACTTAGCAAATAAATAAATGCTTAGACCCGAACTGTTGTTTTGCGTTTTACATAATTTTACCACTTTATTTGTAGAGATCACAGAGTGGTACAAGAGACAGAATATGACCGTGTAACATAAGTATGCAAGATTACACAGATGAGTGATCAAACATCAGTTAGCACCAAAATGTTTTGTCATTATTCATAAATATTTAACAGCTGAATAATGCAATTGATCAATCAGACCAAGAATTTCAGAGAGTTGCAAAACAGAATAGGTTAGAATAAAAGAACAGTTCTAGTAAATTAATAAACATGAAGAAACAGACAACAAATTAATAAGGAAATTAGCAAATATGGAGATCAGATGTGGTGGTGATTTCTCTTTCATTCTTTCCTCTTTAATGAGCAGGTGTGATGGGTCACTCTTATCTCATCTGCACTCATCCATGTCCTGAGAAGATCCGGGCCTGTGCATGACATCAGTCGCTCCATTGCACAGCAGATGAGGGCTATCTTCAGGTCAAATGTCCCCCTCCTATTCTGATCAACACACACACATTCACACATGGTCTTGGTCTTGCTCTACCATGAGTCTTAACTTACTGGCATTTTGGATTAGAATGTACATATATATATATAGAATTTCCTCATTACCAACTGACCATCCATATGTACTGTCCATCTAGTTTATAATCTCTCGTTTTGCTGGCAGCGTGGTGAGGTGGGTCGTTCAGAACATTCCCGCGGCCAGTGGTAAGGTGTTTGTTCAGTTGGCTTATGTTTTCTCAGGCTGTAACCTATGGCAATGCGGGTCAGAGTCTTGAGAAAGAGAGGCAGCGTATTGAAAAATCTGCATCAAAACAAAAACTTTTTCTTCTGTAAGAAAATGTTAATTTATTCTATATGCTAATTTATTCTGTCTTGTTTTTGTCAAGTAGATTTCTTTGTTTGTGTTCAGATTGGTTGGATTTACCAATGATAAACAAATTATTTGAAAGGACTAATTTAAAGGACTTGCAGACACATAGATATATATATTCCTATATTTTCTGCAACAAATAAGAGACATTTACAAGTCCACTACTTATCCGTGTAAATTAGTGTCACAGTGTGCTGCAGTCAGACTTACATTAACAGAAAACATTATGCCATCCCCCATCACAATCACATAGCTCATTTAAAAAATAAAGCTCATAAATACTTAACTTATTGCATGGACAGCCAGACAGGACCTTATAAACATAGAAAGGTGTTTAGGTGAAAATTTAAAATATAAAAAAATTCTGTGAGGTTTAAGAGTTGGGTTAGAATAGAAGATGTCATTAGCTCAGTAAAAAAAATTAAGCCAAAGGAAAGTCCTCGTAATGATAAGCATACCAACGTATGTGAACATTAGAGACAGAAAAAGACAAAAACAAGAATAAGTAAAAGAGAGACGGGCTAAACAAAGACCACATTTAAATCAAGATAAATGTGTCATAGAAAAATGTGTGACTTCTTGTGCTATTTTTGCTTTATGGTCACTATTTCTGCATACTTCCCAGCATTCCAGTGATGCATCATAGAGGCTAAAAGAGGGAAGTCTGGAACTGTAGACAAGAAGACTGTTGTTTACCACCCTCTTAGTGTCTTCTGCTCCAGGGCATAGCAGTATGTGGTAAATTTGTCAGGTGAGAGTCTTTACATGACCAGCATTCCTTTCATGACAAACGTGAACTCATTGACTTACACATACATACAGACAAGTCTATAAACACATACAGGGATATAGGTTCTAAGAATTCAATTTTAAAAGTAGTTCTACGAACAAGCGTGCACAAAGGGTATACATTGGCCACAATTGTTATAAAATGTTTTCATAATTTTAATAGAAACAATGTAAAACTATATTTAACAAGACAATACATGTTCTTTAACAGTTTTTGTAATTAAAAAATGCAAGCCAAAAATAATGAGAAACAGTTAAAAGCGTTCCTATAATTTCCTGTGATTGTTCACAGTTAATGACATTTCACTTAAATAATGAAATGTCATATATATATGTGTGTGTGCGTGTGTGTATGTTCATTGTAATGTTTATTTAAATATATATTTATATGTATATATAAATACGCACACATACTCACAAAGACAGTTCTGACCAATGTCAGCTCTACTAGTGCGTTCATTTAAACACTAGATCTGCCAAAGTTGATAAGCAGCAGATATTTGCCAAGACAAGAATGTGGAAATTCAGGTTTGGATGAAGGTTTTTTCATGCAATGTTGTTATATGTTTCTAACACTTCAAACCCTTTATAATCATTCTATAAACAATATTTTGATGAATATAAATTTATTTAATCATTCTTATAAATACCCTCCAAGTTAAAATCATTATATAATCATCATATTTGTTCTGTAGTTCTTGGGTAAACAAGAGAGAATAAGCCACACTGGCAATGCATTTAGCCAAACGTCAACTACATAATGAAAGCTAATTCTAAACTAAAAACCAAAATGTTATACATTTTTATTAATTACAATATTTGTTGACCAACACATTGGTTTGATATATGTGCACATTTTACGAATTGTTTGGTGTTTTGCTTTTGAAAAGTTTGCAGAAGTCTATAATGGCCTGTTTAAGGGTAGCTTCCATTGTCATAAATTACCCTTTATAGAGTGATAACATGTCCCATTAGCATGTCTGTGTGTTCGGTGCACTGTATCTCTTCCAAGAAAATAATGAACATTTGCTAAAATAAGGACAAAATAAACATCAAACTATATATATTGGAATCAAAAGCATGGCAACTAACTCCGGTTTCCCAAATACAGTATATGGATATGCTGTAATCTGAATGAGACTTTTAGCAAGCTGGAGTGAACGACTTTCTGATTCCAACTCATGTTTCTCTTTCTATCCCACACTTTAACTCCTGCTCTCTTTGTATCCTTGGAAACATATTATACTGAATGGCAGTAGGAGTCATCTGTGGTCTCAGGTAACTGAATGAAGAGTAAGCCTGGTAGAGTCCTGCCACGACTCCAGTAAGAAGACTCAAGACTCCTCCTCTTTTAGATTTATGTGGTTTTATCTTGGCTAGTTTAACACAGCCTCCTGGTATGGAGCCCCATTTCCTCTTGCCCAGTCAAATGGTAATTACACCCTTTAATGTTGAAAGGTAAGTTGGCTTTCGTCCTCCAGCTTTTGTTATGTGGTTATAATGAAAGGAAATAAAGGAAAGCATTTTAAGGGATCCGTGTGTCTTATGTTACCTTTGAATGTCTCTATGTATGTCAAGCCTTTATTATCATATTCACACGTGTCATTATGGAATGAAGATGTGTGACTTGGATTCTGCAACCCAAATACTTTGAGCTATTATGCAACAGTAACAGTGACACAACATCATTTTTCTTCGGTTAGTGTATAAATGTTCATGAATAACACTTAATTAAAGCATAAATTATTTAACTACATTAAATACTTTTCGTTCTCATTGATGAGTTTTTCTTAAAAAATTTTAGTTTTGTACCCTCCTCCCTCACAAGGTTTTAGGCACGTACATTGTTGCCATGTGTTTTTTGTCCTCTTCTTAAAAGGCGTCTGTTTAACTTCCAGTGACACAGTTTCAGGGGTCAGGCTGTGTGGGTTGTGTGTTAAATGTGAGTGTATAGCCGGAAGTACTTGCTCCAGACGCCTGGCTGAAAAATAGCAGGAATTGCGTTCTGAAATCCCAGGAAACATCCGTAATTTCTGCCCGCATTCCTTTGCAGTTGACTGAGCTTTCTCTCCCCAAGCTCCTCCCATCAGGAAGTGCCTGACAATGGGAGCAGAATGCCAGAAACAGACAAGCAGACAGGCAGGACAGAGCTGGGGGCAGCCAAGGGGATCCAGAGTCCATTGCCCTTGCCCTCCTTCCCTAATTCAACAAACTAAAACACACAAGCTGTGCCAATGACTGACAAGCAGTATTAAAAACTTTTTTTTTCATAAAACTTTTTTGAACTACTACTACTGCTATTTTCTCACAGTTTTTACCCAAATTTGAGACGACATCGAGAAATATAACTTAAATATAAATATAACTTAAATATAACTTAAAAAAATTGGTCTTTTAACATGGCACAATCAGTTTTTCCTTACTTTCTATTTTTTTAAATGTCCAACATCATTATTCAAATGCTGGTACATTGTTCTGAGTTTTTAACATTGTTTAGGGGTGGGAGTTTTGCTTTTGCATCAAATGACAACGGCACACAAAGACTATCTATTCATTTTCTAATTTCTAATAATATAATTTTAACCTTTGCATACTTTCTGTTTCACTCGAATCAGTTCTGGACAACATGCAATACTAGAGATAAATTCATCTTCCACTTTTTTATTACCTGGTAAGCATTATTTAAAGAAACTGCCTTTGAAGCCAAATTATCTAAAGAACACAGGCACCATATGCAGACAATGAAAGAAACAGAAGGCGCCACAACAATCATGCTTCCACAATACTGTGAGATTCCACTCAGCAGCTGGGCAGTGAGATATACCGCCCAGCCTTATCCCTTCCATCCTACACCACCTGGCCAGTGTGTGCTTCTGTATATGTGCGAGTCTTGTCACTAGGCTTCAGGCCTAAAAGCATCCATCTAATTTCAATAGTTGATGAGACAACCCATGGATCTTAAGTCAAAATGGCCTAGAGAGACAACTTTATCTGTGATGGTGGGGGAGGTGTTTGGACCATCTGCTCTTAGAGTGTACATATCTGTGTGTCTGTGTGTATGCATGACCTGATCCCTTTTGACCTTTATCACATCGAAGAAAATGTTCCTTTTTTGTTTATACTGAGACTTGTATCTTAGAGTTTCTTGAAAACATTTCTTTTGTTTTCATACTTGACGACGTTTGTTTAGTTATGTGACGCAGGCACAAAAAAATTGTTTAACTGGCATTATTGTTCCAGCTATTCACTATAGAACACATACTGTTGATAAATATGTGGAATATGACAAAACACAACATGATGTAAACACGCCTGATAAAAATGACATATGCTCGCAATTCTTAGACTTAAGAGAGAATTCTTAGAATTTTTAGGCATAAACATTAGGGGGATTTAAGCATTTTCAAACATTTCAGTGTGGATAAGACTTGGAAAAGATGGAAAAATGGTGGTATGGACAGAAAGAATTTTAAAATGACAACACAGATTATTGTGGATATAGCCTTTGTTGTACTTCCTATATATTAATTTCCAATAAGAATAATGAAATTTGATTAGAAACAAAACATTTTTACAGTTGCTCATGTGTTCTTGACACCTTGTTTTGATGGGATTTCCTCCAACTAATATAGTTTTTAAGTGGTAAACAAGGGTATTTTGTTTAGCACTATATTTTCTTTATCTGCTTTAGTAAAAAATCATTTAGCTGTTTATTTACGATGCAGGGTCACACTATGAAAGGCCTCTGTGACAATTCCTCCTTATGAGTGCTGAAAGACTCCTGATGTGAAGCTGAAACGTTATCCAGCCCAGACTGTTTCACACCTGCTCTTGTCATAATAGCCATATGGAATGCGGAGAGAAAGTGAGAGAATACGTCTTATTCATAAAGCTGCTCTGAGTGGGAAAGGTGCTGCCAGTGGAGAATCATTTCAGAGCTACATTGAGGTGACTGTTGGTAAACAAATTAAAGCGTTGAGCTTGGAACTGAAGTGGTTCAGATGTTTGCATGACTAGGGTTTGGCAATGATTGTGATCTAGATCAAAGCTTAAATTCTACTTGTTGACATTTCACTTTTGGGTGATTGCTTATGTGAATATGTCAACAAATGCCTATGTTTTATTGTAAATGCAAAAGGGAAGAAATTGACTTCTGAAATTGAAAGGATATGGTTCTCTGTATGTATGTGTTTGAAAGGAAGCGAGGGGGTTGAAGAGTTGGTCTAATGCTCTCTTCTCAGATGTGCCATATGGTGTTTGTGTGACAGGTGCATCTGCTACTGTGTAGTCCATGGTTACTGAGTTCCCTCAGGCTTTGTTTACATAAAACAACAGCAAAACCAGTATTTTGACAGATGCATGCTGCATTTATCAAATATAATAAGTTGCATAATTACTCTTTGTATACTACACAAAAGTCATTTCTTGGAGAACATTATTTAAAAAAGTTAGGAACCAGCAAGTTAACCTACTTACTATTTTCTAACTTGATTAGAGTTAAAATAACAAATTCTAGAAGTGTATTTAAACTTTGTTCTTTTGAGTTCTTTTAAATTTTTGAATTCACATAACATGTTTAAAAGCTTATGTTTAAAATAACTAAAACGAGCTTATTTCCTTAAGTGACATTCACTTTTTAGGTTTAAAATGTCCAAAATATCCTTTAATCATTACTATAAAATTACAGTTGATTGGCATACTCTTAAAAAGCTACAGCTGGCAAGAAAATGAAATGGGCCCTATGTTTACTAAACAACCGATAGTGAGGGTTAAATATTATCAGCAAAAACTGAGAACTGGAATCTGGTACACACTAAAGAGATTGTGTTTATGGTATAAACAAGTGCTGTTTATCGTCACAATGCCACAAACAGAGGAACTGGGTCCATAGAAAATTGGAATGGTTTTCCACAACAGTGCAAACATGGAATGTCTGACCCCCTTCTAGGCACAAGGGCAGGTTTCCGCAGCTTTTTTCAACCCAGTTTCTAGAATGGTCCACTGTAACAGTAAGAATAAAAACCCTGCTTTATGGTTAGTGCATCCTTTAAAATATGTTTTATTAAAATATTTATTAAATGAATAGTTACAGTCCTTGATGCTGATTAGTCAAAAGTGGTTTAGTTAAGTTTATTTTACCAATTAACTAAAATTGCTATCACTGTGCAGTACCCTCACTATAGGTCATAACTGATCATTATTTATGTTATTTATCAGTATTACATGTGTTGGTAACTGCTTGCATATAAAAGACTATGGCATTTAATGATTTAACTTAAACAACAACATTTGTGTTGTTGTTTAAGCAATAAGGCACTTTGGACTATTGTCAATATAGTCAGGGGTAAAATATACACAATAAAGCACAACCTCTTGTTCTTGTATTGTTTTAACAATGGGGCATATTAAGACATTTCTGACACTCATATTTAATGAAATTTTAAATGAAACAGTGATTGGTGAGTATCTGTGTTTTCTGTGTAAATGTCAGGTTTGTATTGTCCTCTGCTCTAGACACAGACAGTCCTTTCTTCTTTGTGTGGACTCTGACGTACCAAAGCTGTGAAGTAGAGAAGAAAATTGCAATCTGTCTTTGAAGACCAATGTCAGTGAGACATTTGGAGCTCAGACAAGTGGTCAAAGGTGCAGACGTCACTAGGTTGTGACAAAATCCTGAGCCTCCACCCCCACTATGAGACTAAAATGCACACCTGAATACCTGTCATGATGTTGAGAGAAGTGTTTCCTTTCAGAAAGCATTTGGGAACATGTAGTCATCAAATAAGAATTTACTTTAACACTAATGATACCTCTATTTGAAAGAAAGCTCTGTCTCTCCAGTAGACATGAAGAAATTTAGATGACAGTCAGTAAACAGACACAAATGCCCCGAGTATGTTTACTCTCACCTGTCGTGAATATTACAATGGTCATAGTCAACCACACATTTTCAAAAGTAATTTCTAGATGTGCGCAGCTGTCCTGTGTATGAGGAATGGATATTTTGAAAGGGGTCGACAGGTCATTAGTGGAACACTGGCCCTCAGGCCAGGATGGATTTGGATTGGCATATAAAAGGCCAAAGGGTTGGTTGAAATATGGCTGATGTGATGACAGAAATAAAGATCACTGCCCCAGCAGCTGCTCACATGTCTGTTGGATCTGTTGGATCATAGATGTGTAGTTAGTTGTATAACTAATTCTTAATCCTAATATTTTTTTGAAAATAAAAATGCTATGATCATATTTTCTTTAAGCTGCTATTTGCCATATTTAAATGTACTGTTCACCTGAATATTAAATAATTGGTTCAAATAAATAATTGCACCTGTAAACCCCCATGCTTATCCTTGATGCAGTTGTATGGAATTATTGTTGTAGGCAGGTGCTGTTTAATCTATGAATGCAGTTATAACCAGATGTTTGGCACAATCTTTGTGATATTCTGGTTGCTTTTGGTATTTTACAGGCAGCAAATGTTTAAAGCTGCAATGCATAACCTTTTGGTTAGAAGTAAATAAAAACAGTTACTGGTCAGATCAGTGTTCAACAGTCTCCTTACTCTACCCTGATTCGCAAGGTAAATTTATAATAATTTATCATTTCAGCTGCTGGGTCAGATTTCACAGAAAATGTCAGTTTGACTTTAACATTTGTAAATATAGGTATTTAGTAACCTGCGATTTTATGTTTCAGAGATGGCGATAGAGAGGCAAAAAATAAAAATTGCAGCTTTAATAAAATCAAAAATATTGTTCTTTAATAAGATCAAAAATACTGTTATTTTATATATAGGTTAATTTGTATAATAGTTTTAGCTGTAATCCAAATTAAAATATAAATAACCCTATTATGTAATCGTGATACTACTATTTTAAATCACAATTATTCACACAAATTCAGATGCTGTATTAAGACTTTTCATGATACTGTGCTTTGCTGTGGTCTTCATTTTAGGATAATGATTCTTACTATACCATACCCCTAAACCAACCCTCACAGAAGCTTCTTGATGTTATTAGATTTTGTGCTAGTAACGACCACCATTTTTAAATATTTGGCCCTCACAAGTATAGCTAAACCTGTACAAACACATGCACACACCCAGCTGACAGTATATTATCTGTAGCTCATGCATGTAGACTTGTTGTTTTTTAAGAAATGGTTACGTGTAAAAGCCTTCCTCACCCCCCTTTTCAAACCCATAATGGCCGCCACAGTGGCCCCAATGCACATGCTAATGTGTGGAATGCAGCCATTTCCTCCCGGTCTGCGAAGACAAAGAAAATCAATACTATGACAGTCTTCCCTCTCAGTCTCTTTACAATAGAAAATGACCGTCTAGATATTTTACACTCAGCTTAAAATTAAAACAATGCTAATATATGTTTAAAATCTATGGATAACCAGAAAACAAAGTTTCATTGTTTAACACATAAAAAATAACAACTTAAGCTACTTAAATAACAACACATAAAATAACAACTTGCCATTTACATATTATAATGGTTGTTTGTATATTTGGCAACATACACAGAGATTCTTTCTAATTATAAAGTGTTGCAGCTTACTGGCAATGTGGACACAAAAATTGCACCAGATGTTTGTGTAACTGCCATGCAAATTGACTATGGTATAACTCTTTGTAAGTTTGCATGTTGACAAAAAGAGTAGGTACAGATCTTTACTGGTGATATAATGGGAATCCAACTGTCTACTCAACAAGTGCAGGCTTGATTTCTACCCAGTTGCCACACACAAAATCTAAGGGCTTTCTAACTTTTCAATGCGTCTTCTCCAGAGCAGGTGGCTGGCTTTTCAGAATGTTTTATTAATCCATAACACTTTCAACTATATAGTGAGATAACAATAAATTAACTGAATTTTTTAAATGAAACAAAATACAACAAACCATTTATAATAAAATAAAAAAAGTTTCTGTTGTACTATATAAAATTAATGTTTTCTTTCCAGACTTCTTTTATTTATCCAAAACACCTCTTATAAATACCTGAGCATGCATTTATTTTTTTTATTCTACATATAGGCTACTGTTTACTTCTACACAAGATACACACATTCCACTATATAGAAGTGCTTAGTATTTTAAAACAATAGACAGTGAATGTTTATGTGAGCTGTTTGTTTATCAAATATTTGTTTATCAAATATTGGAGCTTCCAAAAATATGTTATATGGATAACAGTGTAAACTAGGGTGTTTGTGATATAGAGTGTTTGTATAAGGTGTGTAAGGGTGTAGGGTATAGGAGCAGATGGTAGACCTCTCCCCTGTAATGTCTGCTTGAGAGAGAACAATACACCTCTCTTTCTGAGGCATGATTAAGGGGTAGAAGAGGATTGCTCTCCACGGACAGCTGGTTGGCAGCATGCCTCAAACACACATACAGGCACCCCCTCCCCATCATCTACACAGACACACTCAGCAATTAACTGGCACGGGTCATGGCTTAAATATTCACCAGTCCAGAACAAACAAAAGACCTTTAAGTCCATTCAAATGACTTCTGGTCTGTAGTTTTCTTACAACCAGCAATTGTTTTAGGAGATATTTTGTTTTATATTTGTTGTCCTGCTTATATTGTTATAAATATATCAGTTGTAACAAGAGGATTAAACGTGTTTATATTTATAAAGCCTGTGATTTAAGCCTGACACTTAGGCAAATACATGTTTAAAAACAATAACAGGAAGTATTAGGTATTTATATTAAAGTAACATCTTATTTATATGCATGCATATGCTCAACTTCATAAGAAGGTGAAATAAAACAGAATAACAAAAGGAATTTCATATTTGCACAGTGTGCGCCGATCTTTACCGCATTCCTCACATCGTTAACAACAGAAACCTCTTCAACTCAGAAGCAGAACACACGCGCACCGAGCTGAGAGCAACGGCGGGTAAATGCAGTTCCGCTTGTCGCTCGCCCCGCCCCGAGCGCTTCCCCTGGGCGCCCGAGAGGGGGCAGGGCGAGCAGCAAGCGGAACTGCTTTTGATCCCCGAGGGACCAGCAGACTTCACATTCCATGCATTCCAGGGGCAGTGAACAATCGGAGCTCGGTCGTTTATTAGTGGGGCCCCTCCCCTTATGCTCTCAGTCTGCTGGAGAAGCTCTCCAGACGCGCGCTGAGCTGAAACACACGCATGGAAATATAACCTGTACTCAACGAATTTTCATAAGGAATATATTATTAAACTATAAACGAGTACAGAACACCGTCCGCAACTTCTGTCCGTGATGCGACTGTGATTTGGTAAGTTTTACAGTGCTTTTTTAAAGTAGTCTGTTGGCTAACGACGTTTTTGTTTTGTTTGTTTTGTTTTGTTTATTACTAGAATGGGTTGATACATGGATTTTTGCCAGTGAACGAACTGTTCATACAAAATGTTTTCAACATTTAGACCCATTTTAAAAGGTTTGTTAACAATGGGACTTTGGAATTTTTAAAGATTTTTACTAAAAACTACTTGTTTCTTGCCTTACATAGGAGTTTTTGTTTTAGTAGATACAACATTGTGTTCGTATGTTAAGGAAAAGTATTTTAAAAGAATGTTTGTAATTTTTTTTGTAAATTTGTAATTTCCATTACATAGCGTGCGTGCTTATTTGGCTAAGTTAAAATGGAATATTGTATTTGTTCCTGAAAATCAGAGGTGAGACACTGGATAGGAATTTGCAAGTGTTTGCAACAGGAAATAATTATCGTAACTTAGGAATGTTTTTGGTCATTTAGCTTAAAAGTTTGGTTTTATTGTTATTATTATTCAATTATTTGTTTGCTTTTCTATATTGTATATGACTATACTTAATAATTACAATTTCATGGTCTCTTTTTAAAAATTGTGCAATGCAGAAGACATGCTGAGTGTTGTTGGATAGTACCAGTGGTGTTGCTATGGGTAAAAGCATGTGGAATAAGTGAGACACCATTGGTTGGTGTGTGCTGTTTCTGTAGAGCTTGCAGGGATTTGACTCCAGTGATATACTTTCAACACAAAGGAGCAATAGCAAAATGTACTTTTATATTGACATATATTTTTTTCTTTTTTTTTACCAGGCACGCAGTCCCGAAAATCCCTTATAACGCAGAGTGACATTGATTGCTATTGTGCAAAACATAGACTAAAATGAGGACTGCAGAGGAATCATCTGGCACTGTGCTACACCGGCTGATTCAAGAGCAGCTCCGGTATGGGAACCCTACTGATCCTACTCTGTTGGCCATCCAGCAGCAGGCTCTGCGAGGAGGCAGCAGTGGTGGAAGTGCAGGAAGCCCTCGTTCATCCCTGGAGAGCTTAATGCAAGAGGAACCCCTTTTCCCCCAGCTGTCCACCAGGCAGGAGCCTCAGGGTCAAGAGCATCAGGGAGACCAGCATTTAGAGAGTCCCATCTGCCACCTATATCAGCTCCACACAGAGGAGCTTCCTACTTATGAGGAGGCGAAGGCTCATTCGCAGTACCTTGCCTATCAGAGAGGGCAGGTGGGAATTCTGCAAAGCAATTTGGAGAGCCCTGGAGTAGTTGGGGGGGCTGAACAGGACATCGACATGTGGGATATGAAACGAGAGCATGCTCGCTCGCTTAGCGAACGCCTCATGCAGCTTTCACTGGAGAGGAATTGTGGCCATGACAATGCCCCCATGAGCTCATCGCATAGCTACCCCCAGCTCTCGGACAATCATCATGTTCCAGTGTTGAATGACAGCTCAATACATGAACCAGACCAACGTGGACCTCCCCCAGAGTATCCCTGCGTGCTGAGATCCTCTGAATATATGCTTAGTCATTCACAAGAACATGGATATTATTACAAGGAGCCCCCTCCACCTTTCCATTCACAGCATCACAGGTACATTCAGATCTTTATTTACTATTGTACATAAATATATTGCTTGTTTATTTTTTATGGCACCCTAACAATTCCTGCATCTCTATTTTAATTAGGTTATTTCCGACCCAGTCACAAGTGTCCCACCATAGCGGCCCCCCCATGGTGACCCCTGCTGGTCAGGATGTCATTGTTGGAGGATACAGCATCCACATGAACAATTTCCAAATGGAGCAGCTTATTAAGGAGAATGAGAAACTGAAAAGAGAAGTTCAGAGTTACAGTGAGAAGGCAGCAAGGCTGCAGAAGGTAAGAGAAGGCTTATTGTTTCTTGCAACATTGTTGAAATTGTGATATTTGATATGGCTTAGCATTTACATATATGAAAGCACAGATGCTAGCAGTGACCCTTGATTATAATAACAGAAATGAACTACAGAGAGCATGGAGACAAGAAATCATTGTGCGCTGATGTCTTCTAGCAGCTTCATTCTAAGGAGATTAGCCACGTAGGAATGTGCGCAAGGGAGAGGATCACAAGGATTTTGATTTAATTTGAAAAGGACTCATTCCTAATGACTGAAGGAATTTTCTCAGTAATGTATTTAGCATCCGAAAAAACACTGATATTTATCCGGGCCTGCTATGCCAAGCATTTTTCTGTAACATGATAATGTTGTTATTAAAATACCAAAATGTCATGAGATGTGAAACTGTCTTATCTTGGTGTATGTTTTCCAAAGTTTTCTCTGGGTTAATTAAGCTTTAGCACACAGATATTCATCATTGTTTCTTATTGAATATGACATTTAGTGGCATAAGGTTGGTTGAATTTCTGGATGAACGTGTAAATGGTATTTCTAAGAATTAAACAAACTGTCTAGTTGAAAGAAAGCCATCTTAGAACAGAAGATTATAAAGATCACGGCAATTTGGATGGATAGATTAATTAATCAGAAAACTTAGAAGGGGGTGGAGTTCTTCCTTGGTTGTTCTATGGCCCGCTTTGTTGGGATTCCAATGGGATGCCAATAGGCGCAGATGTCCCAGCTCATCCCAGTCTGTCTGGAAGGGCTTTGCATAGTCCACAGCTGACAGACTGTGCTGCAAAGAGCAACAACTAGACCCCACAGCTGTGAATTTCCCAAATGAATGGCTCCTTTCACTTTCACTCTTGAGCAGAACCGCACATGGCACCCATGGTACTGCCTGGAATTCACCAACAAGTTCATATGTTCATTGTAGGTTGTAGTTTAAACAACAACCATAGTTTAAAAAAGGTTAAGTTAGATGTTAAGGAATGCATTCTATAGTGATGCTTTGAAATGAAAAACAAGATCTGTTATTTTTGGGGGGAAAATGACATGCAGGTGCATATAGTGCGGAGTACTGTTCTGTCCCTGTTCCTTTGTTTCCTTTCCTCTGGCATCCCGCCCTGTAGAAAGATAAATGCGTAGACACCTGGATTTATAACTGTTCTTTTTGGAATGTTGATTCAATTCCCAGTCCCTAAAGAGCTCTATGAGAGAGCGATTCACTTGTGGGCAAGCACAACGAAGAGCTCGGCCAAGCACATTCTTCTTTAAAAGTCTTTTTTTTATTGTTTAGTTTTTTTTTCATTGATCCGAGTCTCTTAGGGTTTAGGTGTAAGAACTAAGCTATACGTTTAATCTCGAGTTGAAGATCAATCATTTAGTCACTGGAGTTCCTCTGGGTAAAAATAAGAAACTCTGGAGATGCATTAAGATGCTGTTTTTTTCTTTTTCAGTTGGAACAAGAGATTCAGAGGATATCTGAGGCCTATGAGACTCTCATGAAGGGGTCTGCAAAAAGAGAATCCCTTGAGAAAACAATGAGGAACAAGCTAGAAAGCGAGATCAAGCGACTTCATGACTTCAACAGAGATCTCAGGGGTAAGAGCTGCTGGTAGATGTTTCACATACTTCAGTAATTGTCTTCAATTTAAAAAATATGAGCTACATGTTTAGGTATGAGACAATAAATACTAACTGTTGACTCCCACATTAGATCGCCTGGAAACGGCTAACAAACAGAGAGCGGCCATGGATGTTGAAGACAAGAGTCGGAATGTCTTTGCCAAACTGGTTGAGCAAAGTAAGAATTCCCCTTTGGTTGTCTATAAATTGTCTCTCTCCTAAGGTGCATTCAACTATGGAAAACATGCCAGCTGTTACTGCTGAGTTTTTATGTTTCTGTAGGCATAACAATACATTCCTCCAACAATAGCGCGTTACATGTTTTCCATTGTTGTGATTCCTGCAAAAGTATTTGTTTTGATCTATTGCTTGCTAAGATGAAATGGTCCATTTGCATACCAAAGAACTTTTTTTACAAACTTAAGTAGCATGTAGAATTGTTGCAGTGAATAGCTGCTGGTTAGTCCTGGCTGAAGCCCAATGGAAGCAAACGAGTTCTATATTCTTTAGTCCTACCTCAGATATCTTACTCAGGAATTTTACCAACAACCATTATTAACACTGTAAGTAAATGTGACCTGGATTCCTGGAATATTTTCGGGTATTTTGGGATATTCCATCCTCCTGGAATGCCTCCCACCAAATGCCTTATTTCAGCCTCTGAGGCTTTAAGCACCCTCTTCTGATGCCCCAAAAGACCTATCTCAGATTCAGAGAAAACCTGGCCCTCTGTTTTTCCATATTTGGGCATATTAGTGCTAAAGAATTCAGAACTGAGTTTGTGTTAACTGGATTCATTTTTGCTAATCCTAATAGGGATTGTTAATATCTTGAGGGAGTTTGTTGTTGGCCAGCATTTTATTTGACCCTTGTGGAATTTTAATTCCTCCATGAGAATGGAATTCTAAAGTGATCCATTTTTTGCATAATAAAATTTGTACATCCCCAAAGTTCTGGAATGCTTCTGTGAAAGGGACCATGTTTTAGCTTTGTGTAAACATTAAGATTGAATGTTTAAATGTTTTGCTAAAACAAAGTCATATAAATTTTCAATAAGTCAATACATAGTTTCACTGAAGCATAGCCTAGTTAAGACCAGGCTTTCAACGATTTGTATGTTAACATTAAGCTTTATGACCTTGTGGTGGTATTTGCTTTACTTATTTACCGCCTGGCTAAGAGGCATTCCACAGATCCAGTTGGTACAAAGATGTGCCTGTTTGTGTAAGTGGATAAGAGGAAGTCTGCATTCCATCCAAAGGCATTTGTTTTGAGTTGTGTAATCAGAGCGCTAGAGTAGAAGTAGGATGGAAGACTAATTGCTGTCTAATTTGTGTTGTATATTACAAGGTATTCAAAGTGACCTGAAAACTAGGGAGTCAAAGTTCAGTGTATTTCCTTTTCAGTATGGTCCTTTTCAGTGTGCTAAGTGATCTTAAAGGGTTATGTGAATTTGTGGAATTCAGCATCCCACGTGGGAATTCAGTGAATCGCTTTTGTAATCTAGGAATTCTAAAGCAGTCTGTAGTATAGGTCAAAGGACACAGGGAGACTTGGCCACTCCCCTACAACCCAGACAGACGTGTGTAAATCAAGCACCCTTCTTTTGTTCCAGACTCTTGTGGGAAGCTTATCCCCTGAGAATTGGTTAGAATGAGACTGCAACCTAGAGAATGCTTTGCACACACCCCAGTCCTGCTTAACAACTATGCATGATGTCTAAACAGCTTTTGCTGTGCTCAAGGACAGAATTCCATAGAAGTATGACGTATGGGCAATACTGGCACTGGCAAATACTTTTTGATGTATACCCTTATTGTAGAGTGATAACTTAATGTTTGGATGGTTGTTGGTAAATTTGGCAACTGTAAGTTCTGACAATGTCGGTTGTTTTTGTCTCCCTGTAGATGAAGATCACCAGCGTGAGCGGGATCTGCTAGAAAAGGAAGTGCAGCATTTGCGGGGTTCGGGAGAGGAGTGGAGGAGGCGCAGAGAAGCCCTGGAGCAGGCGCTGATTTCTGCTCAGATACGGAATCGGCAGCTGGAGGAAGAGCTACGCAGGAAGAGAGCTTACGTCGAAAAAGTGGAGAGAATGCAGAGCGCCCTGGCACAGTTACAGGCAGCATGTGAAAAGAGGGAAGCACTGGAGCTAAAGTTACGAACTCGATTGGAACAGGAGCTGAAGAACCTCAGAGCTCAGCAGGTAAAAAAACGTTGCATGTCCTAGTGTAAGAAAATAATTATTTTGGGATTGAAAACAATTTTTCAACCACATTTTCTCTCTTTCAGTGGCAGTCTCAAGGCCAACAAATGAGCCCTGGATCCTTCTCAGACCTGAGTATGTCATCTTTGCAACAGCAGCTAAGGGAGAGAGAGGAGCAGGTTCTGGCCCTGGAGGCTGACATCACCCGCTGGGAACAAAAATATCTTGAGGAGAGCACAATGCGTCAGTTTGCCATGGATGCAGCAGCCACTGCAGCAGCCCAGAGGTGAGTAAACACAGAATGTCATGCCTTAGAAGAAATTAAATTGAACAATAATTTGATTTAATGTCTGCCTATTTTATAACTGTAATGCTGTTTTTACAGGGATACAACCATCATCAATCACTCACCTTGCCACTCGCCCAATAGCAGCTTCAATGATGACCTGCCGTCCCCAAACCACAGGCATCAAGAAATGGAAAACAGGTATGTGCACTTTATAGCTGGAAAATCTGTTCCAAAAATGTTATGGAACACAGTAGCTGGTCATTGGTCACCTGGTGCACTGGTTTGTTGTGTGTCCAAGATGCCCTAACAGCTTGGGCCAGTTAATGACCCGCTTGGACCAGCTACCCTGTTCCAAATGCAGTAGGCTTTTACTGTCAGAAGCAGGGATGACAACAAACCTCAAATCAGTTTAATTTTGTTAGCAAAATCCTGTGTTTAGAAATGTACTATGTGCTGTATCTCAAAGAAGTCTTTGTGTTTTAACCAGGATTCGGGCACTTTATGCTCAGCTTTTGGAAAAAGATGCCATTATAAAGGTCCTGCAGCAGCGCTCCAGACGAGAGCAAGGCCGACCTGAGCCACAAGGCCTACGTCCTGCTCAGTCTGTTCCCTCCATCAACACAGTCGCCAATTCTACCGCAACCAGAACTAAAGGTGAGCTTACTGGTACAGGGCCATTGGCCAATAGGGTGCATCTCTGAAATTTCTGAGACAAAAATTATGTGTACTTTTAGATGACAACTGGCAGGTTCTTCACTTGGAGAAAATGTAATGCCAAGGAAGAATTTGTCAGCCAGTGTCCCTCAAATAGTTTACGTCTTGTGAAATAGAATGATTTTTGGTCCCCATGTTCTCAATAATAGTTCCCTTGGAATAGTATAGAGTATTTACAGGATCGCAAATGTTTGTGCACTGGCATGCTTGTGCTGGAATCAGTAATTAACCTGCTTTCTTTTCTGTCTGTGAATTCAGGGAAGAGCCTCTCAGATGACCAGACATCAGCCACGTTATTGCCCCCGTTGCCCCATTCACTCGCCAAAGCCCAGTGTCAGGACAGCAGCACCCAGTGCGATCCGTCAGTAGATGAGACCGACCCTACAGCTGAACCTGCCACGACTACTTCTGCTCCAAAATCTTCAGTAGCTTTCAGCTCTGGTGTGTAGACCATTAAACTGACTTATTTCCACACCTCTTCCATATTTTCCCATCTCTTTTACTTATTTGTTTGAAGATCGTTATTAAAGTACAGAATTGCGTATCAGATGACAAAGACACCGCATAGTAGTTTTTAATGATGGTACATTTTTGTACTTTTAAACAAAAATGGGTAAAGAGTAACCTAAGCACCGTGTCAACACAGAGCTTTTTGGAGTGAGCTTAATCACTTAAAGAACACAAAGTTTTTATGAAATTTGCCACTTTCTTGGTAATTACAGCATTAGCCAGCAAAACTAAACTCTTGTATTTCATTTCAGATTTGAAATCAGAAACATCTCTGGCTCTTCTTAACACAACCCAGAACAACAGCAGTGTTGAAAATGACATGGTGGAGATTCTCATCTAAAGAGTGTGGAGATTTAAAATGAACAATATTCAGCTTGATGCTGTCTGCTGCTTATACACACACACAAAAGATTCTCCTTTGCTTTCTGTCTGAGGGACAAATGACAAACCATGTTAAAGAAGCTGGGCATGCTTTGAGAGAGTGGCTGCCAGGAAGAGTTTTGCATCAGGAAGCTTTTGCATCAGGAACAGTTTGTTGGAGGAACCTCATATTGATTGTTAGTCAAGAAAAGCTGAGCTCCCTTGATGATTTCTGAACACATGAATAAAAGACAGTGTTTCATCTCAGCTGGTGAGTCTCAACTAGCTAAACTGTGAGATGTACATATGTCTGAATCTGAGGTACTTGGACAGTACTCCACAGAGCTCTAAAAATCTACAGTGAGACCTACATGTTCCTTTTTATGCAATTTATTTATGAGTATTGCTGCTGACTGTGTGTCGTTTAGTTTGAAGAGTGTTGTAAGTATGGAGAAATAGGAGTGAAACATAAACTATCCCAGTTTTGTGATATTTTTATTGGTTTTCTTAAAGAAGCAAGATTTTTTTTTTACCAGCTAAGTATACCATGTGAGACTATATCCCAGATTCCTAGCTAAAAATGCAGACAAATATATCTCTAACTTTACATGTTCTATGTATAGTGGATATGCCATCACAACTGCTTCATCTTTAAATATAAAGAAAAGAATAGTTTAGATTGTGGGAAGCCAGCTACAGCCGCTAGACCTAGGATTAGACAATTTACCAGAATAGTTGGATAAATACCATATGGACAACAGCACTCCCTTTGACTAAATTAATACTACAGTTGGCGTTCTTATTATAATTGACTGACAGTGGGCGCTTCTTGCTTCCTGATTTAAGCTGTGGAATGGGAAGCTTCCTTTTGTGGATAGTGGAAGGGAGCATGTGTCTGCTCTTTCAGTAACAGTTTGGGAAAGTGTTACCCTTAGGAGGGATGGAGGGGCTGATGTTTCAGATGCCATATTATTATTATTATTTTGTACCCCAGCAAACCAAACAACAACCATTAGGCATACCGTGCACTCACAGACGAGCCGGAGCTAATCTTTCCACATTCCTCCATGGCGGAATGTCCCTGCTCAGAGGAAAAAGGCTATCTACAGTCTGACCCTTGGCCTTGTTCAAAACGATTGGCATTTAGACTACCACACTTTTTTGGATCTGTTTATTTCCGTAGTGCTGTGGTGGCTGGTTCTACCATAAGCATCTAAATAAAACACAGATGCTAAAACCAATGTTTGCATTTGGTTTCCAGTCTAGAAACTGTGATTAGCCTTGATTTTTCAAAAGAATCTGTCTGAAATATGTTTATCTTAGATATTTGTACACATGCATTTGTACACATTGCAGATTGTGAAATAATGCCTTAAATTATCTGCCATTTGGTATCAGCTTCTTGTGGTAAGCACAGTTTATAAGTGATCAGTCTTATTTATGTGGGTAGTATTGTACCATGCTAATTTAACCTTTCCCAACTGATATTAAATGCTACTTTTATTTTCCTGTTGACTCTGATTCAAAGCATTTGCTGGTCAAAGTTTTGTAGTGGAGTCATGCTTTTTTGTTCACTATTTGGACTGTTTACAGAAAGGGCTGTTTTGAAATGAGAGAATTTAATATATTTTGTATATTATTTTACTTTTTCATATTTAGTGATGCGAACCTTATGCCAAAGATTTGCATTGCACTTAAGTTATGTAATAAAAATATTAGCATTAGCGACGTGAAATGTAGATACGCAGTTCAAACTGGTTGACCCATATTTGAATGTTGCTGTGAACTTCAAGAATGGGGAACGTTTTGTATGTCATTAACATTTCTGTAATTTTAATAAATCATTAATATATATCTTTACAAACACAGTGTGCCATTTGGTTTTGTGTTATCAGTAAATAAGACTAAAAGAGGCATTTCTTCCTGAGATGCTTCACAAGTACAAGTCTGTGCCAATTGCTCTTATCTGCATTCCTTCACTGCCATGAATGGCATCTTTCAGAAGAAATAATTGTAAAACTATTCTACCACCTACTTCACTGTTGGCGAGCAATCTTCATCAAGAATGGCCACACTGCAGTTTAGACCCGCTCATGTGAATGTGACCTATTCGTCAGAATATGGTAACCCATACCTGAAATGTGACCTCTGCATTTAACCCATCACTGGTGAGGAGTGAACACACACACTGCAAGTCGTGAACACGCACACACCCGGAGCAGTGGGCAGCACGTTACTGCGCCCGGGGAGCAATTGGGGGTTAGGTGCCTTGCTCAAGGGCACTTCAGTTGCAACCCCCCAATGCTGGAATCGAAACCAGCAACCTTTTGATTACTAGCCCAACTCACTAACCAGTAGGCCACACCTGCCCCTAATTGGAATGTTCTGCTCATCACCAGTACAACAGAGGAACACAAAAGTTTACAATGTATACTAAACCAATATTATTATATATTGTAAAATGCCAATAGTGATTCATGACCGAAATGTACACTTAACCACACTTAAGTTAACGATCAGCTGTGCTAAATTTGTGAATGTAGTTGCAGCTGAAGTGCATTGATTGGACTGATGTGAAGAGAAGTGCTTGCCAGCGACTCACTTATGACTGTATGCACAATATAGAGCTGTGCTGTTTATAAATCACGGCTAGTAATCAATCAGCATCCAGGACCAGAACAGCAATGGCAGTAACAGTAAAAATAGCACTAAGCATACTTTGCTTTAGAGATTTTTAAGCAAAGGCTATTTCTTAACCTGAGCCTTTGTAAGTTTCATGTGGGAGATATTGTATTTTTAACTCTTGGACTTTACATTTATGCATTTGGAAATTCAAAATACACTTTCACAGTTAATTAAATTCAGATGCTTGGCACTGCTAGCACCATACTTCACAGGAACTCTTTTAAAAGCTGTTGGCAAATGAAAGATAACCATACAGGGTCTCAACACTTTGGAACACTTTAAGCCTAAATGATTCAAAGGTTCATAGCTCAATATTAAGAAATAACTGGAATTTACCCCCTGGTAGAGCAAAATGTGTTAAAGCATTCCATTTCAAATGTGGAGGAAGCGAGATCTCTGACATGTTGGATAAGTAGAGCTTTAAAGCTGTTCTCATTTTCTCTTTAGGAATAAAGTCTGTCTTGTGTTCTTATAGTTTGCATGAGCCACAAAACCAAAACTCCTCTATATGATTAATGCCCAAAAATGTGTCTGGTAGAGTTTCACATTTCCTCCCTCATATATCAATATTAATCTCCTAACTTTGACTCCCAGGTTCTGTTCGTCAGGCGCATTTTTGGAATAGTTTTCTTAAGAATGCAGACAAATGATTCACAGTGTAAGAGCAGCCTTTTTGGTGTTGTTCCACCCATCAATCACTGTAAATTCATGTTTTAGGATTAATTAAATAGTAGTATTCATTTGTGTGATGATCCACTTTAAAAATATGTAATTTATGCATACACCCTGAGCAAAATTATTACTGCTCAGCTTTTGCAAGAAACATTTTGGTATAAAATCTGGGCAACCCAATGGTGATAGATACATTAGATACGAATAGTGTATTTGCAAGAAAAAGTTGCATGTGTTTATAGTTGCAAGGGTTTGTTTTCAGGATAAATATTTTGCCTTGCATGTCTCCCTCAGTAGGTGTAAGCTGTGATTCCATGAATGCTTTGCTGGGTACCTGACTAAAGGCTTTACTTGTGGCGAATCAGTGTGACTTTTCTCAGCTAAAGTACTGCAGCCGGGAGGAATGTGCCTACTGGAATGTCTCTCGTCAGGGTACTCCAGTACACTTCAAGGTCAACCAATGACCCTGTAGTCACCACATTACACCACCAGAAATATACTCCCCATTGTGCCATTGCTATGCTTTTAATCATTTGGATAGAATTTTTCTTTCATATAACCTCTTTCACTCCTACAGTTGTCTTCATTTGTGTTGTTTGTGTAGGTGAGAGGTCAAATTTGTGGACTGAAAGCCTCAACATCTGTGCATTCTAGATCTCAAAGTGTTCTGTGGGGAATGTAATTCTTGGCACTCTGCTTATTTTAGCAGGCTTCCCAAGCTCCCCTAATTTCAGCGAAACCATCAGGGACTGATTTTGAGTTGCAGGAACATTTGCAGTTTGAAAATATACAGCCGACCTTGTTGAAGACATCTGCTTACAATAGGATGTCGCTACTAGCTATGCCCAGCTAGTTTCCTCAGACGAACATATACTTCTGCAGTGGTGGTTGTCACTGGTGAATTTTGAAGGCTGACTCACAAGTTAAAATTAAACATGGTTAAAAAGTAAACCCATTATGCACACTTTTTCCAACAATGTTTTTCCAGTGATGCCCACATCGATCATACTAATTGCCATTGCAGATGAAAAGCATATCATTGGTGTTGGCCTTTACTCATGGTCCACAGATCTCAGTAACATGTTCTTGGTCTCAGATCTTAGTAACACATACCTAGAAAATAATTCAAATCAAATGTTTTGGTTTCCATCAGTTTCCATGGAGACCTACTAAGATTCCACAACTTCCTGCTTGCAGTGTGCATGGAATGAATTTCGCCCACAACTTTCCCCTTTCCTTTCCAAAGACGGTAATGGTCCTCCAGTTTTAGGTTTGCTTTCTGATGGAAAATACTTTTTTTTGCTTGATACCTTTAGTGACTGTTTAAAGCACATCTGTGTGCTGTATTGACTTAGGAAACTTTGGATAAAACAGAGCAAAATCGCCTTTGGGGTAAATGTGATTTAAATTTTTATTTTCTCCCAAAACACTAAATAGCAACAGAAACCTAAACAGAAACAGTAATTTCCTAAACACCTGCGCTGCAAAATTTCCCTGGTTTATATTTTTATTATGTGCAGTGACAAAGCAATCTTATTAATGGTAATTTACCACAAAATATACTCGTTGTTGAGACAAGCTGGATTTGAAAAATTATTTTCGGTTTTTCATAAGGTGATTAAATCAACTGTTTTCACTAACAGTAAATGGGTATTATTTGGCATAAAGCCCCCATGTTGTTGTGGCTTAAGGCCCAACAGGAAGTTAGTCTAAAGTGCCACTAAAACATTGCTAGGTAGGCAAAGGAGAGAAATGAATGAATAATAATTTAAAGGGATTTGTTGCAAAATAATATTTTACAGATGTGCAAAGTGGGCTCACAGTGGCTGTCAGAATAATACACTATTTGGTATGAAGCTATAATAACCTTTTTGAACTTCAAACAGGTTATTACATGCCAAAAATGATTATAAAGTAACGGAATTTGTAGATTTTGCCCAGATTTGTTTGCCTTTTGATTTATATAATAATTCAATTGACAGCTATATTACTATTCAAAGGAATAAATATGTTTTTGATTATAATGTAGCTATTTTTGAACCAGAAAACATATTGTGTAAGGGAGCTTGTAGCCCCTCTGTACCCTACTGTTTAATAACAACATGCGAATTAAGTGGCAAACAGTTATGATTTATATATGGTTGTAATTTATCTATATGCAGTATATCTATACTGAGATACTGCAATCGTTAAGTGATTAGAAAAAAAACACTGCTCGTCTTTTCTGCCTTGAAACCAATGAACCACTTTAGACAAAAACCTGTTAGCACAAAAGGGCTTTACAAATGTGTGGGTATGGTAATCCTGAATCAGTGAAATCTTTTCAAGCAGATAGATCTCTCCTCTCTTCTATCTAAAAAGTGAGTGCTGAAGGTGGAGTAACAGGTAGTGATCATTATTTTGTTCTGAGCATCAGATGTCCAGCTGGTTTTAAGGTGGATTATGAATTTTTATGCAATGTTCAGTTTAGAGTAGCAATCATATGAGTCATAATAATGTGTATCAGGGTGAGGTAAGTCTTTGTGAAACCAGCTGTCCTTTTATACGTAATCTTAATATTGAAATGATGAAACTCATACCTCAATTCCTTCTTTACAACCTTTACAACCACAGAAAAAATTTTATGAATAATTAAAAAGAATGAACAATAAAATTATGTAAAAAAGCCCATAAACACAATTTAACAAAATAAATAAATAAAAACCTTTTTGTTTTAAAAACACAAAATGTGTATGTTTCTAATTGCTTTTCCAATTAACATTTTTAACAGTAATTCAGTAAAGAGAAAATTATTTTTTACTTTTAATGTCTAACAACATTTCCCTATACTGACCTTATAAAAAGTAAAACAAATACTAGTAACTTATCTCCACCGCATCTCTATTCTAAAGATAATGATGATCTATTTTATTGTGCTATTGTACAGAACATCAACTTACATAAAGAGTTTCATTAAAAGGTCAGACATGCTTGGGACATGACAACGTGATGAACTGTTCACATTACCTGGCAACGAATTGAAAGTATCTAAGTTACAGTCATTAGCAGCATTGCAAATATGAATTAGTCATCACAAAGTATCTGTCACCTATATAAGCTATATAATGTGGGTGTGTAATGAAATAACTGATGAAATAGCAATCAGTTTTCAAATGTTTTTATGTTTGTCAAGAACCTCTTATGAATTTCAACCTTTCAGTGAGACATGTATATTCACTCAAAGTGTTTTATTTACCTGCATGTCATGATTATTCCCAGTAACCGCATACTGGGTTAACCCAGATAAGATCCTGGCACTGCTATGTAATGCATGCTAGACAGTAATGTTCTCTATGCTGTTTCACAAGAGCTCGATCCTGGTCACACACTAACAGGTGAGGAGAGACAGTGTCACTTATTTAGTAGTGCATATGGTCCTGCCTCATGCTTGGAGAGAGAATGTGAAAAAATGACTTTTGAGCTGACCATCCAACAGGCTTTCGTGGTATAGTCCTATGGAATCAATGAACAAACAGGAAGACATGGAAAGAACAAAGATTAGGAGATATCGTCCCATTTCTGACATCCCATCCCCAGGACAAACATATACAAAAGGAGAATGAAGGAGCTAATAATTATAATTACTCTTAAGAATTCCAGAGAGGGAATTTATGGATTCATAATTTAATGCTATATGCTTTCCAAAGTTTTTGTCTCAGGAATATGACAGGTTGTAAACCTGTCATAAAATAAGCGGTTAATTCTTGCATAACCTCTGTGGTGGTTTGTGTTGTAACTTTTGTAATGCATAACCAAACCCCTGTCACAACCACATGCTTGTCCACATGTTTTTGTCTTTATAATTTAGAAAGCTTTGATTTCATTCAGTGTTAGTTTTTGATGCAATATATTCGTCTCTTATAACAGTTGTATGTATTTCATGTAACGACACAATGGTTTGGTGGATTTTAATATGCAGACAGGTATTGCTCAAATCAGAGATATTAAGCAACACTATCAAACTCTGGATTCTGGGTAGTAATTCATTCAGACAAACACTGCCAGTAAAAAGTAAGGCAAAAAAAGTCTGGCATCCATTACCTTATTTCTTTGCTATTTTATAATCAGTTATTATAAAAGTGAGGAAAATATCCAGTTTATACACTGGTGTTGGAAATATTAATTGCACTAAGTGAGATGTTGGTTTTGGTATGGCCTAGTGATTACAGATCCAGACAGTTGTAAGCATGTAGGTTTAAATCCGACAAGACGCAGTCCGTTAAATACTATTATTGTGCTGTTGTGCAAGACATTGACCTCAGGTTTATTCTTGGTGGACTGTCCAAGTAATAAAGTTATTGAACTACTGGAATGTTCTGAACTAACAGAGTCTTTTAACATAACAGTGTTATACGTTAGCAGAAGGATAACAAGCATTTTACTCAAAATACTTTAAAAGGTTTAGATTATCAGATTAAGAGAAGGAGATTCCATTGATCCAAGTATAGAGTTTTGCTGAAGCACCTTACTTGACTAACAGAAATAACACTCTTCTCATCCGGAAAAACACACACCGAACAGGGCTGCCAAACATCCTGGGCATCTCAGTGATGTAATGCTCCATGTGTGAGTGCCAGTAACATGATACTGAAGCCATGAGTTTGTTGTCCATGCTCTGAGACTTTTCATGTCTAAAATGGTCTGTCATACCTCTCAAACTTTATTCTAGACCTGTACTTTGTGTACATTTTATACCTCTTTCCAAGGAGAATAGAATAACATAACAGTACTTTACCAAGACATCATTTTTCCTCAGCCTAAAACTAAAATAATATGATAATATGATAACATAAGTATTTTATATGGTTCTAGGGACTAAACTACATTTTCTTTAACATACCACAGGAATTGAAGCTGCTTTTTACAAAATATTCAGTTCAGCACATGTAGTAATTCTGACTGGGTTTTAATTTAGTTAGCATATGAATTTTTGTTAATAGATTCTTCCTGGCAACTAAGGCCGAGATTAACAAGTGTCACATTATCGACTGCCTTCTCTGGTATTTACCAGCATTTGTCATAGGTCACTTTGGTAAGGCAGATACCGAGGGCTGAATGTAATTGAATATTGGATCCAGTTGTAATGTTTATTAGGATATTATTTTATTTACACATTTATTTTTATTACATCAATATATAGCAGCTGGAGTTTGTGCAGTGTCAGTGTTAAGCGCTGCAGTACTTGCTATTTCAGAATTCATGAAATTAAGAGACTAACTGGAGTGGATTTGTTCACAATTTGGTGGAATGTTTTGTCTAAACATTACAGAAATCCTGTGGAATGTTCTCTGCACTGGAGCCAAACAGGAAACCTGAAACATTTGTTTTCCATCAATCAGATCGTATCCCTAAGGAGATACCCCAAGTTAATAGAAAAAAAAACATCTAAAAAATGCATTGGAATATGTATAGCAGTTCTGCTACAGTGTCCTTTTAGGCTTCTTAAAGTTTTAAAAATGTGTTTGTCTTTCATTCCCCTGGTATGTAAATGTGCTGGTTTACACAGTGCACTTCTAAAGGCTTGTAACTTCTGACAGTTTCAGAATTTTTTAATGCAGTACAAATATTGATCGAAGCAAACTTGATGTTTGTAGATTATTTGAATTGAGAGTTGACCAATAATTGCAAATTCAGAAATTAAGTTTAGTTGTGCCATCTGGCGGAGAGAAAGAAGCGCAAAAACAGCCCCTTCTATAGCTAACACCCGGAAACGTGTTGATTCGGCTGCAACTGTAGAAATTGATAATATTTTCTGAAATGTGTACAAAGTAAATTTAATAAATAAAATTAAAATGATATAGCGGTTACAAATTTTGTTAGATTAGTAGCCGTGTGCATCATACCGCGTTCACCTTGAAACAATGTGTATGTGTACGTTTTTAGAACGTCTTCAACGCCGTAAATTGCTTAATCGCTTGTTGTAACAAGGGTAATTACAAAATGAAATACTTAAATGTACGTAAATGTACATTACGTATACAATGAAAACACATTTTAATGAATACTGTACGTACTTTTAAAATACAATTAAATAAGTTTAACAAATGTTACGACTGTTTAATTTGCTAGTTTAAAGTCATGGGCTTTTATTTTAAAATATATTGCGCTAGTCTTCCATTTTGTGTCTAGTGTATTGATGCGGTGTTCACACTATGGAGTGGCAATAGCTGCAGAAACACGGTAGTATGGGCAATGTTTGTTTTCTTTTTATATGTATTAATTAAGTTTGTAGAGGATTTACACATCGTTGTTAGGCAATAACACTGATATTTCCTGTTCAGAATATGTGGTTTATGAACCGATTCGTTTTAGCTTTTGTTAGTGATCAGTCGAGCAGGGGAAAATAACGCCACTTCATGTGACTAACCCGCTCTTTTCATCTAATAACATTTACTCTGTTATCGTGGTCTGTTGGCTGTTTGTATGATCTAAACGTGTGCACGGAGTGAGCACGATCTGATCTGACCATTCGGCGTTTAATATGATCAGTGTAGTAAACAGTATAGCAGTCAGACTGACAGAGATGCGATCAGCTTTATTCACCTTAATGTTATGCTCTGTAATAATAACCGGTTGTCTCTCTTTGTGTTTACATTGGTTAGTTAAACGGCAGCAGATCTAAATGGAAATGTTATGTTAGGTGTGCTCTGCATCGATCGTTGATCGCTCTTGGGTTAATTCGACATGTCTTGTTTGCAAATATTTTATGTAGCATTTGTCTATTTGTCACTCCCCAGCAACTTTATATAATGTTCAACAGTAACATATCACCAGCTGGTTTCAAAGATAGAAATTAGTTAATAGTTTAAAAAGTTACTAAACTTTCGGTTATAACTTGATGTTTTATATATTTCAGGTACATACGTGTTTGTTTGTTTGTTTGTTTGTTTGTTTGTTTGTTTGTTTGTTTGTTTGTTTTATGTATAGAACACATTTTTAAACAACCAAAGGTTGACCAAAGCGCTATTCACAGAACAAAAAACTTTAAAGGACAAATACAGCCTCACACTAAAACAGAAATGAGCTATAAACTCCTGTTTATAAGTGAGATATGAGTTTAAAATCAAAGATTAAAGAACCTAGGGATAAAAACTCGGAGCCTTAACACAATCTCTTGTTTTGTTCAATGAGCTAGTAAACAACATCTGTTTATTCCCACAGGTTAGAAAAAAATGAGTTCTCAGCAGTTTCCCAGGGCTGTGCTGCCTCCTCCTGGGTCTGGACAAGGTCAGACATCTACTGGCAGTGCAAGTCTAGGGGCACAATCAGGTAGAATAGTGATACCAGTCCATATTTTTTAATCTAAAGCATAACATCAGGGAAGGACTGCCTGAATGTGGTGAATTATCTGTTACAATAGGTGGTGATGACAGCAGTCGTGAAGTGGATCACTCTCAGGACCCTCCACCTGGTGGCAGTAGCAGCACAGGTGGAGCAGCACAGTTTCGTGATGACAAGCAGGAGACTGTAGTGGTTAGACCCTATCCACAGGTCCAAACCCTCAACCAGCCTCCTGCTCTGCCCCAGCATGTGCCTATCCAACCCAACCCTGCTGTCACTGTGTCTGCCCCATCAGTTCACCTACCTGTCCAGCAGACAGGTATCGGTGAGGCCTCAGTAAAGGTAATGTCATTTTACTTTCTTCTTGTTTTAAAATAAACAAATGGTTTGTGTGTTTCTGTTAAAGAATGCAGTTGCATATCAGTGCTGCATTAAAAACAATTGTCTAGTTCTCTGAATCCACAGGGTTGACTACTTGCAGGCAAAATCTAGTTAAAAATCTAGTTTTGTTTGAAGCTTATGGGCTGTTTATGGGCTTATGGGCTGTATAACCAGGCCTGATGTGATATTCTTCCAGTGACGTACTGTAATTTGTACTGTAATTTGCACAGTTATGTGGACTGAAATTTGTTTTTTTTTCTTTTAGTTTTCGCAGGCAAGATTACTTGTTTCTTAAAATAAACAAAATCTGATCTTGCATATCACATACAAATGGCAAAACAAAAAAGGAGGAATAGAAACAAAAATTAGGACATAAACAAAAGCTTTACATAGATGAGAGAGCTTTAATGGCATGTCACCAGATCACATGGTTAGGGCATGATGTAATGGTTCTAGAGCAAGATTGTTATTTTAATGAATTTCTAGTTTCAAAGCCACCTCTGCTTTGATTTAAGGTTATCTGTCAGTCCATATTCTTAACACAATGGCTAGCACCCACATTTTTTTTTTATTTCTCCAGGCTGCACTGAAGCCACCTATGCCCAGTCGTCTCATAGCTCCAGCTCCTGCAGTAAGTCAAGGACATATTTCTGTTCCAGCTAAGGTGTCTGGACATATTACAGTTCCTCTGGAAAGCAGCATTACTCCAGCTTCTATACCAGTGGCAACCATCAGTGGTCAGCAGGTAGAGGCACTATCCAATAGCTAAACTTCTCCTAGAGAGACTTTTTAGGAAATATTCACAGTGTGCTTCTCATAAACAAAATGGTGTTTGTTCATGTTTCTTCAGG
This sequence comes from Botia almorhae, assembly GCA_036877575.1. Classification (NCBI taxonomy): domain Eukaryota; kingdom Metazoa; phylum Chordata; class Actinopteri; order Cypriniformes; family Botiidae; genus Botia; species Botia almorhae. Next base: position 68,422 of record JAZGTJ010000137.1, read on the forward strand.
GGCAGAGTAACCTACATCATCTAATGGCAACAAACGTGCAGATCATCAGGAGCAGTGCGCCTGCACTACAGATAGGATCTCCTGCTCCTCCTCCCCACACCTTCACCTCACACCTACCCAAAGGTCAGTGCATGTTGTTTACAAGTTTATGATATTGAGACCATGCAGTATTTGAAGTGTAAAATGTAGAAGGATCAAAGGTGAAGTGTGCAATTTCAGCACTAATAGTAGCATGTAGTTGCTACAAAAAACCTATAATAGCTGATTTTACAGGCACGTAACACATTTTTACAGTAATTGTGGTCATTCTGTATTCATACTTTATTTTTGGGAAGGTGGTCTAAATTTGTGTTTAACAGTCATGCGTGGGCCAATATAGATATAGATAGATGGATAGATGCAGGTTTTGCCATTTTCTCAAGGTCAAACTTATGTTAATGGATTTTTTGGGCTTCCATTACTTTAAAACAATCACAGACCTTGCTGTTCCATTTGGAGCCACTATCGGCACAGAAATGACACATTTAAAAAAAAAAGACCAAATTAAAAAAAACAATGCACATGTATAAAGAATATTCTGTAATAATGTAATAACTGTCTCTGTGTTTAATGGATAGGTGCAGCCGCTGCAGCTGTCATGTCTAGTACTAAAGGCCCTACTGTTCTCAGACCAGCCGGAGGAGGAAACACAGGCCCTGGCCAATCTGTACAGCACATCATACATCAGCCTATTCAGGTACAGATACTTCACACCATACAACAGTCAGCTCTTGGGTCTGGAGCTTTCTGTGGCATAATTTCGGAGGTGTTGAGGTTTGGTATATGTTTATCTTCTGTAAAGTTTTGCACATTATATTTGATAACTGCAGTATGATATTTTTTTAATTTAGAACCATAATTCATAAAGTGAAACTATGTCTGTGAAACAACTGTCTGTGTTTTTGCACATTTTTGAGGAACAAGTCAAGAAGTCAATAATAAACTTCTGACTCTAAAAATTTTTTCTGTAGTAATTAACAGCATGCTACAGTTCAATAGATTCTGATTATCACCTGCATCACTTTAAGCCCAAAACGCATCAAATCAACACCGACGAAAGCAGACTGTGACTCACATCGGCTGCATCTGGGTCTAGAGTTGTCCCCACACACCAAGTTGATGGTCAACACCCACTGACCAAGTAGCACATCCGTTCTTCACCTGCGTGAAAGACATAATTTTCTTAAAGGAGCATGCACTTACCAGTCTTACAAAAATCTTGCTTGGCACAGGTGGATTCACTTGCATTGTTCCAGATAGCCTTATCTTTATAAAGTATTTGTATATTGGAATGAGAAATGCAAAAAACTGAGAAAAGTCTTCTGTATATTCCGTATTGACGTATTTGCTTGCTTCACTTCCCTTTTTCTTTTTTTGTGCCCTGGTTCACTATGCTGAACAGCTTATCAGAATCACTTAATTCACTAATGTGCTCATGCTGATTCAACATGCTGAATCTAAAAAGCAGACAGGGATCAACCTAAACCGAAACTAAGTGGGTCGAGGCTCAAAAACTGCACAACAGCCGACTTTTGGCTTGGTGTGCTCCAGACTTTAGGTGCCTTGTTTAAGGACTGTCAAAGGCAATATTTTAAACTCTTGAGTTCATAGGTCAGTTTAAAACAGGTTTTCTTAAAGTTTACCCACTTCATCTCTATTCACAGTCTCGACCTTTGGTGACCACATCTACAGCCGTTCTACCCACCATGGTGGCTCCTATCTCAGCCGCCAGAACCCAGTCTCCAGTCATCAGCACCCCTGTGACACACACTGCAGAAATGGTTCATGGGTAAATTATTATTTAAGTTTTTTAAACTGTGTGTTGTGATGTCACGGTAGGGTTGTGTGATGTTGGTATTCTGATTCTTGTATTTTTAGGCGACCAGTGACCATTCACCCTCCACCAACCACCATCAATATCCAGCGTCCACCAACCCCACGCGACACTGCCACTCGCATCACTCTGCCCTCCCACCCAGCTATTGGAGCCCAGAAAGCCCAGCCCCCTCATACTGTCACACAAGTAAGTGACAAACCTAAGTTATTTATAAAATCAGTTAGTTCTGTTTGGCTAGATATGTTTGTTTTATAATGAATTCAAAATATACATTGTGTGTTCTATGGAATTGGAACCTAGTTAAGCTACATATCCGATGCTTTAGAAGATCATTAGGCATTTTTGATAGAGCATAAAGCCTTGTTTATACTTTGCCTGGCTCAACATAGGTTCGCAGACAATGCGTTTATGCTTAATGCACTTGCTGTTGTACTTCTTTTAAAAACGGGGGACTGTAAGTAATCATCTTTCAAAACCAACACAAAGCAGTGTGGAGAGGTTGTTTGCTGGAATTTATATAACTATGAGAACATTTGTTTAGGTGACTGTATATTTGATGAAAGAAATCATCGTAAAAACACAAAGAAATCTTGGTTTTATTCATTATTCAACAGTACAAAACAAAACAAATCCAAGCTGAAGGTTTTCAAATCCTGTGTTATTCTTATTAAAACTAACAGACTTTCCATACGACAATTTTATTTTAAAAAGAACCCAAAAAGTAGCAAATAACTACTTTCCCACCGTGGCTGCAATTTCTTTTGATAAAATTTTGTGCTGTTTATATGGTCCAGAATTAATGGATCAAAGAAATACCTGTTCAGACATACCTGTTTGGCCAGAGTCACCTCTAAGTCAATCATTTTGGCATAATGAGCCATGCACAAAGCTGCAAAAAATGGCATGTACACCACATCACACAAAATGTAAAGGTTGTTCATGTTAAATGTGCAATAAAGTCCACTCCACATTTTTGCAGCATGCACCCACCTGCATGCACTTGCAGAAACGTAAACACCCAAGCTTAATGCCATAAGCATTCATTTTTCTATCTCACTTATGAATTTGGAATATGTTTTTAATCGCTTCTCCAATTATTTTTTGTTTGCAGAAGCCAATCTTCAACACTGTGACCCCTGTGGCTGCTGCTACTGTAGCTCCTATCTTAGCCACCAATTCTGCTCCATTGGTCACCACTACAGGTACAGGTACCATTTTTCTGACTTCATGTCAAAAATAAGACAATTCTATACAGTTCATAACATCATTCATAATTCTATTCAGTTCATAACAAACCATGTCTACACTAAAACAGGCTCTGCACAACACACCCAGATGACCAGTAACACTATTGTCACCATGACAATGGCTTCTCACTCCTCTCATGCTACCGCAGTAACCACCTCTGCTATTCCTGTTGGTAAGCAAAACCCACGCTCTGCGTATGTTTTTAGCAATTGTTTGAGTTTTTAGTGATAGCCTGCTCAGCTGATGTGCACTTTGCAGTTTGTTTCTACTTTTAGTTTTAGAAGTAGATAAATAATATTGCATATTTGTTTAAAATCAGATAAGATAAAGAGTCCAGACATATCAGTGGCTTAGAAAAGCTTTTTAAGTTTCTAGCTAAGCACCTTGTCATGTGCAGCGCCATATTAAGATTAAATAAACAGCTGCATCTTCAAATTTAACTGTTAACAAGTGGTTTCATTTATTTAAGGTTTATAAACATGTATAGGTACAGTTTATCAACAATGATACAAATTTGTTTGGGATTATTAGAAGAATCACAGACAAAACAACAAAAAACAGATGAAGGAAGAGGTAGATGAATAAAACTAACAAACAGACAAGCAAAGACTTTACTAGGAAGTTAAACACAGAATTCATGCACACATGCCAAAATGTGTCAACTATGAAGCCTAAGATGACTGGACGAATCAATAATAGTTTAGATGTCAATTAATTTTCAAAGTTTATGATCTTCTCTATCATACAGGATTAGAATTAACTATAAAGATTTACCAACATTTATACCATCTCTGTTTAGCTAAAGTGGTTCCTCAGCCAATTGCCCACACGTCTCCACGTATCCAGCCAGAGTACCCTGGGGAGAGGGCTAACCTGATTCCCATCTCAGGTCATCGCTCCTCTCCAAACCCTGTCACTATGGAGGCCCGCAGCGACAACAGGTAAAACTACAGCAGGACCAACAGCTGATTTCTTTAAAGAAAGACCAGTAGAAAAAAGGACATACCATAAATAGACCTGCAACTTAATTATTCACATTTTAACTGCATTACTGTCAAATGCTTTGGTAATAAATAGACTTTTGTAATCTCACCAATATGAACAATTACATTTTGAACGACAATTACTATTTTCATGCAGGTTTATTGATCAAAAGCTATAAAAAAAAACGGAATAGTCAACAGTTGGTGATCAGTAGAAGACTGATACATCCGGCACAACCTTTTCAGATGGATAATAGCAATACCATATAGCAGTATCTCATTTTATATAATACATCTTTAAAGTAGCAAACACAACAGCACAGTGCAAACATGTCGGAATCCATGATGTTTAAGGAAAACAGCCATAGAATGTACACTAGCATGATTTAACCATCTCTGTGTTAAATGAGAGGGGAAAACTACTTAGCAGATCACACACAAGTAACTAGTTGTAAAGAATGTTTGCATTGAATGTCAGTGTACATTTAAATGCATTGAAGTGAAATTGAGCGCTATATCGAACTTTTTTTTACTATTATTGATAAAGTTGTATCGTCAATAAATACCAATACTGTTTTATTGCCCAGCCCTATAGCAAAATCTCATGTGTTGGTTAAGATTAGCCAAGCCTGGAAAGCAAATTGACATTGGGTTCCCTTGGGTTTCAGTTTATCAACATTATTTAGAACATTACTTGATACTTTCTCTCTTTGTTCTCTTGACAGTTACACAGTCAAACTTCAAATTTTGAAACCGCAGTGGTGTTTAAAAACGTTTTTCCGTTTAATTTCACGTCATTCCTCTTGAAAATTGTGGTTAACATTGTTAGCACAGTTAACCACATCCTTCATTTCAGTAGTTCGCAGCTTTAATCCTGGAGACCCACAACACGTCATACAAACATGTCACACATTTCCCACATTTAACACACTTAACACACTTAACTCACGTAATCAGCTCTTTAGCAGAGAGATGACTGAATTAAGTGCGTCAGATAAGCGAGACAGTGCAGATAGTGATCTGAGTCCCCAGTACCATTTTATTGGACTAAAGTAACCATTCAGTGGCATATAATTTAGAACTCTAAATTCCTGATAATTTTGATCAATTGTTGACTGCTTTCTTCTTTTGTAGGCCATCAGTGCCGGTGCAGTTCCAGTACTTTCTACCCACATACCCCTCCTCACCGTATCCTCTGACCCACACCTACACCCCGATCACCAGCTCTGTCTCCACTATACGCCCTTATCCAGGTAAACCCAACACACACATTCTGTCAGAACCTCTGTACAATCATGGGATGGTTTCTAAATGGGTCTTGTACCTCTAATGCTGACTCTGTTGTTATCAGTCACAGCTCAAGCTCAGAGCTCAGCTCTTCCTGCTCAGGCTGGTGTGGGTGTGGCCACCACCGTGCACTTGAACCCCATGCAGCTGATGACAGTGGATCGCATTGGCCTGCAGTCTGCCCAGATCAGCACCCAAAACATCCAGCCAGCCTCTATGACGGCTCAGGGCATTCAACCTGCACCAATAGGAGTTCAGGGACTGCATGCCACTGCTCCAATTAGCACACAGAGTGTACAGCAGGGCACTGTTGGCACACAGCAACCACAGTCGGAAACAAAACCATCTGGTTAGTATGAACAAGCCAGTGCTAGGATGCACAATGTTGAGGGAATGTGCTATAACTTGCTAAATAATGCAATATACGGTATGCAATATGATATTTTTAATGCATTTAAATGATACTAAAATATATTTTAAAAACTCAAAATTATTTTACCAACATCTGGGAAAAGAAAACATCAGCTACAGTTTCTGATGAGTCTCTCTGCTGTCTGCATCAACAGAAAACTGATTATACATAACTTTTTGAAGTATTAAAATCATTGACCATTTCGTTATATTGTGTCCTAGCGCTGGGTGATACACTAGTTAAAACAATATACCACTAGGAATTTGTCAACCTGTAGAAGTTTTGTTTGTAGGAAATTGCTTTTGTTTGTTTTGTAAATGCCTGCACCTTTTTTGCCGCTCATGAAGAGAGAATAATATTTATCAATTTAATCATTTGTATAATTTTTTTGAATATCAGTTTTAGCCCATATCACCCACTCCATACATAAATACCTTATGAAATATGTGTTGTACAGGTGTAGTTCTGGCTGAAGGTACTGCTTTTGTCACTAATCCAGTTGGTAGCACTTTCAGTGGTACGCAGCCTGTTACAACAGTTGGGCAGACACACCCTCAAGGGGTGGGCACTGGTGCACCTGCACTTGTCTCCTCCCCTCGACCCAGCATCCTTCGCAAGAAACCCGTGAACGAAGGGTGAGTCTTCACCTCCACCTTGTATTGTATTTTTGAATAGCCTATTATTTGATAGTTTGAGTACTACTAAGGAGCCAGACTGTTTATTCTGTTTGGACATTCAAAATTCCACATACTAAGGCCCTGAGCAGTAGCAGAAAACAGTGTGTTGTCTTATTATATAGAGGGTGCGAAGTATATAGTTGATGAAATAGTGTCAGACCAATTTTGGGGTGTATTTCTAGGACGGTGCGTAAAACTCTGATCCCAGCACAGCCAAGCGAGCCTAATGCTGGCCGAGTGGATAGTGGGATAAGGCTATCGGGATCCCCTCGCCCAGCGGGGTAAGCCCTGCCTGAAGATCCTTCATTAACCTGGAATAAGAAAATAGGACAACAAACAGTGTTCCTAACATATTATCTTACTGTCTACATGTGGATTTACTTTGCAAGTCTGAATGTGGTTATACTTCTCTTATTAGAGTGAAGCCCAAATCTGATGTTCACATTGCTATGGCGCCTCCAGTTATGGCTGCTGTGGAAGCTTTGCCCAGTCATGGAGGAGAGCAGCAGACTCTCTCCACTCCTGCCCAACATCATTCACAGGCCATTCCCACTCTTCTAGCTCCACCAGCTCCCACACCCCCCTCTCAACCCACAGCAGTTCTCTCTGCCCTGCCTGCAGCAATGGCTGTCACTCCCCCTGTGGCAGCCTCTATGGCCAATGCAGTGGCCTCTCCCACCCAGCCAGCGGCCAGCAGTACTGCAGCATTGAGCTCCACCCTTTCAGAAGTTAAAGTCAAACAGGAAACGGAGCCAATGGAGACCTCACAGCCAGGTTAAAGTGTTTGTCACAGCTATTGTTATACTTAAATGCTGTTATACCAAAGTTATACTGTACATTGGCTTCAATTGTGTGCATCCAATCATATTTTAGAGCCAAAATTCTGTTATAGAAAGACGGTTTGACAATCCATGTATTTATGAAATCTTTTTGAATCTCATTTTGGTTTATAGTGCCCTTGGCTCCTTCATCGACAGGTACAGCCTCAGCTCTCTCCTTCCTGGGTGTACCTGCCCAGTCTGGTGACCTCCTGCCCGGGGCTTCCCCAAGAAAGAAACCCCGCAAACAGCAGCACATCATCTCTACCGAGGAAACAGAGATGATGGAGACCAACAGCACAGATGAGGAGAAAACTAGCAGCAGAACTCAAGGAAATAGACCTGACAGACACGAGTCTCCACCCAGGGAATATGTTGGTGAGTTTATCGACCTGAAAGGTCTTTCTCTTTTCGCCTTTCAAAGTACCTGTCTATCTGTCTTTCTGTCTATGTCACATATGTGTGTGTGTGTGTGTGTGTGTGTGTGTGTTAGCCTACAACATGTTAGCATCATGCTTAACAAATAAGCATCAAGATTAATTATTCTAGAATCATGTTAAAACATGTTAGCGTCATTGTAATTTTCTGACCAAAGTATTTTTATTGATACATAACTTAGTGGTGTGGATTTATAACCCTATTAATTGTTTATATAGATGAAGAGGGTGTTCGCTATGTGCCAATCCGCCCCAGACCTCCCCTCACTCTTCTGCGTCAGTACCGTAACCCGTGGAAAGCTGCCTATCACCACTTCCAGAGGTACAGCGACATCAGAGTCAAAGGTAGGTGTCAGCAATTTTGTCAGCTTTCTCTGTTTCCCCTGTTTTTGATTCATTTGGGTGCCACAATTACCACAGTGTTTCTAGCAGAATTCTTTTTTGTAGTGGGGAAGCCCCCTGCATACCAAGCCCTCTGCCCTCCACCCACCTAAACTAACTTGATCCCAAAACACTTTTTTTTTTATTTTGAGTTGGTTGTGAAAATAGTGCTCTGACTGTTCATTTAGTGAAGGATTCTTTGAACCGATTTAATTGCCTGTACATTTGTGTCATTATTTTGACTGTCACGTAAGAGTCATTGATTCCTTGGACTACACTGACGGTGCAATATTGTTGCGTTAGCATGGCGTTACTTTGCAGTACACAGTATTTTTATCTCATCACATTTAACTCATACTGCAAACACTGAATAATACTTCAAAATCTGGCCATGTAATAAGAGCCTAAATCATCTTGCTACTGTCTCTGCAGAGGAGAAGAAAGGAACTCTTCAGGACATGGCCAATCAGAGGGGTGTAGCATGTCGTGCTCAGGGCTGGAAAGTGCACCTGTGTGCTGCACAGCTGCTGCAGCTGGTGGGTTCTGCAGCTGATAGTGTCTTTCCTGGCACAAGTAAAATAGTTTCACTGTTATGTATAAAATATCTTGTTGTAGCAGCCGGTAAAAGATACAGTTAATGCTGTATATAGGTGACGGTTTGATTAACTTATCTCCTGTCTGATCGCAGACTAATCTAGAACATGACGTGTACAGCCGGCTGACCACATTGCAGGAGGGGCTCATCCCAAAGAAGAGAGCTGGAGCTGATGATGATCTGCACCGTATCAATGAGCTCATACAGGTTAGTCTTCTTTACCCTCCACTGGTTACTACACTATAAAAACAGTGTAGTGAACCACAGACATAATGAGATCCTGTGCCCCAACCAGACAGACATGGTACCCATCTTTAAGTACAGATTTTAAGGCTAAACCTGAACTGCCCATACAATCACTCATCAATGGTTTAAGCTCTAAAATATTTGTTAACAATTGCTTTTTGCATTTTTATTGAATATTTAACATCATTAGTTGTTATTTTTTAAAGTGTTATGTAAGAAGTATTAAATCATTAATGATTTATACTTTATGACCAAATATAATATTATCAGTTATTATTTTTTATGTTTTGAATTTTATTAATTGTTAAATCAAAAGCATGTATCAATTAGGTACTTTATTAATATTATTATTGCTTTTTTAATAATGTTGGTAATAATGTTTATATTTTTTATTCATAATAAACCCGAACTGATGCAGTAAGTTGTTATAAGTACAGATTTTTATGGATAGAGAACCAGATGTAATCAGGCAGCACACCTTTACTTAGAAACATGTTCTTGACCAATTGAACTGACTCTGTCCAGGGTAACATGCAGCGCTGCAAGCTTGTGATGGATCAGGTGACTGAAACTCGTGACACCATGATGAAAGTGCTGGACCACAAGGACAGAGTCCTCAAGCTGCTCAACAAGAATGGAACTCCAAAGAAGAGCTCCAAGTTAAAGCGCAAGGAACGGGCATAGATGCAAAAGAACATTTTGTGATAGGTCTTACTCTTTTCCTTTAGTCGTCTAAAATACAGGAATGCTCTTTAAAAGGTGGACCTGTTTTGGTTTATCAGGGTGCTGTGCACAATCATCTATATAATTTACAGTCTCATATACAGAGAGACACAGTCACAAACCATCAATGTGTTTTTACAGGAGCTGATACTAACTGTGGGCTGTCCAATAAATATGAGATAGTCTAGTTAACAAATGTGTTTTTTTTTCCCCAAAAAATAAATTCTTTAAGTACTACTTTTTGTATGAAGCATTATAATGCCTTTTTAGTTATAGAGGCAAAGAATTTGATATAGTGGTCATTGAAGATCAGAAAGCTCAATTGTTAGATGTTACCCCTGCATTTAGTTTGATTCGCATCAGTACACATTGCACACATACACTTAAACAGTGTAAGCTTACTATGTTTTGGTGCCTTGTGAGATGGGTGAAACTGGGATTTGTTTTGTGTGCTGATTAAAATACATTATATCCACTATAGAAATACATGGTAGCAGTCCAGTAACCAGTTAAAATAACCTCTAACCAGATCCTAATTTTAGTTTATTCATGTCAACTCAACATTCAAGCGTTAAAGAATGACTGATGATAGTTCAAAACAGTGAAATGTGTACTTAAAAGAATCTGTATAATTATGTAATAAGAATGTGTGGATTGCTGTATTGTTTGTGTAAGAATAGTTTGTGTAATTGTTAATGGAAGCAATGTGATTTTCACTTGAGTTATTTTGTGCTGTTTTACAGACTGTTGTGAATATTCTAAGTTTGAATAATTATTTGTCTCTTGTATGTTTTTGTTTCTTCACTCGTTTTTGTGTACGCTATTATGTGTAGTAAAACTGGATTTACAGAGTATCTTGTTCAGTGCATAGATTTGCTAATGAATGCATCACAAGACTTCTTAAGCAAAACTTAGATCTCTTTCTCTCTAGTATTTGTAACTTTCATGATTTCATTTAAAAAGTAAGGTACAGGATTCTGTGCTATATTGTAAATAGTCACAGATAATGCTCACCTGCAGCTGAAGGGCCCAGGGTGCACTGCTGTTGTGGGTGTGTTCCCAATGTAGCAGGGACTGCCTTATTGCTTTTTATATTGCTTTTTAGAAAATGTATAGAATAATAATGCAGATTTAATTAAATTATTTTATAAAGCAAGTTCAAAAAGTGCCATCCTCCCGCTAGAAAATATTGTAAACCAACAGGATGGTGGCATTAAAAGAAAAGCAAAAACACGCTATGTATGCTGTGTAGTGATGTGGTCGACATACGACGAAACGCTAAATTTACAGTAATAGTCACAGTACAGTCAAATTACTGTACTGATAAACCACAAATGGGTAGCTTAAATACATGCACACAACTCCAATGGAGTTCTGTATTGTTAAGTGTAAACATGACTTACTATAATGGGTGGAGCCATTATGGTAACTATGACACGTCTGATATTTACAACTTGATTGCCTCTTTATGATCAGAGCTCAGCCCTCTGCTCAGTCACACAGGTCCAAAGGTAGCATTGTAACCTGTATGTAAAAAGCCTTATGTAAAATAGAAAACAGGCTTAGACAACATGAAGCCATTTAAATAAGTTATTTTTCCATTTCTTTCTGGTAATCAAAAGGTGTCTGTGCAAGTGAATGCTTCTGTTTTGGTGAATTTGTATAGACTTTTATTGTACAATATGAACAGTAAAGCTGTATTATTGTTATTTTCTGTATTATTATTATTATTATTGGTCTCTAAGGTGGATTGTGGCATTAGTAATTTTTTTAATAACTGGTCTTTTCATTTTAAGTTTTATGATGTAAAAGGCAGAACATGCTAATTATTATGGATGTGTTGGTCAGGGAGCAAAGTCAAAGTATCATAAACGGCTGTCATCTATGGGCAGGTACCTCAAATCATTTCTTTCTGCATGTGCCTTGAGGAAACTGACTTAAAAAGGACAGAAAATCTGGTTATTTTTTGTCAGAAGTCTTGTCAATATACTATCCACAGGTAATGATTTGACATTGGTTTGGGTATTTGCCCAATGTAAGATATTTAGATATTACTTTTTGTGATTTATTGTTATGTACGGAAAAATCAATACAAATTAAAGGTAAAGTGTTTATGGGCAATGTTGACTTAATCACAGCTCTGAGAGATTTTTCATTGGCATATTATGTTTAACTTTTTTAGACTGGGGGAAGCAAGAACTCAGTCATGGTGGTTTTAAGAAAGGTAAATTGTTTATTTGGCTTTTCTTTCTTTCTTTGTTTTTCTGTTTGTGTGACAGACATTATCAGCAAAGTAGCATTTAAAACTAAATATTGAGTTTAGTTTTCCTTAAAAAGTGTTAGGTTTATTAAAATGTAATTTTATATCTCAAAATGTCAATCAAATAGGGGGATTATGTGTGGGTGGACTGCAGTAATGGGGTACCGATCGGAGCTGAAGTCAGGCTTTCTGATGCCGGACAACTTCAGCTTATCGATGATGAGGGAAAGGTAATATTTATGGCCAGAACACAGTTGATGGAGAAATGTTCTCGTTGCCGTTACAAGTTTGGCTGATATCTTTGTAATTTTGCTTAATTTCCAGGAGCACAAAATTAAGAAGGAAAATTCTCTGAAGCCCATGCATCCCAGCTCAGTGAAGGGTGTGGATGATATGATACGTCTGGGTGACCTAAATGAGGCCGGCCTGTTACGGAACCTTCTAGTGCGCTATAAAGAGGGGATAATCTATGTGAGTTCTTAAAAAATATGTATGCAGTAAAGCATGTCTACAGTGTTGTTTTTTGTGTTTTTATAAATAAAAAAATGCAATTACAAGATCTATAAAGCCCAAAACTGTAAGACCAGAATAGAAAGCTTTTAACAGAATTGTTCACTTTATTGAGTTCATTCACCAGCTGTTCTATGCCCTTCCTGTTTAATAACAAGATTGTCTCCATAGAAACATTTAGCTGCAAGTTTGATCAGTGGATCTTATTGTTATATGACGTTGAGATGTCCTTCTCTATCTATTTTTAGTTAGCTTCCCTTCTGAAGCTTCCCCACTCACTCACTCACTCACTCATTCTTGTTCTCAGACATTCACAGGGTCAATTCTGGTGGCAGTAAATCCTTACCAGCTGCTGCCCATCTACACTCCAGATCAGGTGCAGCTGTACACAGACCGGCGGCTGGGGGATCTGCCCCCTCATGTCTTTTCCATTGCAGACAACTGTTTCTTCAACATGCGCCGGAACCGCAAAAACCAGTGCTGCATCATTAGGTTCTACATTTTGTGTATATTTACATAACTGAAACTGACCTTAGGTCATCTGTTACCTTGTTATTGACCTTTTCTGCATATTTTACTGATGAATTACTCGCTTTTCCCCTATATCTGAAAGATAAAGCAATTAAAGAGTCCTTTTAAGAGAAACAGCATGAGGTTTCATGTGTTGTTAGCAGCTGTGTAAATATCCACACTGTCTGGCTCTGTAATATCAAACATATGCCCAATGTTCTGTTAGTGTTATCTGTTTGATATGTTCTGAGAGTGTCTGGGTGTGTTATGTTTATCAGTGGAGAGTCTGGAGCAGGAAAAACAGAGAGTACCAAACTCGTGCTGCAATTTCTGGCAGCTGTGAGTGGGCAGCGCTCCTGGATTGAGCAGCAGATTCTAGAGGCCAACCCAATCTTAGAAGGTAAAGTCATTTGTGCAGGCAACAGGGATTTAAAGCAATAAAGAGTCTGATAGTAAACATTCAGTATTCACTTCTTGTATTGTAGCATTTGGTAATGCAAAGACCATTCGCAATGACAACTCGAGCCGTTTTGGAAAATACGTTGAGATCCACTTTACCAAAAGTGGAGCAATAGAGGGTGCCCGCGTTGAACAATACCTGCTTGAAAAATCACGTGTTTGTCGACAGGTAAACTGCCCTGATGTGATCAGAGATTCTAATTAAATTCTATTTTGTTCTGAGGTCCTTTTTAAATAGGATAAATTAAATAATAGAAGGGGTGTAGACGTGCCTGAAATCCAAATAAATAATAGTATATTTGGCACAGGCTCCAGAAGAGAGAAACTACCACATCTTTTACTGCATGCTGATGGGGATGCCACCTGACCAAAAAAAGATCCTGTCTTTGGGAAATGCTGCAGAATACAACTATCTCACCATGGTATTGATCATCATAAAGTCTTGACTATTTTACACACTCTATTTGTATGTGTTGAAATCATTGTAAAAGTCTATGAACAAGGGTTGGGCAAATGTTTTTTAAATTTTTAAATTGAAATAATTTGACTCTAAACCTGAACTGAATGTCCCACAGGAGGTTTAATAGGAATTGGAATGACAGAAAGAAAAATTTACTTGGAATTATTGGCAGACGATTTTATACAAAGCGACTTACAGTACATTCAATTTATACATTTTGTCAGTACATGTACTCCCTGGGAATCAAACCCATGACATGTGGGATACATTATTTTTCAACGAAAACATTTTTTTTGCCAAGCATAGTTCAGTACTGCCAAAACAGTTAACATAGCCCTTGAAACATTTGCCACAATGTCTTCAGGATAAATGAAATAAATATGGGGTTAATTGGAGCATTCTGGTAAATTAAGATCCAAAATTAGTTATTTATTTTAATGTATCAAAACATTATATATCATATATTGTTATTATTCATATAATCTAATACTCTAAATACCGTATTGTGTAAGCTATGTATGATAACAAGTTTATGTGGCTAATTAATAACAGAAGAATATATTATTCACATTACACTTGTACCAATTCAGCATCTTGTTTTCTACCTTATTTCAATGTAATTCAAATTCAGTATCTGAATTACAATGTAAAAGGCATTGTCAATTTAATTCTTAATGGCCTAATTTTAATTCTCAAAATTAAGATTCCTTGTAATCAAGTGTGGTTATGCTGGATTAGGGTAATTGCACTACATGTGAAGGGCGTGATGACATTAAAGAGTATGCCAGCTTCCGTTCAGCAATGAAGATCCTGACATTCACAGAAAATGACACCTGGGAAATTAACAAGCTTCTGGCTGCCATTCTGCACCTTGGGAATGTGGATTTTGAAGGTGAGGAGAAATCATCATGTAAATACAAAAGACAAAAACTAAAGCAGATGTCCATTTTATAGAGGAATTATTTAGGCTTTTTTTCATTAGTTTTATTTTTATTTTTCAAGAAACCATTGTGAATAATCTGGAGGGTTGTGATATACTCACCTCTTCTCATTTCAACATGACTGCACAGTTATTGGAGGTAATGTTTAAATTTAAAGTTTTTTTTTTTTTACAAAATGTATGCCTACAGCACACTCAAGCCCACTGGTCTATGTGTTGCTTGTTTGTTTTTGCAGGTGACCCCAAAAGCCCTGGATGTGAGTTTGACACAACGCTCTTTGATGACCAACAGGGAGAGTGTGTCTAAACCTCTGACCTCGGCACAAGCAGTGGATGGCAGAGATGCCTTTGTAAAGGTTGTGCAATTGAATGTAGATTTGCTTTATGTTACACCCTCTATTCTCTAATTTAGAGCTCTCAAATTCTTTCTGTGTGCAGGCCATCTACGGAAGGTTGTTTGTGTGGATTGTGGAAAAGATTAACAGTGCCGTTTACAAACTTCCCCCTGATGATTCCAAACATGTCCGACTTTCAATTGGTTTGTTGGACATTTTCGGATTTGAAAACTTCAAAAACAACAGGTTTGCAACTTAAATGAAGGCGTGTGCTAATCACGTGTGGTTTTGTTTGAATGTTGTTGTTTTTTAAGAAATAGGTCAAACTAAATTTTCAATTTGGTAATCATTGACCTTTATGTCATTATAAGATGGTACAATTTCTTTACAAAAGGTGAATTTTTGAAGACTATTCCATGTCATAAAAACTAAATAGGCCATTTACTAAATTTACCATTTTTGTTTCATATTATATGGGTTTGAAAGAATATGAGCGTTAAGCTGGTGTTTCAATCTTGTGTGTGATTTCTGCAGCTTTGAACAGCTCTGCATCAACTTTGCCAATGAGCAGCTTCAGCAGTTCTTTGTAAAACATGTCTTCAAGCTTGAACAACAGGAATATGCCCGTGAAGACATAGTCTGGAAGAACATTGATTTTAATGACAACCAACGAACACTCGATGTGCTGGCCATAAAGTCTGTCAACATCCTTTCCCTTATTGATGAAGAGAGTCACTTCCCAAAGGTTATAACATAATTATCCTTGTTTATAATATTTGCCTTTAGTCATTTTAAACATAGATTGTGATTATTGATACTTCTAAACCAGATATCTGTAATTGTAATGTGCTATCTGCAAGCTATATTCCAGTTAATATATTCCAATATTATATATGTACCGTTAAAACCTCTAGTTAGTTAAAAATCTAGCTGCTTATAAATCTTTATCATTATTATCATGATATTTCTTTAGGGCACTGACACTACATTGTTGAACAAGATGAACCAGGTTCATGGAAAGGGGGATATCTATATCCCTCCAAAGAATAATCATGACACAAAGTTTGGAATCCTGCATTTTGCTGGAGTTGTCTACTATGACTCCAAAGGTATGACTAAACTCACTTTACATTTTTCTTAAGGTTTAAAAAAGATCTAATAGAAATGTTTGTAAACGTTTGCTACGCATAGGTTTTCTTGAGAAGAACAGAGATGCTCTGAGTACTGATGTCATCCAGTTGGTGCAAACATCATCAAATAAGCTCCTAAAGCAGATATTCCACAATGAAACCAGTCACATTAATGCAACCCCAAAAAACTCACTCCGGGTAAGCTAACACTAGCTTATGATTAAATCATTTAAATATAAGAGTATAAATATGTGCTGTACATTGACATTAACAGTATGAGGTATGTGGACACACTAACATTAAACACATGTGCCTGTTAAGTATTTTAATTCAAAAGCATAGGTATCAATACAGAGTAAATCCTCTTCACAGGAATTAAGGGACTCTGCCAAATTCATTAATTAGAAAGAAGTGCCCACATTATTGGCTTTGTAGTGTATTTTATTAGATAAGAGTAAAGATGGTTTTCATTTTTTCACTCTCTTGTTAGACACCTTCTCAGCTTCAGCAGCAGATATCAGAATCAAAGAAACGAGTTCCCACATTGAGTGGTCAGTTTCGACAGTCATTGGACTCTTTAATGAAAACGCTAACTGCCTGTCAGCCTTTCTTCATTCGCTGTATTAAACCCAATGACTACAAGAAGCCAATGGTAGGTTCAGTTAATCCATTTATCCTTTCACCCATAATGCACATGGCAACAAGTTCAGCTTCCTTTCTTCTTTACACAATACTGAAAGGATTTTCTTTGTACAGTTCTATCTTTCTGTTTCAGCTTTTTGACAGGGAGCTGTGCATTCGCCAGCTTCGTTACTCCGGCATGATGGAGACCATCCGCATCAGGAAAGCCGGCTATCCCATCCGCCACACGTTTGAGGAGTTCTTAGATCGCTATCGTGTGCTGCTAAAGTCCAGTGTTTGTGACCCCAAAACTGTGAGAAATGCTTTCAGTTATGATGATATGTTGATATTGTTGTTTATTGTTTTGTTTGTGTTTGGTATTTACAGTTTGATTTACAGTTTATTGTCACGTATGATGGCACTGTTTTAAAGAAAACATAAAAAGTTCTGTTGTCAATTAGTCAGCTTTAAGTCTTTGAAAACCTGCAAGTCTTTCATCCAAAAAAGAGCAAGATTTTCAGTGAGTAACTAAATAAATGTCATCTTATGTCACTGCTCTATGGCTTCAGAAAATGTATATAGTTCACAAGTTCTATGGTAAATTTGTATTGCTCCAGATCCCCTTTCCCTTTCATTATACGAATAACATGAGGTTGAGTAAATGATGACAGAATTTTCAATTGTTTGTGATAACCTGTTGTTACTTACCTATACATATTTTACACTAATTGCATGTCTAGGTAGTTGTCTTATGTTAAAATGCCAATTGATTTATTAAAGGAGAGTGTCAGGAAATGTTGTGAAAACATCTGTGAGAATGTGCTGACTGAAGATGACTGGAAGATCGGCAAGACCAAAGTGTTTCTAAAGGTACTGAGGTGACTTATACGGGTACAGGTATAGAATTGTTAAAGCACACCAATTCTAACACCATACATTTATTTGTGTCAGGATTTCCATGATACTGTTTTGGAAATGGCACGAGACAAAGCTTTAAATGAGAAGGCACTTATTATTCAAAAAGTCCTGAGGGGACACAAACACAGGTACAAGGCTGAAGATAATCTCTGACATGCTTCTGGGGGGAATTTATTACATTGGTTTAATCGCCATTTTGTGATGTTGTAGGAAAGTGTTCCTAAGAAAGAAAGCTGCAGCCATTGACATACAGAAAAATTGGCGTGGACACAAAGTCAGAAAGCTTTACAGAGTGGTGAGTTGTCCTCTAACCACAGATTTACATTGTCTGTTTGTTCTTGTGAAGAAAACAGAGCTTACTTTTCCATTGACAGTCCCTGCCCCAAATCATGCACTTGATGTGTGCCTGTAATCCCATGTCTTTATCTTGCACACACCCATGAAGTACACTGAAGTGTTTTCTATTTCTTATACTATGGTTCATAGTAGGGCACAGGCTCTCTGTGGTCATTATGTGCCCTCTATGGGCTCTTATGCAGTGCCCACCCTAATATTTGCACCTCAGATTGCTATTAACAGCCTATGTGACAAAATGTAGATTCTGAGAAACCACCAAGGCTAAGGGTTACTTTTGGAACAGTTCCTATGTAGAGTGTCACTTCTCTTTCTGCAGGTCCAACTGGGCTTTGCCCGCCTGCAGGCTCAAGTACGATCTCGAAAGATGGCCTGGCAGTACAAACAGAAACAAAAGGCAGCTCTGCTGCTTCAGGCTCAAACCCGTGGCTATCTGAAGAGGAAAGAGTGGAAACGAAAGCAAGAGGCAGTCATCCTCTTGCAGGCTTACACCAGAGGAACTCTAGCCAGAAGGGCTGTCAAGAAGATGAAGAGAGATGTAGGCTGTTTTTGATGGATAGATTTACCATATTTAGATGACCAAATAACACTTGATATATGACACAACCCTCTTGATCTGGCTGCTGTATCTTAATCCCATTTCCTGTTGTTTGTAGGCTTTCCTTTCACATCAAGAACGGAAGGCAGAAGAGATTGCTATTCTAAAGAGACAGAGGAAGTTAGAGGAAGTCTTGCGTCAGAAAAAAGAAAGAGAGGCAGCTCAACAGTTAGAGTCTATCTCTGACCAGGAAATGGTGGATGATATCTTTGGCTTCTTGCCTAGTATGATTGGTGGACAGGAAGGCCAGGCACCTGTTGGCTTTGAGGTCAGAGAACAAGATTCTCAAAGACGTATGATGTTAGCAATATTAATATTAATTTAAAAGCTTCTGGTGGTAGCTGGGAACTGTTGTGTGTGCTTGCTTAGGATTTGGAGGGAAAACGAACAATCCTTGAGGAGGTGGATCTGGATGATACTCCAATGGTGGAGATTCCAGAGGAAGACTATGATGATTTGGATGAGTACTCCTTCTCCAAGTTTGCGTCCATGTATTTCCAGGGAGCTGCTACACCTACATATATTCGCCAGAGAATACGTCAGCCCTTGCTCTATCATGAGGATGAAAATGATGTCCTGGTAAAGCAACATTGGACCTTAATCTTTGGTTGATTTATTTTTGGTCTCTTTTCTGCATAAATTCTGTTATGCTGGCATGCCACCAGGAATGGTCACAACCGCCTGCTGTTTTATTCCTCTCTACAGGCATCACTAACAGTTTGGTGGATGATTCTAAGATTTATGGGTGATCTTCCTGAACCAAAGGTTCAGCGGATCTCTAGAGGTGGACAAGGCTTTGCTAATCTCTCTCTGCAGAAGGATGTGGCCTCCAGACAAGATCGACGCCTCAGCCATATGGTGGGCCTGGACCAGGTGAGGGGACTCCTGTTTATTATAATAGAAAAATGATGGGAACTCTAATAAAGTCTCAAAGGATACACTGCGCATCTGTCAACATATTTTCCTTCTTTCATTGTAAGGTTAAAAAGGAAAAGTATTCAAACAAAGTTTTGTTTAGATACATACAGTATTCATTCAGTATGTGTTTATGTCTCATTTTCAGAGAATGAGAAACACAAGAAACACACAGAACATTTCTACAGTTTCAGATGAGGCTCCCCGCAACAGAAAACCTTCAACTTTTACAGACATATTATCCCGAAACAGAAAAGCATCAAGTGTACCAGAAGAGACTGTTTCAAAAAACAAACAATCTGCTGTACCAGAGCAGAAAAACAGAAAGGGCTCTACTTTCACTGATCTAATGTCCCGGAACAGAAAACCCTCCACAATACCTGAGAGAGACCCACCAAACAGAAGGTCTGGTAGAAAACCATCTATTATTGAAGAAGAGGTGAGACTGACATTAATGTTACAAATATGTAATGGTTATATACTATTCCTTATTACTGCATATAATAATTTCTGTTAGAACATCACATTTGTCAAAAAAAATTAATGGTCTTGATTCTTGAACTCTTTATATGAAGTCAGAGGAAGCGTCTGAAGTTTCCAAACCACCGACTGTGCAAACTATTAGTGAAGAAGATGAAGTGAATGGACAGGGACTCACTCTGGACAGGCCAATGACATCTCTTGAAAAGCTGCATATCATCGTTGGATATGCCATTGTCAGACATGACCTCAGGTTAACAATTTAAAATTGTGAAATCTGTTGTTTAGTGGTCAGATGTTTTTGATTCTAAGTTCTTACCATCTCTTATTGTTAGGGATGAAATCTACTGCCAGATCTGTAAACAGCTCCAGGAAAACCCTAGTCGTGGAAGCTTCTACCGTGGCTGGATCCTTCTGTCCATCTGCTTGGGCATCTTTCCTCCTTCTGAGCGCTTTATTAAGGTGAATAAAGAACATTATTCCTTGTGAAATTCTTTAATGCATCATGAATCTATTACTTTAATGGTATTACATTCAACTGTACCCTGCTGTGTTGTTCTAAAGATCTGCTCTTTTGCTCACAGTATCTGCAAAGTTTTCTTCGGTTTGGTCCTGTGGGATATGCGCCGTACTGCGCAGAGAGACTGAGGCGCACTGTTGCCAATGGAGTGCGTAGAGAGCCTCCCAGCTGGCTGGAGCTCCAGGTGAAGACACAAAAACTTTCTAATCTCATGGTCCGAAATAATGGTGACCTTGTGCCAAATGACCTTATGGAGAAATAAACCAGACAATATAAATCGTGCTCTCGCTGTTTAATAACAGGCCACCAAATCCAAGAAACCCATGGCCATCTCAGTCACTCTAATGGATGGCAGAACTATCAGTTTACGTGTAGATTCTGCATCCACTTCTAAAGAGGTCTGCCAGGTTCTCTCAGAGAAAATCAATGTTCGGGACATGTTTGGCTTCTCACTTTATGTGGCCTTATATGATAAGGTAAACTGCCTGTACCAAGATTTTGAACATAGTTACCTAAATTATTACATATATTTACATGCATATATTTCAGTGTTTTCCTTATTGAGTACAGTACTATTTCTCTCTCTAGGTGTGGTCTCTGGGTAGTGGCCGTGAGCATGTGATGGATGCTATCTCTCAGTGTGAGCAGGAAGTGAAGAGGAAGGGTGGACAGGAGCAACACGCCCCCTGGCGACTCTATTTCCGTAAAGAGATCTTCACACCATGGCATGACTGCAGCCAGGATAATGTCAGCACAGATCTTATCTACAGACAGGTCATCAGAGGCCTTAAGTATGGAGAGTACCAGTGTGAGGTGTGCTCAACATAATATAACAAGTCTGTTGTTATAATGTTCTAACTGTTCTTATAATGTTATAAGTGTTCTAATTGTTAAAATAGAGAAATATAATTGGCCAACAAGTGCCCATTAGTTGTTTGATGAGTGGTTGTCCTGTGTTAGCATATTTCCTAGTGAGGCAGGTCATATCAGAGGGCCAGTCTTTTTCAACCAATAGCCTTTAATATTCTGTGGTTTGATACATATGATTACTAGTCAAAAGTGGGTGGTATTGGTGGAAGTGGTATTCTCTTACTAGAAACGGTGTAGAAACACTTAACAGGAGTGAAGTATGAGTCATCAATTGAATGCTGTTTTTCTGGAAGACTATATATTTAAAATGTATATATCTGTCTAAAGTTACGCACATAAAGCTGATGCATGAAAAAGCTATAAAATCTTTATTTTCATTTCTTTTTATATTTTACAATTTACAGTAACTTGTTTACTTTTTTGTAGTCATCTCATTTTATCTCATTCTTATCTTATTAAAGCATTTTGGTCGATGTCTTTAAATAAGATCACGCACAAAACTGAGAACATATATGCCCCTCATATTTTTATCAGGAGGAACAATATGTTGAGCTTGCAGCAAAGCACTTCTATGTGCAGTATGGGTCAGACACCAGCATGGAGAATGCTAAGACTGTTGTTCAGGAGTGCATTAACTCCAAACTATTAGAAACCAAGTCAGAAGCCAAATGGGTCCAGATGATCAGCACAGCACATGCGCAGGTAGAGATGCTTCTACTTGTGTTTATGTTAAGTAAAATAAATAATTTTTTAAAAAACTTGAAACTAGATTAAACGTTGATTTTTCTTGTACCAAGGGCCCATTTATAAACTCTCGGATGAAGTCCAATCATGTGAAAGCAGAGGTGGTTGACTACGCTCGGCAGAAGTGGTCTATGTTCTTTTCAAAGTTTTTTGAAGTTGCCAGGTCGTCTGGTATGAAAAAACCAATACACTGAATACTAACCCAGATTTATTTTATTAACTCAGAGAAACCTTTATGATTAATTGTCATTTTGTAAGTGAGATAAAATTTGTATTATTTACTATTAAGGTCCTGCTCTACACAAGAACAAGTTCATCCTAGCCATAAACTCAATGGGAATAACATTCTTAGATGAACGAGAAAAGAAGCTTCTGGTATTGTCTTATCCTGAGGTCACTGGCGTCAACACTGTTAGGTTGGTTTAACATCACCTGATGTGTGAGCTTGTATGCAGCTTGTATGCAGTCAATTTTAACAGTAGTTCTATAAGTTGTATCAAAAGTATGAGTGATACATGTGCCAAAATATCTAAATTTATGGAATTCCTTCTGTATTATCTTCTCCAGAGACAGGAAGTCTGTGTGTTTGCTAACACTGAAAGGAGACTTTACACTAAATGCAATCATGGCTGTTGACATCGCTGATCTGGTAGCCATGTTTCTAGCAGGCCTCATAGAACGTTCACAATATGCTGTGGCCCTAATGGAGGTTAACAGACAAGGTCAGGAGAGAAAATAATCAAAATAAACTAATAATTTTTTCAGGAAATAGTTTAAAACATGAAAATTAGAATTTAATTGTTGAGTCATTGATTGCTCACCAATTTTGATTGTTTTTGTCTTCAAGATGATCGAACATTTCTCAGCTTTAAGAAGGCAGAGCTCATTTTTCTTATCAAAGATGATGAGTTTTCTGCTGACCGGGGCTGGTTGAAGGGTAAGAATGAACGAACTGGAGATATTGGTGCGGTCCCTACAGATGCTGTTTTGATTCTTCCTACTCTTACAACACCGACCAATGAAGTCCTGGTGAGAACTTGAACCATGCATAATGTAAAGAAATGTAAAGATCAACATTGATTGCAGCCATTAAATAAGAATGGTGGCATTAAATTGTTTAAAAAACAATTCTAAATTCCAGATTTTTGTGGTCTTTTCTAGAGTCTGATCAGTTTGTCCCCTGATCAAAGAAAGACTATCATAGATAACAGTTCAAAAGGAACCATTACTGAGAGAGTGGCTCCTGCAACCCTTAAAGAGTTCTCCATTGAATATTTCAGGTACTTCCTATACCTGTTAATATATTTATATATACCTGTTATAATATTTGGCATTATTGGTCTTGTTTTAGCAATTATAAAAACGATGATGATACAACATACCACTACATAATATTACCTCAGTGTTTCAGAAGCACACAACATAAATTACTTGTTTTTTTGTCATTGTCTCCAGACAGCCAATCAAAGATGTGAACAGACAGGTGATATCTAAGAATGCAGCACCTGAAAGGCTTTGGGTAACATCCAGAGAACCTATAAGACAGCCCCTGCTGAAGAGGCTGGTGGGAAATCCAGAACTAAGCCCTCAGGCCTGCCAGGCTTTCACTGATATCCTTTCACATTCTTTTCCAAATGTACCTTTAGTAGTTGTACCTAAACATATTTAATTTTTTATTATGATTTATTGTATTCATGTCTTTGAGCACCACTTATTGTGAGGTTACCTCTTGCATTTACATTGTGAGGAAATACAACAGCAAAAATATTGATCCAGGTTCCCCAAACATTTCTGTTGCCCACCTGTTATCAAGCCAGGATTTAACTAACTGCTAAAAAGCTAATGTTAGCAAAGTTGGTGACCTAGCCAGGCTGTTAGATCTTAGATCAACTTTGCTACCTGTAAAGAATCCCAAAAGCTTTCATAATATTTTCAACTGAATGTGTTTGTTTGTGTTTACTTGATACTTTAAAATTAAATATATAAAGTACTTTAATATGTCTGTATTTCGGACCACCTTTTGACTTTAATATTTTGGGGGAGTCCTCAAATGGTTTGTCTCTGCATATTAAACTGAGAGCATTTATATTATATTTATTCATTACACTTTTATCCAAAGCAACTTACAAAGAGAGAGAGCATTTTGCCCCAAGAACCAACAAGCCTACTCTACAAAGCTATGTTTACAAGTAGGAATAGTTCTGATGTTAGGGCCAAGATGAACTGTAAGACAGGATAGTTTTTTAACAATGTTAAAGAAGGTAAAACAATGGAACGTTAGGGATTGGTCAGGTGTCTGAAGAACAGGTGTGTTTTCAGTCATTTCTTTTAAAGCTTGTGATGGTCTCAGCAGATTATATGAGGCTAGAAGCTCAATCCACCAGGAACAGCAGAATAGGTGAATGTCTTAAAATGTCTTAAAAAGGTATCTGAGAAAACAATCAGAAGTCGCTCACACAGAGGTATGACTTTCCAGTTAACTTTGTTTTCCCAGTAGGACACAATTCATGAGAATACTTCCTTGACTGATATGGTGTGCACCTATTCTGAAATATATGGGTGACTATCCTACCAGACAGATCCAAACCCCTCTGGAACTCACAGATCAGATCTTTGGCCCACCTACACAGAATGAAGCACTCAGAGATGAGATCTACTGCCAGATCATAAAACAGATGACCAGCAATAACAACCGGTAAATAGTTTTACATGCTCAAGCAGAAGTACAGAGGCATCCAAATGTTACACATTATTTTATCAGCATACTAATTTTAAAGTTATTTGAAAAATTGTATTAATTTAGTTTTGATAGCCCTCCTTTCACTTATATGACAGCATGCACTTCAGTTCCTGTAGCATATCTGCTTACAGATATACCCTAAGACATGTCTATTGATATGCAAACTTATAAAGATATGGCAACAAGATTTTGAGAGTTCAGTTCTCCCTGGGTGATTGTAGTTAGTTTGCCCTTTATAACATTGAGGGGAATCTACACAACCTTTAGCTCCATTAACATCTACTTCTAAGAACATTTTGTGATTATGCCTCATCATTGTCAGCTTTGCCCTTTGACAGTATACAGCTTGAAATGTTGTTGTCCCAATCAGGTTCAGTATGGAGCAAGGCTGGCAGCTGCTGTGGTTGTGCTGTGGTCTCTTCCCACCCAGTAACTCTCTGATGAAACATGTGCAACGATTCATTGAGACACGCAAACGAGAGCCATTGGCCACTGACTGCCTCCAGAGATTGCAGGGGGCCCGGAGGTACTATTAACACATGATTTGTGTTACGCCATGTGATATGAATGTCGCAAGCCATCCAAATGCAAATTCCAAATTAAATTAACATTAATTCATCATCTTATAGTAAAAAGTAATTAACATATCATACTAAATTGAACTACCTGACATATCATGTGAGTTCAGTTATATAGTGGAATTACTAAAAGCTAATGTTTGATTCAGCATTAAACTCTGTATAAAAGCTTATGAAAAGCTTACAGTGTTCTTTTTACTGTATGTGTAGTGTAGTCCAGGGCCACTTAAACTTCCCATAAACAGGTGTTTTCAGTTTTCCATGTTGAAAACATGCTTTACATATTGCCATGTTCAAAAACAGCTTGGCATATGACTACCTCTAATCATTAATGGTTTTAGTAATTCAGGCACCATATGCACAGCAACACCTCCCCTTTTATTAGCACACTAGCCATTACCAGACTCAAGCAAATGCCAGGAAAGTGATATAGAGAGTTGTATTGTAGACTGGAATGATAGTATTTCTGTGAAAGATGAAATTTGTCATCGTTTTTCTGCCTTTAGAATGGAGCCCAGGAAACTGCCACCTCACCAGGTAGAGGTAGATGCCATTCAACAGAACAGCACCCAGATGTTGCACAAAATCTGCTTCCCTAATGACAGTCAAGAGGTAACACAGTCCACATTAGAAAACTATATCAAATAGTGCATTGCACCACAATAATTTTTGTAATTTCGCCAGTGCTGTGTAGACGGGGATAATCAGAAACCAGTCCCAGGTCCTAATCTCTATTTGTTATAGTGGCAGCACTGATTGTAGCAACACTTATATTCACAGTACTACATTGACAAAAATGATAGCAGCTGAAACATCAACATATTAGTGATACAATCTTAAAAACAAAAATGTCACCAATAACAATCATTCTTGTTATTCATGAAGCATTAATCTTCTGTCCCTGAAACTCCAATCTGAACAGATTTTTGAGATATCAACCAACACCAGGATAAAAGATCTGGTCCAGACCATTTCCAAAAAACTCATGTTGGTGTCAGCTGATGGTTTCAGCCTTTTTGTGAAAACTCCAGATAAGGTTAGTACCAAGATTGCCATAATGTATAACCAACCGCAAAGGCTACAACCACATATTCAAGATTGTGGGTGGGACCAACTGTTATTGTTATTGTTAAATTATTATTTAATTAAAATTTTGGGATAGATATGTCACCCTCATCTATGGTGGTTATGACCCTGCCAACAGCTCCATGTTATGTTCCTTTTCCAAATAACTTTTGCATTCTTGAGTAAAAATATTTTGTCCGCATAATAACTAGCTGAAATTTTCTCCCCACCAGGTTCTGAGTTTGAATGAAACTGACTACTTCTTTGACAGTCTGAGACAGATTACTGACTGGTCCAAAAGAGCAAAGAGAGTAAATCAGAGTGAGTGTATTTTAATCTAGGTGCAAACTTACAAAAAAAGATGACATACTGAGCACTTCTCACCACCTTATGGTCTATCTGATGGAGTTAAGATACATGGCAGCACTCTCTTTTAATCTGTTTTTTAATCTTTTAATCTGTTGTCCAATGTCTTTTTTTTGCCCACTCAATTTACAAGTGCCTATTTTTTGTAGTTTTTCTTTGCTGTTTTGTCTGCAATCCGAGTTTTTATTTTACCTGTTTATCACACTGGTGTTAAGCAGGTGTAATTCAGCTCAGGACATGTCAGGCATCTATTTCTCAAACTAGATTCTAAATATGTTCTTTATTTTCTTTTATTTAGTTCATCTGGGCCTTCCACATTTTTTTCTGTCCTTATTCGAGCCAGTTGTCCTGTCTGAAGACAGTAGTACCCTTCATCATAAGTTAATCTTAGTTAAAACTTAATCATAAGTTCTTTGGGGGCAATTTCAGACATTATATAGCCTTTATTCCTCAAAACTTTGATTAGTTGATGTATTTTTAGACAAAGATTTTGACCTAATATTGACCTTATGACAAGCCAATGTATTGCATACTGTGGCAACTTAAAATGAAAAAAGACAATGTAAAGCTTAATTTTAAAAAACAAATAGCTTTCAACTGTGCTTGATTTACTGGAAAGTGATTTTCTAGTTCCAAATTTGCAGTTTAGCACAATTACGCAAGGAGAAGGTGTTGGAGTGCTGTTCAAATAGTGATGGTGCCACTTTTTTACATTGGTAGTGTTACTCTGGTTAATTAAATTACCAATTTTCTTTTAAAACAGCAAAATCTGTACATTATTCCAATGTAGGTGGTCCAGTAAACATGTCTTACATGGTGTTCTTTATGAGAAAACTATGGTTTAGCGTTATTCCTGGGCGAGATGTGGAGGCAGATCTCATCTTTCATTACCCTCAGGTACAATCTACACTGATTTTGAATTGTATTATTTGACTTTTAGTCAAATGGATCTAGAAATGGATTAAATCATTTGACAGTATCAGTATATCTATATATATTTTTGGAAAATCTAGTCTTTTCTAAACTTTATGTAACATTTACACGTTCTGACACTATTTAGGAGTTGCCAAAATACCTCAGAGGTTATCATCATTGCACTAAAGAAGACATGGTGCAGATTGGTGCTCTGCTCTTTAGGGTAAAGGTTGGCAATGATAAAACTCAATTTCCCATGATTCCCAAGATTCTGAAGGACCTGGTTCCCAATGACCAACTTAAAGCCATGTCTGCCGACGAGTGGAAGAAGGTCTGTTCCAATTACTGCTTTTTTAAACATTGTTATGCATTCCAGCATGAGTATATAATTAAATCATAATTATATAAATAACACTCTTATAAACGTTTTTATATGAAAACATTCCTCAACAGAACATTTTTGCTGCATATAACAAGCAAGCAGCCATGACTGGGGAAGAGGCCATGGTTGGCTTTTTAAAGACGATCTACAAATGGCCCACATTTGGCTGTGCCTTTTTTGAAGTAAAAGTAAGAGCATTTGACTGTTGCAAAAAACATATTTATACTGTTATTACAACATGGTAACAACCTGTGTGTAATATAATGCATGGTATTACAGCAAACATCAGAGCCTAGTTTTCCTGACATTGTGAGGATTGCCATCAGCAAACATGGTGTCACAATTATCCACCCCAAAACTAAGGTATTAACAATTGATGACTCATTTCATTATTCTTTTATTGTCTGATTGTGTGAAAATATGTTCCAATATGACACATTTAGAATCATATCATAACTTTGTCTCTAGTAAATGATTTTGTTAGGATTTCCTAATGACAAATAAATTCCACAACCATTCCAGGACACTCTGGCTGTGCATCCATATAACAAGATTGCAAACTGGTGCAGTGGAAGCACATACTTCCACATGACTGTAGGAAACCTTGTCAAAGGGAACAAAATCTTATGTGAAACATCCCTGGTAAGTGACACAGATATTGTAGTAACCAGTTAATCAGCTCTAAAACCCTTGAAATGAGATACTGTTAAACTTAAATTGTTTTTCATAAGGGCTATAAAATGGACGACCTGCTGACATCTTATGTCAACATGTACATTAATGCTGAAAAAAGAGGAGCAAGAAGAACTCAACACTTTAATTAAGAAAAGTTTAAAGCACTCACACGTATGCTATAAATACTATAGCCAATAAGGGACACTTGGTTTAAAACATGACATTTTATTTATCAAACTGTTATGAATCATTGTATTTTTAATGTAATGCACTATGAAAACTTGTCTATTGCCTTTAAGCTGTTTTATTTCTCCTAATGTATGTCTCAGTATATTGTGTTGTTGCTAAGAAGTGTAATTTCAGTTTGTTTACTAATTTGTTATCTGATATTTAATTGCTATGAATTAAATGAATTAATAATAGTCATTGAGTCATGTGCTTTATTGCTTTTTTAATTAAAATTGCCAAATAAACAACAGTCTGTAAGATAATTTGCAACCTTGTACAATTTAATCATTTGCCCCTAGAGGGGGTCATAGAGGTTTATGTCTATGGTCTGTATTAGTTCAAAAAAGGAAATATATTAATAGGTTTGTCAATTTGACAATCACAACGAAAAGGAACAGAACGCAGGGGCCAAATTCAGTTCTAATAATTAATTCTAATTGATTGACTGATTGGATACATCTAATTATTCACCTTTTTATTATTCCCTAATTATTAATACATCTTTATGCTTATGTTGTTTTTTTTAAAACAGCTTTAAAGCGCTTTGGGTATGACAGAACAGTTCATTGGTGTTTTGCCACAGGGCATATGGGGGGCGACAACAAAGGCTTGGGTGGCAGCAGATAACGACGGCTTGGAGATATCCCAATTAATACTGGGCTCTGTGTTATTTAGCCTTATATTGGTAGAAAAAAAGGAGTAGATAATAGGCTCATTCAGTAAAGTGAACTATATTAGCATATCGCTGAGAACTGTCCTGGATAGAAGAAAAAGAGCCGATGTGTGTCTACACAGCTGTGATCTTCATGTATGAAAGACAGATTATTAGTCTTGCTGTTTGTTTGGGGCTCCTTTCCACATCTGTCTGCGAATCATGTGATGGGATTAGTTTGCCCTGTGCTGCCTCACTGTATGATGCCCCTCCAGTTCACAGCAGGGACCCATGGAACAAGGACCCCTGTCTGTTATCCTCTGCCCCACCGGCCCTTGTGTTTTCTGCTCAAATTTCTTCTCACTCAAACTCATTCTCTGAGTTCCAAGGGGCCTCCACTCCTTGGCTGTTCCGAGTCTACAATGCAAAATCTCTCTTTATTCATAAACTGCCCGCTAAATGCTTAGTTCTTCTGTTTATTGATAAAGTTTAGGGATGGGGGTTTTAACCTAAAGGCATGCAGTACAGCTTTAGGCCCTGTTGCCATGGTACCCTTCAGCTCACATTGGGACCAAGGCATGTCATTATTCTCCCTCTGTCTAAATGTGCCGCTTCTTCTGACTCGAGTTATTGTGGAGCACACAAGTGGTCCTCAGAAGAAAATAGCATTGCAAAGAAAGGCTGAGGTTAAGGGTCACGTTAGAGCCTTCCCATCAGAAACCACGTTTTTGTGATCAAATTTGTTGGAGACACAAAAAGAGCAACAGTATCGTATCTCAAACACACGGCAGTGTAGAGACAGCAGAATATGCCTGCCACCATCACCATAGCTCAGTTTAAGAGAGTAGAGTCACAAGTCTATTAAACACTGCCCTCTAAACAGAAGCTACCGGTTAACCTTTTGCTTTTCAACCAGCTGTAGGAAACTTAGCACTAGAACTCTCTCTCCTTTCCTTTGCTCTCCTCCTCCACTGCTGCACAGACTGCACAGAAATCAACACTCTGGTAAGTCTCTCGTACATTCTTTACTTAAAGAATAAGCCTGTTTTGTTTACAATGTTTAAGAAGTTAATCCCTGGGACAAAATTTATTTTTGTTTGTGTATTTGTTCAGGTCTAGACTTAATCAAGGCATTGGCAACTGATTTGATTTATTCTAAGAAAAGTTAACCTCTTTCAAAGGGATAAAGAATCTGGAAGCAAATTGTTTTTTGTACCAAAAAAATGCTAGTCTAAAATTATTGTTAGAAGCCGTTTAAGTTTCTTAAGATTTGTTTTGCTTGGTATTCTTAATGGCCGTTAGGAGATCTGAGGAAAAAATTTCTAACTGAAAATTTTGTTTAGCTCAGGCTTTCATGTGTTCAAATTTTAAATGTGTGTTACTGGTTAAGAGGAGAGTCTCATTTGGCTTAAACTTGGGCACTGGAAACATGTTCATCGACGCTAAGCCTCAGCTTCGGTTAATCTGCCAAATGCCTTGCGCCTGTAATTACTTCTACACTTCTTTTGTGTGAGGTAGTACAGGAGCATTAGTGTCACAGTCCAACCTCAGTTTGACCCTACTAATTTCTTTAATACAAGAGTGATTTTGTATTGTCGCCAGGCAGTGGACCTGCCTTGTCCCGCAAGGTTTTCTGTGGATAAAGTTTTGTACTACAGTAGTACCCTTGGACTAAAGTTTTGTTAAATTTTTTTGTAATAATTCTAATATTCATGTGGAGTAATTTGTTTTTATTGGATTATACAGTACTCGTTTTTGGTTTGTTTTATACCACACACCCAAGGACAAGAGCTATCTATCAACATCTGGATTTCTTAATCACGCCTTTATTTTGTCTCTCCAGTGAAGCAAAGTTCAGAGCTTTTTTTATTTTAAAAATTTGTAGCTGTCTACTTTTATCTGTTTATATTACTAAAGGGTTTGATGTGTTCCAGGACTTGAATTTGTTCCTCCCCCTTAGTTACAAATCCTGCAGCACTCTTCTATGTCAAGACACCAAAGGGTCTTGAATGCTCCTTTGCACACCTATATTGTGTTTCTCTGTAATGTTCCAAAAATATTGATAATGTGTCTTCCCATTATTCAAATACCAATGGGAGGGTTTTGTTGGCATTACATTTATGCATTTGGCAGATAGTTTTATCCAAAGCAACTTACAATGAATTCAAGTTATACATTTTATCAGAAAGTATCCTGTAGTGTGCAGGTTACTGAAGTAAAATGTCAAAGGTTGTCAAAGAATGTCAAACTTTCGTTAAATCTCACTTTTCTTCTGTACACATTTTTTTTCTGTACACAGTTCCCACAAATGTTTTGGTGCGTGTAAAATAAAAAAATATTATCAGCCATGACCAAAGTACTAACATGTTAAACATTTCTCCTACTTACAACCTTACTTAAAATGGTCTTCACCTTATCCCTGCTTCATCTGTTACTCCTGATTATTAATAGAACAACTGTTATTGGATGGCAGGCTGGAGTAAATGCCTCTTCTAAATAGAGTTTTTCATTGAATCTGAGGCAGGCTGCCCTGTGCACCCGCCAATAGTTTGACAAACAAGAATGTCATGAGGACAGCTGGGTAGGACTGTAAGCAGATAGCAGGGAGTGGCTTTGGGGTCCCATGACAAAGGTGTGGCCCTGGATGCCCTACAACCTCTCACAACTCCTCACTAGTACTGGCAGCATGTGTGGAGCGTGGAGGCATGATGTGGGTGCAGTCAACTGCTCCGCAGAGACATCTGCGCAGTCCCCTGGGTGTGTAGCTCAATTGCTGCCAAACAGTCTTGTCGTGTCTTTTGCTCTATTTTGGTAGACATGTTTTAAAAATAGATGACTTTTTCCCAATAGCAGTCTTTCTTTTACCCAACTTTCTTCTCTTACTGTGTAACTTATTATTTAGAAAAAAATATTTTTTATAAATATTAAATTTTAGCTAGCCACATAGAATTTATAAGTAGAATTTATAAATGAATAAGTCTGGTTTTAAAGGCTGAAAGGTTTTTAATGGGCAAGATGTTGCTCTAAATTAATTTAAAGGTTAACATATTTAATATTAATAATTAGTTTGATTTTGCCTTATTTTCTGCAGCTATAAAGATGGAGTCCCCCCTGACAGAACTTCCCACTTTGCTGTCCAATCAATCCATGGAGAGCTGTCCACCTGTGGATAATACAGTGGAGAACATGGTCTTTGGATTCTACTACATCGTAGTTTTCCTCTTTGCACTGAATGGAAATAGTCTTGCCTTGTGGATCTTTACCCGACAGAGAGGCACCTCTTCTCCAGCCAATGTGTTCTTGCTCCATCTAGCTGTGGCTGACTTGTCCTATGTCTTCATTTTACCTCTCAGGGCCACTTATCATTTAACCGGGGGCCACTGGCCTTTTGGTGAAGTCCCCTGCCGTCTTGCGGGCTTCCTCTTTTATGTAAACATGTATGCCAGTTTGTACTTCCTGGCCTGTGTTGCAGGTGATAGATACCTTGCTGTGGTGCATGCTGTACGTTCCCTCAAGGTCAGGCGCCCTCGTTATGCTCACATAGCCAGCTTCGCACTATGGGCTTTGGTGACAGTCTCTATGGCGCCCCTACTGGTCACCCAGCAAACTGCAGAGGTGAATGGCTCCACTGTATGTATGCAGCTATACAGAGAAAAGGCCTCACGCCGCGCTCTTGTCTCCCTTGCTGTGGCGTTTACGCCCCCTTTCCTTGCCACCCTCTCCTGTTACCTGCTAATAGTGAACAGTCTACGGAAAGGTTCAAGGTTGGAGCCTGCACTGAAACTCAGAGCTCTACGCACAATCGGTCTGGTCATGCTCATCTACATAGTGTGCTTTCTGCCCTATCACTTAAGCCGTGCAACCTTTATTTTGGGTTATGGACATCCAGATCTGTCATGCCAAATTAAAAGAGGACTTGCTTTGGCCAACCGTCTTACTTCCTCTCTGACTTGCCTTAATGGAGCTTTGGATCCCCTGGTCTACCTGTTTGCAGCTGAGAAGTTCAGGGGAAGCGTTCGCAGGCTCCTCTGCAGAGATAAGTCAGGGGGGTCCGGCGCTACCAGCGGGGATATGAAGGGTACACATGAGAGCTCTCTGAGTGCCAAATCAGAGTTCTGAGACACTGATTACAATTTTTCATAAATGGTGTGAGTATTTCCCCACATTTCCTGATTCTAGACACTGTATGCATGGTCAATTAAGGATCAGAAATAACTTTCAACAGCCTTATGTTTCACCAAACACGTGATTTTAGGTTTGTTGAAGTAGAAGTGATTTGGGACAAAACTGTGAAAATCTGTAAAAGACTGGAATTTATTTTACAGCACTAGTAACATTTTATGAGTATAAGTATTTCTCATCCAGTGGCTGGGGCCCACTATGGGGCCTCAACAAACTTCCAAGGGGGCCTTAAGATGAGCATAAGACAAAAGCTTTAAAATAACAAAACCAACTAAAGATCAATGTATTTCGTAGTGTTTGGTTGTTTTTTAACAAATATACATCTTTCTAGTTTTGTCAAGCTCAAGCTGAGAACACTGTTCTAAATTATATATTAGTCTGTTGCCAGTTGTTGTACCAAACTAATAGTGGGTGGCTAAAGACTTCATAATGGCTTAAGAGGACAATGTATATGTCAGAGTGAGTGCTACCCTTTAATATTTTGTTTCTATTTGCATATTACCTGTTTGCTGCCATGCTTTAACTTAAGTTTTGCTGTAAGCACCTGTAATAACATCCCAAGTAAAATCAGTGTGAAACTGACTAACAAACTGGTAAATAAGGCTATATAAAAAAGTATGTGTTATTTGTCCACAGGAGGTTACTGTGGTTATAGCACTATCAATGGTAAAGGTATGGTAAAATATGGGAAGAATACCAAACCTGTGACAATACTACTTTTTAACATTCCTTGACAGCTTATTAAGGCTATTTAAATAGATGCATGTGCACTTCACACTATATTGTCAATTAAAATGATAATATTCTACATCATATTAATTATGGTATAAATTAGAGGTTTATAATCAAACTATATATGGGTTTTGTTGTAACATTTAAATGATCATATCCTACATCCTGATTTTTATGACACTTTTTAATGATTGGAACCCATTGGTATAAATCTGTTTTTGGAGTCTGTTTGCCATTACTGTTCTTATTTCATAACTGTTCTGTGTTTCACATGCAAAATCAGTTGAATTTATTGTAAATGCATCAACCGAATAAATTTAACCAGAAATTATTTATGGTGTTTTCATGTTATTTATTTTTAAAAAGCAACTTGTCAGAGGCATCAGATGCTTTTTGGGACTGTTTATTAAATATAATATGAAGGCATTCATTTGTCCCATAAGATGCAACCACTGTAATGTGTCTCTTTGTGTTGTTAGATGACACATCAGGAGAACTGCTCATCACCTAAACACCCCCCTACACACACACACACACACACACACACACACAGACAAACACAACTCCCATTTGTCTCAATAACACTTGACTTTTGAGTATCTTCTCATGAGACAGCTGCCAATAACAATGGGCAGAATCTATCACCAGCATGGATCATTATGTGCAGGCATTCACATACATTCTGCCCCACACTGTGGGCAGCACTGCTGAGCTCCTATTGACAGTAGGACATAGCCGCTTTCTTTATAGCTGTGTGAGAGAGACGGAAACCACCAGACTAAAGTGACTGAGGCAGCGTTCAGGTTCTTTTCACATCATGTGACTCAAACTGTCGGCTGTCAGCAGATTATTCTCTCTCTCTCTCTCTCTCTCTCTCTGTCTTTGCCTCTCTTTTCTCATGTTTGTGCAAGGTTTCCTGTCCATTAACAAAACAGGGCATCTTCATAAAGAGAGGCAGAGAGAGAGGAAAAAGAAGAAAGTAGTGTATATTACTCAGGATTACTCAAGACTACTTGACACTATGATGCCATCAATTCAAAACACAAAACAAAACAATGACCAAATTTTGAGTGTGCATGCTGTTGGGTAATTACAAAAGTAGTTACCCTGCTAATAAAGCTGGTTTGCTGGTCAGGCTGTTGTTCAAGCTTGACCAAGCTGGTCTTAGCTAGTTAAACTGGTCTTCCACTCTGCCCAAGATGACAAGTGCTCAAAACCCTCTAAAAGTAGAGCACACGCTTTGCAGACGTACTAGGCAGGCAAACGTACTAAAACCAATAAACAACCATAGGTTAGTTCAAGGTGTTTATTCTGTAGGGTCAGAATTTATGTAAATGCACAACAGCATGATAAAATTTCTGTAAAAGCAACATTTTCACATACAATTATAAATATACAGTATATATATATATATATATATATATATACACACACACAATATATTGTATTTTGTATTCAAAAAGTTCCCAAAGCCGCTTCCCTTTTTAGACGAGTGGCTTATAATCTAACTCTCAGAGCCCTGTACACTGTAAAACTTTATCTACATTTTACTGTTTTGCATAATGGCCTTTAGGAAAACACTTGCATGGGTTATCCTGCTCATACAGAGTTTTGGTTACTATGGTTTTATTTATATTACATTTATTTGTAATCAAAGAGTTATTTGACAACAGTTCTTACAATACAACACACCTTTCTCAACTCTTATGTGGTAAAAGGTTGCAGCTGTGTGAACATGTAAACCAGCCTGCTGTTCAGCTATTCTCGCATGCTCACTTTCTCTCAGTTTTTAAACTGTATGCGCAGAATAAGGAAGTTCGCCCTTGTGTTTGTGGCAGCTTCCTTTTTGTAGCTTTCGCCCCTCTAACAGGAAGAGAAACAGCAAGCCTAGAGCCAGACAGAGCCTGAACGCCATCAATTCTAACAACGCCACAAAGCAGACTTTGGGACTTTAAAGCAGGCTTCATGTTTATTACCTCTTGAAAACTGCCGGGGTCAAATTAACCTGGGTGTCTCCTTGATTGTGTCAGAGACAAGTCTTTGGAAAGGATGTTTTGCCAACAGCCATGGTACCATGGCAATATCACTCGGTCTACAGCTGAGGACCTTCTTTCCAAAGCAGGCAAGGATGGAAGCTTCCTCCTGAGGGACAGTGAATCTATACAGGGAGCTTATGCCCTCTGTGTACTGTAAGTATTACTGTCAAAAAAACTGTCAAAAGCTGCAGCTCAGGTATAAGTACACATGTGCTGTTATTAATATAAAAATAATAAAGATTCAGCATGAGATGTTAGATGTTTTTGAGGAATGTTAGTTAAATAAAACACTTTGTAGATTCAGTTACAGAGCTGAGAATTTGCATAAAATATCAAGCCCATTGTAAATATAGCCTGTGAAATATGTTATCATCTTTGGTATCAATATACAAAACAGAGACCTATTTGTTTGCAAACTGATCTCAGTTTACCTGTAAATATAATGTTCCCATGCAGTGTTCTGTTTTTAAAATTACTTTAAATAATGTAATTGAGAAAAAAATAATGAAAGAATATAATGCACACATAATGCATTATATTAATTTTACTATGAGCTCTTGATGTTTTAGTTTTACTTAATGTAGTTTTTCACACACTTTTACAGCTTCCAGAACTGTGTGTATACCTACAGAATATTACCAAATGAAGATAAAAAGTTGTCAGTCCAGGTAAGAAATTCACCATATGTAACTGTTTGACCTGTAGTGAGAAGATTCTGCACAAGGTTCTTTGGAAGTTTTATGTCATGCTTTTCATATAGACAGGATTGGGCCATGTTTGCTTGTGACGTCAATGAGCATTAATACTGTCAAAAGGTTTGCTTCTAAATTCAGTGACAGTGTGGTACAATCATCTGTGGCCTACATGAGCTACAATTAATGCCAGTATGATATTGAGATTTAAAGGACACATGTTGAATATAGCTTCCTGCTTTAGTGAAAGTGTAGTCTTTGTGCATTGTTAATCATTATTAATCTGTATTAATTATTATATTATTGTTGATTATTGTATTTTGAATAGTTCTTTAACACCATTGATATCACAGCTCCACTAAAAGGTAATTAAATACAATCTCGAGGTTGAGGCAAATATAATCAATGTTCTGTTAGTAGCATTGTGGTCATAGTGTACTGGTCACTTGACAAACACTATCCAGCTTCATGAATAGCTGCTCAGAACATCTGGCATCTTACAAGTCATTTACTATCTTGTGTTTGGTAATGAATGTGTGACCTTGTGACAGTTGGCTACTCAGCTGCCAAAGCCTCGCTGAGACTCTTGTGTGTGTCTTGTGTTTCAAGCTATCTATTTTGTCCTCCGCATTAAAGCAAGCATTGGTCTACCAGTGTGACAGTGCAGCTGCAAAACCAATTGGTGTTTTTATTCAGGCTACACAAGACTGTTACGCTCATGACAAAAAACAATGAAAGCATGCATATGACCCACCACAGAAAAAGCAAGATGAGTGACATTCA
This sequence comes from Botia almorhae, assembly GCA_036877575.1. Lineage (NCBI taxonomy): Eukaryota > Metazoa > Chordata > Actinopteri > Cypriniformes > Botiidae > Botia > Botia almorhae. The sequence goes on from JAZGTJ010000137.1 coordinate 106,755, forward strand.
ACTATAATTTGCATTGTTCTTTCTCAGCTAGCTAGTGTTTGGTACATTTAGAAGTAACCTGCCCTCAAGGGACGGGGGTGAACTGAAGACTGTAGAACTGGAGAGTCCCTCTCAATGTCTCCACCACGGTTCTTCCTCTTTCAACCCTGCATTGCAGCACAGCCTCAGTATTAAATTGTCCATTAGCATGGGTGTTAAGCAAGCCATAGGGTTCCTTTTGCAACTTGCCTTGAGTGGAAAGTTTTAAATAAATGTTCATGTCTTGTAATCTTATTGGACTTGATAAGTTCAACTAAATGTGAGTTTGTGCTAATCTTAAATGTTAAGTTGATAAGCCTCTGAGAGAACGTGGGCGGTGTTCTGCGCTAATATTATGTGTTGCGTATTGTCAGTCTGACATCTTGTGATCGGACAGGCTAAGATGGACGACAGTGGTGCGAAAAACACCACATTTTTTTTGTTGAATTTAAAGTCTTTTTTATTTTAGAAATAGGCACTCTAAAATGGCTGTAAGAGTAGGGGCCTTTTTGGTTATTAATGAAGGACATTGTGCTGTCTGCACAACAGGTTATAATACACAGTAGAGTTTTGATACTATGTGCCAGAGAAGCATTCATTTGATAATGTTGTGTCAGTATTTTTATTATTGGTTTGACATTTAATTTAACGTACGCCTTAGTTGTGGCATTTAAGTGGGTCAAAACATTTGCTGAGCTGCATCAAAGTCTAAGACAGATCAGGTGACTTAGAGATTATACTGCAAAGTGCATTATGAACATTGGCTTATAAAACTCACTGACTGCATACTTTAGAGCAAACCATGTTAACTGAGAAAATACAATTTACTACTGTTGATTTCTTTTTTACAAGCAAAGAAGAAAAACATGCATATGACCCACCACAGAAAATGCAAGATGGGTGGCCTTTGATCATATTTTGCTAGCGGGTGATTGGTACATTTAGAAGTAACCTGCACTTAAAAGACGGGGGGAACTGAGGACTGAAGAGTTGGAGAATGCCTCTTAATTAAAGGACAACTCATTATCTCATCAAGGACATCTTGATCACCTGCTCTTGTTACTTTTCATTGAAGGCATCTGAGGGTGTACCTATACGGTTCTTCTCTGCACTGCCAGACCTTGTGGAGGCATATTATAAGGAAAATATGGGTCTGGTGACGCATCTTCAGTATGCTGTGCAGAAGGAGGAGGAGCCAGAGGAGGAACCAGGTAAGGGAATTATAATAAGGTCCTTCCATGGGTGTCCCAACAAAAGTAGCGTTCAGTTCAGCAACTTAAGAAGAGTGAATTTGGAAGGTTGTTGTTACAATCTAAACTCAAGAAACAACTTAAAACACATATGTTTCGCAGACACCTGAATAATCCCTTATGTTTCGATTTTCAACATCATTTCATATGTATAAAAAAAATATTTTAAATTTCTTCTGTCACTGGCATCAGAACTATTCCCTCTTGTAAATGTAGACTAGGCTTGTTGGTTCTTAGGATAAGATGTAAGATACATTTAGTCATTTAGCTGACGCTTTTATCCAAAGCGACTTACAAATGAGGATAAGGAAGCAACTTCAAATACAATAAGAGATGTTAGATGATAAAAAATGAATATGAATTTTATAATTTGAGAATTTTAAGTCATCTGTATAATCAGTTTTAGAACTGAAAACTCATGCCACTAATTTAAATTGTTTGCAACAATTTATTATAAATAGTGCAGAATCTTTGTTTCTTACCTATAGGAACACTTATTAATATTGAACACTGTAGCTAACCTGGTAGGGCGTACACAGTAAGTCTCAACAACCATAACATGTTATAGTAAGGTTTTGTTAAGCTTTACCACTAATAACATGTTTATTACATTTTTAACTTTACTTCATTAACCTAATTTTTTAACGACTTGTATTCCCAGGGAATGCATCAACTGACAAAATGTATAGCTCAAACAACTCTTACAAACTTGTTTATGTTATTGTTTTTGCACCATACTCATTCTTCATGGCTAGAAATTCACTTTTGGCTGGTATCTGTGTTTTGGAATGTGGTAGCTGGGTTCTAGCTGTTCCAAACTGGCTATTTGCTGATCACCAAGTTACCATGTTCCAAAACACCACTGTTGGCTTACGGTGGAATTTCCAAAAGGGTTTGATTAAATACTAAAAAAATGCAGTTTTTTTGCTGTTTTAGATTTTGAATCCCAAATTTATAATGTTGTCTATGACTTGTAAACTTATTTGAAGTAACAATAAAACTGCAGTTTTGAAACACATTAATCAAAAAGGTTGATTAGGTTGTAATAGTTCTTCTCATATCCTTTCTCACAGAGCCACTTAGTTTGCCACCTCAGCTCCCACCCAGACATTTTACAAGTAATGAATGTAAAGATAGTCATAGTGACACATCCAGAGGAATGGAGAGAGGAACAGAGTCCGCTCGACCTTCCATCTCAGACACATATCTCCAGCGTCTGCAGCAAATCGACATAACAAAGTATAATGAGATTACACTGTCATACTTTAATTTATCTGCTTGTGTTTACAAATTACCTTACAATGTTGTTATAAAATGTCTGGAGAAAAACATTTTAGAAACTGAAAATGACTGACATATATTAACGCCTGACATATTAAACTCCTTTAGTTTGAAAATATGTCTGTGTAGCATTGTTCTGGTATGTTAATGATTCTTGAGTTTGATAATCAGTCTACCCGAGGACCATCAGAAGTCCATCCAGGAGTATTTCCGTACATCAGTGTGTCTGGATGCAGAACAGGTGCAAAATGGAAACCCTACTCTGCCTCACTTTAAAAAGCTAACACTGAGTATCTGCAAAAACCTGAACAGGTTAGACAAAACAATGTGATGTATTGTGAATCTAGAAATATTGCTGTTAAAACAAAAGTTTAAAATTAATATTGTTACTTTTTATAGTGAAATTGCTTGCACACTTCCAAGTCTGGAGGCACTGCAGAAAGTTTTGGATCAGCCTGTATCTCCTGGACCTGGTAGATTAAGGAGTCAAGTAAGCATGAATTACAGACAACTACAAAAACATTGTACAAAATGTTTAATGTTTACAATAGGAAAACTTTGTGGTATGTCATGTTTTGTCACAAAACATCCATCTTGTTTTTTTCTTCTTATTCAGGTTTCTAGTGATGCAAATCAATCTGTGGCTTTCAGACTTGAGCAGCTGACTGCACTTATATATTTAATAGAAGACAAGGTAACACTCGTATTTATGTTTTACACTAAGCATGACATTAATTAGAAATTGATATCTTGTTGCAGGCTGTACTTTTATTGTAGACTTGTCATTTACAGACCAAGAATGCTGTATTTGAATCAGTGGGATATGATGGAGGACACAGAAAATCACTAATACCTCCTGTAACATTTGAAGTAAGAAACTCAGTTCGACAGACAACATATGACTTAATTTGAGTTCTGCAAAATATTAAATAAAGATTTAATTTTTTGTTTTTATAATAATACACTAAAAATATACACTTTGAATACTGTATATGAATTTGCAAGATTTGAAGTGATCAGCAAATGCTTTCAACATATACTTTTCAAGTATGCTGTCAGTTTTTGCGGCTGTTGCTTTGCACCATATGCAAATTAGAGAGAGACGTGTTTACCTATGTGTAAGATATAGCAATGCAATAACTTTCAGTTGGTTTGAAGATTGTCTCTGCATGCTCTTGAAAGACTTTAATTGAAGGAAAACGATAGTACACATTACTGATACATTTTTTATTGTCATTTTTAACAGGTAAAATCAGAATCCATCGGTATTTCAAACAAAATGTACCTCAAAGTAGATGTGGAAGGTGGGAAGCTTTACTTCAAGAAATCAAAAGATGGACCAGAGGATAAATATTTTGTGCACAATAAAAGTATGCAACCCTGCCAAAGTAAAAACTTCATACACACATAACCACCTCATCATTGATATATATGTAGTAGGATATTAGTGGAATAAAATGCGACAAGGAGATCAGACCCCAGTGTGGAGGGATCTTCTATCCTGAGCAGACATCAATGACTGGCTGACTGTATATTATCTAGCTTATCAAATGGCTACTTACAACTGTCAAATATACAGTTTAGAGGCCAAAAGTATTTGACTGTAAAATGATGTGATCGACCAATCAAAATTAAATATTTCAGATAAGCATGTAATAAAAGCCCACATACAACTACACATACATTACACACTATCATATGTATAATGAGCCCTGGCCAATAAATAATGAGGATTATGCCAAATTCTTAATCTTCAGTTCTGCAGTTGGTGAAGTCACAAATGCAAAACAGACTAGTGTTGGTGGTGGAGACTGAAAAGGAAAAAACCCTGCGCAAAGATTTTGTCTTTGATGACACAAAGGTGAGTATCCCTCAAATATTATGGTTATAATTATTTAGTGTTGATACATTTTTACACATTGGTTTTAGGCATCCGTAATAATAACAATAATAATAAAAATAGTAATACATTTTTATGTATTGCCTTTAAAAGTAGCTCCTCAAGGTACATATTATATGTTTATTAATGTACAATATCTCTAAAATAATATTAATGATAAACCAAAAGTTGGAAATAAAGACATCAAATAAAACGTTTCCTAACAAAATGCAGTATGTTTAAGATTTGCAGTATGTACAAGGGTCTCTTATATAGATTTTAGTAATGAGTTCAATGTTTTAGGGGTATAAATGACAAAGCATGAACAGTAACAGATAATAATAAATAATAATAGTTGTTTAATAGTTTAAATGTTTTTTGTAAGTGTGTTGTTGTATGTAAGTTTTTAAACACACATTTGTAGAAAAGAGAAGGCTTCTGCCAACTCCTGCAGCAGATGAAAAACAAACACTCAGAAAAACCTGAACCAGACATGATTACCATCTTTGTTGGCACATGGAACATGGGTAAGACTATTACAGTTGTTGGCTTTGTTGCTTAAATCAGTGATTAGTTGTTCAATAGCACATACACATAAAGTTTAATGTTTACAGTTGTAGAAAGAAGTCATCTAATTTGTGCAATCATGAGGTCTCAGCATGGAGACCACCTCTTGCAATCAACTTTATCCACAATAAAATGTATATGAAAAATGTATATTACTAATATAACTCAAATATAATCTTAATTTTGTGTGTACATCATTTCAAACATATTTTTACAAGTACTTTAATGCTCATAAAGAATAGACCTAATGTAACGTGATGAACTTCATATATCTTTTTCTTTATCTAGTACATTAAAGCAACTATATTTGATAACTATTACATTTACAGTAACTACAGGTAAAACAAACTGTCTATCCATTCAGGAAATGCAAGTCCACCACCAAACATCACTTCCTGGTTCCAGTCAAAGGGTCAGGGGAAAACTCGTGATGACACAGCCAATCAAATCCCTCACGACATCTATGTCATTGGGACACAGGAGGATCCACTGGGAGAGAAGGACTGGATAGACACAATCAGAGGAGCTCTTAGAGATATAACCAACATTAGTTTTAAACTTGTAAGTCACACAGACAGATTCCTGCTGGAATGATTAAGTTGCATTATAGTTCATGTTAAAATCATGTTAAATCTTTTTTAACTGCCCTCTTAAAAATGAAGGGTTCTTCTCAGCAATGTCCTAGAAAGAATTTTTGTTCCGTAAAAAAACCTTTCAGTCAACAAAAGTGTTCAGTGGATGTTAAAAGTCCTTTATTAAACCATGCAGCCCAATAAAGAACCTATATTTTTAAGAGTGTAGTTAAAAAAGATTGTGCATACATTGTGCGTTCTGTGTGTATGCCTGTATTCTATTCTACGGTATAAGCTAAATGATGACAGCTATTTGCTTGGTTTTAACAGATAGCCAGTCACACACTGTGGAGTATAAGAATTGTGGTTCTAGCAAAACCAGAACATGAGAACCGCATCTCCCACATCTTTTCTGACAGTGTTAAGACCGGCATAGCTAATGCTCTAGGTCTGTTTATCCATCCTTTTTGGGAATACATAATGTTCATCTAACTTTATCTCTGTATATTAAAAGCAAATTGTGGCTATATGTGTGTATTTATAGGGAACAAAGGAGCAGTGGGGGTCTCCTTTATGTTTAATAGAACCTCTTTTGGATTTGTCAACAGTCACCTGACCTCAGGAAGTGAAAAGAAATTGAGGTATACCGCAACCCACAAAAACAAACAAACGAGGCATTGGCATATAATAGACATAAATAATAACATACATAAATAAAAAATGATCAATACATGTTTTGCAGGCAGCAGTCCGTTTATTTACTGCTGTTTATATCTTTTCTAGACGAAACCAAAACTACGTCAATATTCTGCGCTTTCTGAATCTGGGAGATAAGAAGCTTAATCCCTTTGACATTACACATCGCTTCACACACCTCTTCTGGCTGGGTGATCTGAATTATAGGGTTGACTTTCCAGCACAGGTAAGCTGATATGTGTGCATAAGATAACTTTAAGCTTGTTGCACACAAAATAAGGTTTAAATAATTTGATTTATATCGCATGTAAAGATGCTTTTATCTTATCAAAGAGATAATATTTACTCTATAATTACCAAGCATTTGTATACACTTATTTGTAAGGACTTAAGGAATTAAGGACTTTATTTAAATAAAACTCCTTGAGGGGGACAAATCAAAGAACTTAACCAAAAACTAAAACATAACCAAAACACATAGGATAAGAAACGTTTAACAACCGGCACAAGACAGCAAACACAGGGGCATTAAATAGGGAAGGAACTAAGGTGGGTAATGAGGGAAGGGAACTGAAAACGGGGTTAACGAGGAAACAAGGGGGCGGGGTTGGAGAGCACATGGCCAATGTAAACAACTAAAGGCCACATGCTTCCACAAACGACAAAGACCCAGAGCATGAGTCCAGATCCTGACTCCAGGAAACAAGAACCAAGACCAGAATTAAGTCAGGATAAAACACAGGGAATGTCAGGATCCTGGCAAGGGAACTAGGAAAAATTAAGGCAAGAATCCAGGACGCTGACAATATATACTCCTATATATATTCCTTGCTATACTCCAGTGACTGTATACATTCATATAACTTTTAACCTTAATTTTGGTCACAAACGACACTTCTAAGCAGAAACTCACTTTTGAGAGAGTTTAGTGATCAAAGTTAAAAAAAGCAACAGCCAAACTCTATTAATGAGAGCTTCACCTACAGCAGCTCCTGACATTGATAGACAGGAAAAGACCAAACTTCTGTAGAGTTGTTTGTTCTTTGCAGGAAGCAGAGAACATTGTGATGAAGATCAAACAGCAACAGTATCAGGAACTGCTTGCCAAAGACCAGCTGAACATTGAAAGGAAGGAGGAAAAGGTCTTCTTAGACTATGGTGAGAACTCACCTCACTCATTGAATTTTATTCACTGCTGAGAAATAACATCAATTCTGATAGCAATAATTATAATAATTAATAACTATACGCTTATTTTGCCCAAAATGCATCTGTTTGTACTGGTTTGGTGCAGTACTTTGCGACTTTCCTTTAGCAAACCAAATTATTGTAAAAATAATGACTGTTTCTAAACAGGTTTCCTTTGTGTTTATCAACATATGCATGGCTTATAATTGCCGCTGGACAGATGGGTAGAAATAGGAGATTTTAAAAAACAATGGACACATCTGCTTTAGAAAACAAGTGCTTTATTTCTTTTACTGGATGATACTAGAATCCTACAGTAACTGCACCTCTAGGGGGTTTGATTAACAGTTTTTTGCCCTTCCAATGGGGCACTGAGCAGTTAATGGCACCTATGATCATCATTTGATGATCATTTTACAAAGCATGTTTTGCAAGTAATAAAGGCCAACCAACATTTTGACAGACCTACATTTAATAATGTAATAATTTTAATGAAATAATTATTTTTGTCATCATTTTTTATGCATGTTATGTATGTTTTACTTTACAGAGGAAGAGGAGATTACATTTGCTCCCACCTATCGCTTTGAGAGAGACACACGTGAGAGATATGCCTACACTAAAGCAAAAGCCACAGGGGTATAGTATGAATTATCCATTTAGCCTACCAGCTTTATCTGGAACAATACAAAGCCACCAGAAATAATCTCCTCCATGTAATATGATAGAATAAATATATTTTATCCTTCAAACAGACAAAATACAACCTGCCTTCATGGTGTGACCGTGTGCTTCGCAAATCTTACCCTATGGTGCATGTGGTTTGTAACTCATACGGTCAGTGCACTAATTATGACATTAAACCTTTTACATTCTAACAGAAGATTACAGAACAGTTAAAATGTTTAATGCAAATCCAATGGTGGCATTTCTCTTTATATAGGATGCACCAATGATATTATGACAAGTGACCATTCTCCTGTATTTGCCACATTTGACGTTGGTGTGACTTCACAGTTTGTCTCTAAAAATGGTAAGATGCTCCTCCATCAATGAATTTTACACAGGCAATGATTTCAATTTACCATGGTGGAACCAGTAATGCAGGCATTGATTTTTTTTAAATGTTTAATATATGTCATTTTCACTTTGGTAAAAATACTCCAAAGAGTTAAAAAATACTTTCAGAGTGAAACACATAATAGGCGCGACCATCTGTCTTATGAACTATTGTGTTCCTTTCAGATCTGTCAAAGGAAGCTCAGGGAGCAATAAAATTCATGAACTGTGTGGCTGTTCTTTATACTAAATCAAAGACCAAGTTCTTAATGGAGTATCACTCAAGCTGTTTGGAGAGTAAGACGTTATATCCATTATATTTTCAATTAAGTCATAAATAATCATAAAAGATACTAACAACCCCCACCACGCAAATATGTTATGTTTATTCTTTGTAATATGACATAAGTAATTTGAAAAGAGAACAATGACGATGATATTTACTGTCACAAATACACAACAATGGGATTCACATCCTTCTAATTCATTCTAGAGTTTGTGAAAAGTGCTGAAGGAGAAAATCAAGAGAGCCCAGAAGGTGCAATAAAAGTTCGATTTGGGGCGCAAGTTGAGGTATAGATGCTATAGAATTTTCAATAGAAGAATTTAATGACATTATATGTATAAAACCTAGTGAACACATTTAAGTTGCCTTTGTTAAACCTCTTTGTAGCTCACACCCATCATTGCTGATCCAGAATACCTCCTTGATCAGCACATCCTCATCTGCATTAAGTCTACAGATTGTGATGAGACATATGGTAAGTTATGGCTATTAATGCCTAAAATATGTACTCACTTTACATGGATAATTATCTGATTAAGATAAGGTCTATATTTTTTTTTTCTGAGAAATACAAGTATATACTCCAGAGCTATTGGAATATTAAGCTATTCACATTTTTTCCTGCTGTTCTGTTCTGGAAACACTGAAGATCACAGTTCTTGCCATGCGTTACAATGCATTCTTTTGATTTTGTACAGTAATGTAATCAGCTCATTAATTACTGTTTTATTTATGTCTTATACTGTCTCTTATACACAAGAGTATGATAATTGCAAAATGTATGTCATGAAACATTTTATTTTAATGCTAATAAAAAAGGAGTTTCCTCCTCTCTCCAAAAGTGTGTCACTTTAATAACCTGACTTTTGTGTATCTGCGTGTAATCACCCAGAATTTGGACGTGCAAATTTTAATGTTGTTACAGTTTATATTCCAAAAAAGCTGTTTACATGACCTGAAAATCTGATTAATACAGGTATCACCTGTCATACTGATTTCTAAAAACCAGAATATTGTCTTAATCTGGTTATAGCAATCAGTTAGGTGCTTGTACATGAGGATTATATAACTGAAATATGACCATATTCTGATTATTATTCAGAGTAAAATGTAACTGTTGCCTTTTTAGGTGTGGGCTGTGTGGCTCTGCGTTCTGCTGAAAGTGCTTACACTGAGTTCTGTATCAAACTCACACATCACAGTGAGCACACAGGTGTGCTAACAGGTGGCATCCAGCTCCACACATCTGAAGGCAAACAGACAGAGAAGCTGTATGGTGAGTGCACAGTTACGTTACTCAAAAATATACCTCAAATTAAAGTCTTACAACTCCCCAGTTTATTCTTGCTCAGTTTATTTTCTGTAAATCCCATGATAACTTTATTACTGAAGTATTGATGTTTAATAGGATGTTTCATAAATCACAGCATTTTTCCGTGTGTACCAAAAGCTTTTTTTTCTTTGCTTAAGCCGACTTTTCTTTCCCCAGATTTTATTAAAACCGACCCAGGAGCCAGTAAAAGCAAAACATCAAATAATTCCAAGTAAATCCTCCATTTCAAGTTCCATTTTTATTTTCTATGTATTAAAGACAATATATAATTGTTATGTTTATACAAGGAAATAACATAAGCTTCAATATTCTTTGATAGATCTTCCTCAGTCCTTGTTTCTGATATTAGTAATCCCAGTTATATGGGTGTAAGCTACAAGAGCAACAACCAAGCAGAGAGGGCCTCTAGCAACATTATGTCCACAAGAACAGGGGCAGCTTCTGGGCATTCAGTCCAAGACATGACACTTGGTAATCTGTCCCCAAAAAAGACTGATTATGACAATTCTACATCTAGCCCTCCTGGAAAGACATTAACTCCTGTGTAAGTATATGTATTTTAGTCCTCTAGAATATTTATTTAGCTCTAGAGTATTTAGCTCCAGAGTATTTTATCCAGTAAAAATTGTGAGGTGGGGGGGGCTTTAAATATCATTGGGGACAATAAATAAACACTAATAAATTTAACTACAGTTATTTTTGGTTACAGGGCTGAGGATGGGCAACCACCAGAGATGTTTGACAATCCACTTTATGGCTCAATGAGTGGAACACGAGGAAACAAAGACCATCACTCTCCCCAAGATGCTCACTTTGCCTTTCCTAAAACAGACGTTGATGCTGATCGGCAACCTCCAGTTCCAGTTCCTCGGATCCGTTCCTTCACCTGCTCAGAATCCAAACATTCATCGGCAACCACACCCACCATCAGCAACATTGGTCTACAGCCCCAGAACATCAATAAAAAGCCTGTTGTGCCTTCACGCTCTGAAGGTAGACCTCCAGTGCCCATAAAGGCTCGATCTGGTCAGCAACAAGAGCCTCAGCTAAAGCCCAGAGACTACAGAGACAGCTCAGAGCTTCCATCCAAGATACGACTACCAGCTAGACCAGGCCAAACAAAAGATGGTAGGACATTTATGTGCTCCTCATTCTTTCCTTCTGTCATACAGTACCTGATCCATTGAACAGTTTAATCAGATTAAAAATGGGCAAAAATGCAAAAAAAAGGAAAATTACCTAGTGAACTTCAACAATAATCACAATTGTAATTCAATGAAATATTCATCCAAAAATAAATGTTTTTTTTACTCATGTAATTCTAGACTAGAGCTATTTTTCTGTAGCTATTTTTCTGCATTTTTTCTGTAGCACACAATGACAGAAATGTCAGCTCCTCTATACCATAAAACAACATTTATAGTCCCATTTATAAACCAAACATTTTCAACATCTTCAAGTTTTCAAGGCTTTTAAATGAGAACTTTACACATTCACAAATCAGACTGATTTGTCAGTCCTCAAGTTTAACTAAACTAACTGAAAATGATTCAGTCACTACAATTTTTAAGCTAGCAACTTACTGGACAGGGGAAATTTTTAAGGACTGTATGAATAAGTCAAATCAACATTTTGCTGTGCTCACGGTGATCTGTCATTATATATAAAAATATTATATATAAAAATATTTTATATTTTTAATTTTATTCTAATTTGAGAGAAAATAATAACAGCAAATGGGTTTAAAACAAAATAAGGGAGAATAAATGATGACATTAATTTTATATTTGTGAATGAACTATTCCTAACTAGTGAAAGTGTCAGTTTAAGGATTTAAAATTACAAATCATTTATTTTTTAATTTATTTCAGTATTGTTTCATTGATTTATTTTTATATGTAATGTCTGTCCTCAGTGCATCACGAGACGCCACAACCTCCGAAGATGGGTCGCCCTTTAAAATAATTTCCTACTGATGTAACATGACGGGTCATTTTTAGCGCTGATGTGATCTTCATGTCTGAAATTTCAAAGACTATGAGCTGTGTGAGCTCAGTACTGTTGTACTTATAATATTCTACTGTACCTTGATTTTAAAATCAATTTAAAATGATGATGAATGTTTTACAGTTTGAATGTAGTCACTGCAATACAGTAAAAATATTAAAAATAAAAATATAATAGTATTTACTGTCACCATCCTCTGATTGATATATGATATTTCATATTACTTTCATATTTATCAATAGGGATGGAAAACCTATAAATGACAGTTTGTGAAAAGTGCATTGAGTCAAATTTAGTTCTTACTCTCAGTTCCCATCATGCCCTATTATAGCGATCATTGTTTTCGTCTGTCTTGATTTTTTAAATTTGAGACAACCCATGTTATGATAAGCCAATTACTGCATTAGCATGTAGGTCACCAATAGTTCTTAAGGAGAATGGGAATTAATCTTTTAGACTACTTTTTTGTTGCTGTTCAATTTGCAAATAAAAATCGAGTAAATTTTGACAAGATATACTTACAGAAAATAATAATCACTTTATAACAATGTATCATCTGAAAAGTCTTTCGAGTAAACTAGACATGATATGTCAAGTAAATATCACATCTATAGTCTTATCTTGTGGCCTCTTTGTGCAATACAGGAACACCTTTTAATGTTTGGGTTATGTCTGTTTTGAAAAACACACAGATTTTGTATATTTGTGTATCCCCTAAACAAAGAAAAAATGGGGTTAGTTTGTATTTGGGGACCATCCTGTGCTGGTAATTTGGAGATTTAAACTTTACCCCAAATAGTGGCCTTAGAACAGTTATCACAGTTAGGTTGTTTAAATTACACAATGTCCCTGGCCATTTATCTTATTAATTCACAATCCAACTAAAGCAGATGGGATTTTTTAAACTTTTTTGTCAGCTGAACTTCTTTGACCTAATTAAGTGACTTGAAGTACCCCTTAAACGAAGGTTTTCTCACTTTTGTGGTTTTAAATGCTGGCTTGTGCTTAGAGCTTTATCTGGTAATTTTCTTTTACTGGTACATAAAACGTGCCTGTTTATTTAGCATGGGTTTAAGGTTTTCTGTTATCTTGTATTAATATCATAAGTGTTGTGTTATCACATGACATGCAGATTAAAGAAATAAAATATGTTTTTGTTAGATTATTTTATTATTTAATTATTAATTGCTATTAATTGCATCAACTTATGTACCCCCTGCAATTCCCAGCAGCCATTTGGGAAACCCAGACCTTAAGGAAAATTGACATTTATATATATATATATATATATATATATAGGCATGTGCATATAGGCATGTGCATGAAACTCACAGCAAGTCAAATATCAGTCAAAATTAGCCATGAATAAAAAATATTATTATAAAAGTATACTATTAGCATCACAAACAAAATGTGTTATATGAGAAGTAACTGAAACAGGCGCACCTCCATCATAACTTGCTAATTAATTTCTATCGGTCAACAACAGAGAGCCTTCTGACTCACCCTGGACATCACATGTTTTCCCCTCTGCCCTCTGGGAAAAGATACAGGACAATCAAAACAAGGGCTAACAGATTAAAGAACAGTTTCTTCCCACAGTCAGTCAAATGCATAAATCCTCCTCCTCACTCCTGCTTTACTCCATTCTGCACTATCAAACAATAAACCAATGTCTCAGGTCTACAAGTGCAATATTACACATGCACACACCACCCTGCATATTTGCACTAATCTGCAAATGCCTCTCATATGTTTACACACACCACCCTGCACCTCTCATATGTTTGCACAATCTTATACTGTTACACTTATGTTTACTATTCATACATTCTAAAATACATTCATAGAGTTTACAGCAACACTATCTAAACTGTATTCTGCACTGTTGTTCTTGTTTAATTTGTTCCAGGGTACACCACAATGTTTTGTTTATATATATATATAAAGTTTTATTTATCTATTTGTATTTGTCTATTATGCCAAACCTTGTGAGCTGCTAAACAGTATCTCGTTATTCAAGACAATGACAATAAAATTCTATTCTATTCTGTTTGTGTCATCAGACAAAATGAAACGAAGACAAGTGAAATAGGTGTTAGTATCTATTTTTTATCATATGTCTCCATCTGCTGGGAAAAGGGGGTATTACTTTTTTATCCAACAACAAGCGCATGTGGGTAGAAAAGCTTACGTTTTCTAGATTAATTGTAATTATATTAAAAATCGACATACTTTGTAAAATACCATTAAAAAGGGTAATCTTTATTTATGACATTGTTTTGTACGTCAAAGAGGTTTAATGCGCCAGAGTAACTTTCTGAGACGCGTACAGATGACAGAAAGCCCTTTACCAATAGAACCGACACGTCGCGATTCGTCCAGCCAATAGAAACAAGAAGCGAAAAGCACTGGCAGCATTTTGATGACGTTGTGATCTGAAGCACAAAAACCGCGTGAAAATGGTAAGTGTTGTTTAGCATGTCAGGGTTTTCCTAAAAAATAAAAATTGCACTAGTCAGAATACTCATTTAGCAATATTTAATGTCTTAATATGGTTACGGATAGTGTTGGCGAAAATTCAACAATGACCGCAGTATTCTAGCAGTTTAGTTAGCTCTCCGGTTAGCCCAAAATTAACCGGTTAAACGAAATTAACATTTTAATTACAGTATTATATTATTTCCTTAATAGAAACCATTCGGATACACATTTGCTAATGTCTTGCCATTGTATGTGCTGAAATAGTATTTCATAGTTTGCAGCAGCAGTAATTTCCATGTAACGTACGCAGTTTGATGACTCTTTCTAAAGTTTCTAACATAAACTTTTTTCCCCAGCTCTTCTACTCGTTCTTTAAGTCCTTGGTGGGCAAAGATGTTGTGGTGGAGCTCAAGAATGACTTGAGGTGATATAAAATGTATATCATACATTTAAATATTAGAACTGCATATGGCAGCTTGTTCACTAGATGTGGTAACATATTACTTTCTGTATGTCAACTTTTCAGCATATGTGGAACATTACACTCAGTAGATCAGGTATAGCAGCAGACTATTCATGCTTTATCTTAATTCATAAATTTATGTTTTAAGAAAGCTGTTTTGTTTTGGAAAATAATCTTCGTCTGCCTTTACAGTATCTGAACATCAAGCTGACAGATATTAGTGTCACTGATCCAGAGAAATATCCACACATGGTGAGCACTAGTTAACCTAGTTACCTGTGTATTTTGTTCCATTTGGATTGTGTGCAATTTGTAGTGTTATGGAGGGAATGTATAAAGATTGGCATCCTGCTAACTTTCTTGACATATATGGATGCGTGTTTTCCTCAGCTGTCAGTAAAGAACTGCTTTATCCGTGGCTCAGTGGTGCGGTATGTTCAGCTTCCTGCAGATGAGGTGGACACACAGCTGCTACAAGATGCTGCACGCAAAGAAGCCATGCAACAGAAGCAATAATGTGCTTATAAGTGTTCTGGACTGTTCACAAGCGTTGTCTGTGGAGTGTTGTAGATTACCGTTTTCTTTCTTGAAATGTTATGTAAAGTTTGAAACTTAAAAACATTTTTCATTTTGTACTTTGTTGTAGATCTAGTAATGAGAGATGTTTTTTTTCAATTGTTGGTTGTGAGTGTTTAATAATTGTTAGGAAGCATCTTTCCCTCGTTCTAATGACATGGTTTTATTTTTGTTAAATTCTAAAGTCCTACTGAAACAGGAATAAAATATTTTCTTCCACTGTGTCCTGTTTTATGTATATATATATATATATATATATATATATATATATATAAAAGGCCCAGACATGTGCATATTTATGTTAATTTACTAATAAAATATACACAAACTATGTTGTATATCTTTGTTAAATTACATAGTATGGTGTGTAAGCTGTTTGTGGATTTAATCTTTTTTTTACATTTTAATATTTGCTTGTGTCGTTATTTCCAGACTTGGTCCACAATGGTGGAGTATTAGTGAAATTAAAGTGTCTAGACTATGAAACCAATAAAATGTGCCAGAAGATATATCTAAAGATTGGATTGTGACCCTCAAATTCTGTTCATTTTAATAGAACAACACAGCTAATGTTATGACCGCTCAAAACAGAGGCCAACAATTTTTTAATTGGGCCACCAATTAACTAGTTAATTCATGTTGATTTTGGTAAACTCATGGGCAGACCATAAAATCAAGATAATTTGCTATCTCCATTCACTGGTAGCTTTGTGGGATAGTCTGAGTGTTGCGTTTCATTCTAATGGTAGGTATGGTTTTGCCTTTCTACGCTAGAGCTTATATTTCAGAACATAGTGTTTGGCTACCTATGCAGTGCATTCAAGTGTTTATGGTACCCAGAAAAGCTGAGAAGGTATCTTGATTATATCACTACTGTTAAGGAGAGCTAATACATCTCACATTTTAGTATTGTAGCTGCCTATTATAATCCTACAGAATGGTTTATTTTTCCTATTAAATTTTTTTAAATTTTAATTCTTTTTGCGGTTATCTGTGCAAGCACTATGAGTCACTTTAATTAACTCCTGTATTAGATGTCTTGAGTATCAGGTTTCAATGGTGTTTCTATGTTTTAGGAGAACTATATGAATGAGAGTTTTAACATGGAGGAATGCTTTGAGCTGCACCAGAGCAAAGTGAGTTCTTTAACCCTTTATTTTTTAGTGTAGCTTGGTGTTACTTCAGTCCCAGCTGAAGTTGAAATCATTCACTGATTTGTGACATTTAAGAGTTCAAATTAATTGGGTTCATGTGGACATTTTTACTCAGGTGGAGGTTAACCGGTCTGCTCTGAAATCTTTACTCAAGGAGCTATTGGATGAAAAGGTAAGAATAATACCTTACCCCAAACCTAATTTTTATATTCAAACTTATGGATTTTATAATTTTACATTTTATACTTTGCATTTTTTAAGATTTCAACTCAGAAGAAAAATCACTGGGTGCTTGGTCCTGAGGACCTCAATGAAACTGTTCATTATGATTTTGGGGTGGAAGATGCCGCATGAGTCACTTGTGTAAATGATTCATTTCAGAGAACGAAGTTAATTTTAATAAATTATGTTGTAAATAAAATCTATTTATCTTTTGTGTGCATTAACATGCAGACCTCCCGTTTAAACTGTTAACTGACCATAAAACTGTGTTTGTGAGAATGTGTGAGTGTGAGAGAGATTTAGTCCATTGTCCATATTGTGATGTTGCCATCTAATAGTGGAGCTGCTGTCTTTATTACTGTCCACTATCCCCTCCCCTTAAATACTAAAATCTGTCGGCCTGTGCATGCTGAGGATTATTTGAGAATTTATTGTTTGGGTGGTATTCCATCGGCATGTTGCAGTGCTGTAATCCAGGTTGTCATGTCAGATTATCAGATATTGTTGTCTGATATTTAACCATGCGGAACAAAGCAAGTAACCAAGTTTCCATTGAGCACAGTGAAGTGCTGTGTTCCCAAGTGTTGAATGTATTGTGGTACTTTAGTCCTTTTAAAGGGAATTGATACAACAGAGGTGTGGAGCTTCCAATTTTGTTTTCTCACTACCTCCAAGTTTGTGATTATTTGGTTTACTGCTTTTTTTTTTAACCTTGACTCTCTAACAATTCTGCCATTTTTGTAGCTTTTTATACATGCACCTCCTCTACTATAGCATACTTTATTTCAGCTATTATTGAGTAGTAAATTAGGATCATCTGCCATCTCAACCAGCATCAAGTTCCTTTTTAAACCTAATTAAAATCAGGGAAACCGTTTTGCACGCTTCAAAAATAACTGGTCTGCCTGAACAGTTAAATTGTGCAGAAAATATTAGATTATGGCGTATAAAGCATTCTAAATGCAAATAGAACAGGAACTTACTGTTTCCTTAAAGCCCTGTAATTATAATAAAGATCTTTATTGTTCAATGGATTTGACATTAACATCTATTTAAAAAGAACAGACTGTACAAATCTTAGACATAGAAAGCCAATACTTTTATTTTACATTCATACATGTATATTTTACAATAAGCTTAATGCATTTTTTTTTTTAAAAGTTCAATCCCAAAAGTCCTGAAGGTAGCTCACGCAATAATGAGTCACATTTCTTTCTTAAAGAATGTGAAAAGCATTAATAAAGCACACATGCACAACAATCAATCGCACTGTCATTCTGTCAGAAAAACATCCTCACACATCTACACTCAAAAATTGGGGAAAAGCTTTGCCCTTCAGTTGTATCTTAGTAGCGCTGGGCTGAATGAAAAGTTCAGACATCGTTGAGAAAGGCACCTTGAGTACACAGTGTATACACAGACAAAGAAAATAAAAGGACAATAGTTTAACCTTTAACTGTAGCTTCTAGAACAACGACAAAACTGTAAACCTTCACTTGCCAAAAAAAAAGTCACGTTTCTGTACAAATACATCTGAAGCAAAATATCTCCTTGGTCATAACATAGCAGTACCTTTTTTTTGTTGTTTTTTTATTATTATTACTGATTCTGAATGCATATGTTAACATGTATTTCCAGATTGGCTCTGCCAGCAGAGAGCAATCCTGATGTAAAGTAATTACACTGTCACAATGTTTATGTGGTTGCCTACATAATTGTATTAGTGGCAACCGACCTCATGCATGTTTTCCATTTGAGAGAGCATCCATCATTCTCAAAAGTACACAAAAACCAAGATGTTCAATGCTATGGTCACAGTTAGGAATTCCTCATCCAAGACCGAGGTATTCCAACATAGTGTAACCTGTACAATACATAAAAATCTAAAGACACAATTCTTTGTTTAGCGAGAAATGTGTTTGACTTCAAATATTACAACCTTCAACTCAAATCCCCACATACCTTCATAAAAGTTCTTTTTGTTGTTATAAAATACTGTCTTTTCAAAAACCAGGTTTAAATGTTTTACATTCCGTCCTTCCAGCAAAATAAAGCTTTTTAGTAACTCAAAAGGTAAAAACACTCCTGACATTAATATATATATATATATATATATATATTTGTATGTAAATATAAACAATAAAGTGACTACAAGAAACCATATATGGTTTATATAAGTTTAAAGGTAGAGGAAACCCGTTTAGAATGGCATTTCCTGCCAAATTATTTCTTATCTGATTAACACAGTGTGGCACTAATATTTTAAATGATTGTACAAGTAAGGGTCATAATGCCATGGTCAGGTCTGGCCCTAAGTGCTAGCTAAGCATGCCTTTGTCAGGTCGGCCGGTAGGTCTGTAGAGGACATGCGATATTGGATCTTGGTGTTGGTGATTGCTCCATGCTTCTGACGGAGGTGTAACCGAAGCTGACTCTTGTGACGAAAATGCAAATTGCATTTCTCACACTAAAACAAATGCAGAACAAAACAACATTTAAGGTCCAGTTTAGCCTCATTTAATAATTTCACTCTATATTTTTGGTACCAATTTACATATATCTTTCTCACAAGCTTACATGATAGGGCTTTTCTCCTGTGTGTATTCGCAGGTGACTCTTCAACGTCTGCAGGTGGCGAAACCTAGTGCCGCAGATTTCACACGGATATGGCTTCTCTCCGGTATGAATCAGAACATGAGCACGAAGGTGCGCGACCTGCGAAATGAGGTTGTGTATACTTTTAACAATGTCTTTTCATAAGTCTATATATTTGTCTATATATAGCTCAAATTAGTAAAAAGCACCTACCTGCACAAATCTGGCTCCACATGTCTCGCACTTGTATGGCTTTTCTCCTGAGTGAATTCTTGTGTGGGTTTTGAGGTTAGCTGGTCTGTTAAACTGAGCCCCGCAGATATTGCATCTATATGGTTTCTCTCCTGTGGATGCAAGGAAATGAAAACGTGGATCTATGCCAGCTGCAGACAAACCGGACATTGGCAGTGGCAGAGAATAATTTTTACCGGTGTGAACTGTTTTGTGACTGGCGAGGTTCCCCTTGTAGCGAAACGCTGCTTGACAACGGTCACATTTGTATGGCTTGTCACTGTGAACTTGAAGCGTGTGGCGTTTCAAGGCTTCCTCTTCTGCAAACTTTGAGTCGCATTCATTACAGAGGTACGTTCCATTTTCTGTGAGGGAAGAGAGGAAAAAAGCAGAAGAGTTTAGATTTTAGAAGATACAAACAGGTTCTTATGAAAAGTACTTGGAAAAGTATCTCACCACAGCTGGAATCGGAGTACTCCGAGTGTATCTCGGACATCTCCTCAGCCAAACGCGAGGCAGACGTGTTGGAACAGATGTCAGAGTGCTGTGGAGACTGGGCGCCGCAGGATGAACAATTTAAGTGGCTGATAAACAGAGAAGAGTGACTGTTGCTGTTTTTCTGTGATCCCTCTAGAGTTCTGCAGAGAAGAACATTGTATATGAGTTCCCTCTACTGAAGCAATTGGTGTCACCTTTGGAATTTACTCTCAAAGGATATTTTAAAGAATTTCACACATTCCTGCTAAGAGGTAAATCCTCTGTGTGCTTTAAGAGGATTGAAATGGATGAAAAAATTAAATCTGGCTTTGCAGAGGTTGTGGGAGGAGAAGTGTTCTATAAAATGCTTGGAAAAGCGTGGAATTCTAAAGTATATTGCATTAGGAAACTAGATCTTATAATACGCATTCCACAAGGATCCACAAATCATTTTTCAGTTTAAGTGAACTTCCCTATGAATGGAAAAATCTCACCTGTTGATGATGTTGTTAAGGCGACTGGCCTGAGGAACGGAAAATTCCTCGCCTTGCTCACTAATCTTTGCTGTTGTCTTTGAGTCTGGATGCTCAGAGTCAGAATGGTGAAGGAAAGCAGGAAAGCCTGGCCTCTGCGGTGAGTGCATGCCAGGATTGCAAGGACTGGTATCCTCTTCCTTGGAACTCTGATTGAGCACAATAAACTTGTATTTCTTCCAGTTGCGAGCTTTAGGGTCTTGCGTAGCTTGTGAGGTCAAAGGTTGCAAGGCCTGGGCGAGGGCAGCATTCTTGCTGCTGCTCGACTCTGTCGGAGAATTTGGTTGGCAGTCCGATTTGAGGGGACTTTGGGGACTGCTCATCAGGGCTTTGCGCCCATTGGAGGATATGCCCATAGGGTAGTGTTGGTGACTCAAGTGTTGCTCTGCCAGAGAACTCTGCTCTTTTCCAGATTCTCTTTGCTTCTCTTGGACCAGGTTGGTGAAGGCATGCTTTCTGGAACTCATCCCGATTGAATGGACCACTCCATCCAGCGTCTCCCTCTTCATCTCCTCATCTCCTCCCAGCTCCCTTGAGGAGAAAGAGCCAGCATGGCAAGCACTTGAGCTCCCATTGGTGTTGCCGCAGGTGAAGTCAGGCAGCCTGGGGTTGTTGCCCTCAGCTGGTGAGCAGTGTTTGTGATGGATTATGCCTGCCTTTGAAAAGTCTGAGAAAGTGTTTTTGGCATCTGTCAGCTTGCAAAGTGAAAATGGGAAACCCTGCATGGGAAACTGGCCATAAAGGTATGAACTGTTAGGAGCGTTGACCCCATTAAACATGCAGACACCATAGGGTCTCCCATCTCTGAACGTTGGTGCCCGTCCAGATATGTTATCCACCACCTCGTGGGGTCTGTAACTGTGAACATCTTGAGGTAAAAGCAAAGGACTGACCAGAAAATCCTCTCTGGGCAGTTTGATGGAGGAGTCACTGCATGGAAATAAAAAAGCAAATTAAACAAACAATTCCTCGTTTTCGGATTCCAGAACAGTGTTTCACATTCACATGCACTTTTCAGCTTTAAGGTCATCATTCACAAAAAGAGCAACCTATACCTGGACTTTATGAATCTGTGGCAGGTGTCAACAACATGGTCCATCTGCAAGTAGATGGCTGTGTTCATGATGGCCATGATGAGGCTCTCCTTCAGTGCAAGACGTGAAGTGTACATAAACTCCAGAAGAATCGCAAAACCTTCTGGGTCAATCTTCGGGTCCAGACTGATGGCATTCAGGCTGCATTTGTGTGAGTCAGTAAAGATTGAGTAGAAGAGTCCACTGTGGAGAAATTAAGATTTAGTAAGTTTGTTGGGTCACAAGTTTTCATCACTTTACAGGTTGCACAAACTCTTCTCTATAAACAATGATGAAAAGAAATGCAAATAGCCTTAAAATGCACCTGCATGCCATAAGGACTGTTTTGTGTGCTCGAAACTGCTGTCTGTTGACCAGAATTGTGACATCTGTTAGGATATCTCTGCTACGTAGTCTGTTCAGGTTCAGCAGAACATCACTTGCATGACGTGTGAATTGGATGCAGCTGTCGGCTGCACAAGCCATTTTGTCGAAATCTGTTTAAACAAACAAAAAAGAACCATATATCCAGTGCTTACAGAACAACATGCACTAAAACAAGATGGGTAAAGTATTATTCTAACAGCATATGAATCTCTACACTTCATTAACTGGTAATACTTGACATGTTTAGAAAGCTATGCCTGTCTATTTTGATAAAACAACTTTTAAATGTTTTTTTTCTATAAAATTACTCAACTTTCACATTCCTTTACTAAATATACTTTAACTGTCCTGTTTTGTAATACCAGTTGAGATTTATTGACAGAAAGAAAAATCTAAAGTGATTTCACGATTGTATAAAAAACATGAATTTGAAAATCAATTATTACATACACAGTTATGAAAGATACAACACATCTGATTCTCTGCAGCAGATGGCGACAAACGATAGAAAATATTTCGTTAGAACGCTTGCCATCCATGCACGTGCAGTAGTTTGGTCACGGCTGAGTTTTGTTTCATCACAGTAGTCATAGGAACTTTTTTAGCTTTATAGTCAAAAGAAACGTAGGTTAGTATTTGTTGTACATTTACAGAACTCGCAGTCTCATGATAACGTTTATTTCCCTATGAATTTGCCGTCTTTAATTTCTTTGAGTCGTAAGGAAATTTTTACATTTTTATTTCCAAAGGAAAGTTTTTTTTCCAGTACTGTGGACAGATACCCTTCACTTTTGAGGAACGAGTGGAATAATAGATAAAGTGAAATATTTAACAAACACAAACCAGGAATGATGTTAAAAGCGTTTTAAATATATTTTCGACAGCATTATTTTTCATGTCCTATGATAAAATATTAGGCAAACCAGTTTAGAAAACGCCCTCAACTTGGCTGTCACATCTGGCGCTGGGACACATACAGTTTTAGTCTGGGGCTTTTAAATAGTTAGACGAACATTTCTCACATGTTGAACATTCAGTATTACAGATTCTATTACCACTTAAACTTGCCAAACACTAATATACTCTAGATCTGTCATGGTGCCAAAGCAGTTTATTCAGCCCATGACTCTTGTAATGAGGGGGCAAACCATCCAAATGACGGGGAAATGGATTTTAATCACAGGACAAACAAAATGAAGACGTACTTCCCATCACCAATGTATACATCATTACAACGCTCGTTTACGTGTTTTATGCCACCGTTCTGATGAAACACCGCACGATCAACTCGGATTTGATCTTTTGAGCGTCTTTTATTTCGACATTACTTATAGAAGCATGAGGTTTGCGTCCACGAGATGTCACCCAGGGACTAATTTGAAGTTTAGCGGCACAAAACGACACCTGCAACTTAAACATATACAATATTTTTACATTTCCACCGTTAGTAAGTGACCTTAAATCGCCGAGACTATATAAACATAATATCAATTTAACCTAACCCTAACACGAACGAGCTCCCTTCTGAGCTGTTTTGTGTTTGCTCTCAATACTCTGACCTGCTTATTTAACTCTACGCAGTAAGAGTTAAATCCCATTTAACACTTTTACCCTATGTAACTGAACGCCAAATGTGCACACTCCAGGAATAGAGACCGATCCATAACATGCAAACAGCGGACAGAGATTTATGAGCAGTCACTTGCTCAATGACAAACAGCACTTTAAAATTAGTTTATTATTTTCGAATCCATGCCCATGTTTTTCATTTATTTTTATTATTTATTTTTATTTTTAGCATATGTGTAATACTGGTGGTTTTGAAAAATACATTCAATCTTAATAATATACAATTACCAATAAATTGGTCGACAGATAAAAAGTATATAATCCTACACACACACGCGCACGTGAAATACAACCATAGACATGACTACAGAGAATCTGCATGTCTGTTACTCCCGTGCTGTAACAAAGTGACAGCAACTCTAGAGGGGTGCAAACTTTTTATTACAGTTCTGCTCTCAGATACTCGTGTAATTCTATTGACAATGAAATGTATCCATTCACGACTCTCAATCTCTTTGTCACTATGTTAAAAACCAACAATAATAACAACAGTGACAACATCAATGATAACCACGAGTATCTTATATACAGAAAACTTAAAAACGTAAACACGCGCTCAACAACTACACAAACCACATTAGAAACATCCCAAAGCTTACGATGTGACTTAAACCAGAACACTATGTACACGGCTTTAGGCACAGGACAGAGCAAAATGCCAAAAGAACATGAGCGAGTGAGAGTGCAAGCTTCAGGACTAGTTTTAAAACAAGCTAAAATGCAAACGATCAAAGCGTCTATTTTTGTATTTGACCATATCAAGCAATCGTGGTCAGTGCACAAAACGAAGTTTATGATCTTATTTCTCGTGTGCTATTTAATCAACTTTATAAGATGTCTTGTTTGGCTCTGGCAAAAAAACGCGCACCAAGTCTGAGTGTTTTATCCCTACGCCGCACGTACTATTTACGACCCCGCACTGAGAGAACTGACAGAGCTGTGCTTCAAGCATAACAACCTGAACTGTCAAAAAGTATTTTCACCAGGCAAACCAGTCTATCTACATAATAACTCGGCTCTCGGCGCTGTCCGTAAAACACCTTTAAAATCAGCCGAGATGAACATTTTAACAATAAAATCATATAACAGCCTAATGCACGTGTGGATAGAAGCAACACCGCGCCAGAAGAAAAGAATTTAAAAAAATCACCTGGTAGTGCTTTCCTAGAAACTTCTTGCATCACCACTTCTAAGAACCCCAGTTCTAAGAATCAGAAGAGCTCAATTCTCGGAATTTGAGCTGGCGACCATACCATTTTTAGAGAACAGGGGAGAGTCGCATTTTGCTGTAAGGTTTTATTTCTTAAGTTTTCATCAATGTTTTTGATTCATACGGTTAAACTCAAATAATAAACCATAATATGTTTATAATGAATGTTTAAAAGTTTAGGAAATCATCCTTTTCTCGTTTTGGGCTAGACAAATTGTTTCCTTAAATGTTTAATTCCTCCTTACTTTTGGATGCGTCCAGACTGAGACAGTCACGTGGGCAGAGAAAGTGGCTTACGTACGCTCTCCCTTTAGCCCAGCCTTAAAATACTCAGAACTAATTTGCTATTCCGTGACATAAGCAAAGTGTCCATTCGTTGCCTTTCCCTGTATTAAACCCACGGCCATAACCTAGTCTATACAGAACATATCTGGAGCGCAAGATATGTCAAACGGACACAGTTTTCTTATTATTGTTTTTTAGTGACACCTTTTCATTTATGTCATCTCTTCAGTGCCGTGGACCTGCTGGCCAATGGGCATAAGGGTTTGTTTGGACGGGATTATATATATATATATGAACATTGAGACGTTTTGTTCTTGAATACTGTCTTTATTTCACAGCTGGAATCTCATTAATCTGTTATTCTGCTTTAACTTTGATTTCGATTGATTTGTTCTCGTCGTTTATCTGTCAAGTGGGCATACAACAAAGAGCTGCTTTAGCAAGAAATGTGAATCACACGTGTTACTGTTGAAAACCGTTATTTCAACTGATAATCGCGTAATATTTTAATTGTCAAGAGGAAGCTGACCGTGTAGAACCGTCTCTGTACTGAGGCAAGAGCGCTAGGTTTGTAAAGATGCCAATGACATGCAACAATTAATCTGACTGACGAATGAATTAAATTAATATAATGCTTACGGACATATTGCATTACTTCAGTTTGTTAAAATGCATACGTACTTCTAGATGCCACATGCTGCTAAAGAGTTGTTTTTCTTTAATATTTTCGTTCCAATGTAAATAACCACGTTTCACGCACAAGCAAAAAACGGACTGTATAAAATACCTGTTTTTTAAGGCCCACAAAAACGGTTAAACGGTAAAATGTTATTTTTGCTCGATGCGTAACAACTAATTGTTGTGCCTACGTTGTCGCTTATGCTGCTTAATGCTGTGTTATTTATGCTTGACTTAATTACGCCCAGAGCAAAAAGTTGAAAACATGTTTGGTTCTTTTTCCCCACTCTTTCAGAATGACAAAACTTAGCGGGTTCCTTGGTAATGCGCTCGAAATGACAACTAGTGTTGACTGGTTAACCTCAGGCCTTCGTTAGGCCACACAGAATTTTTCAGAAGGTATTTCTTGATATCTGTTTCCAGACGATGGTTGATAACAGTGACAGCTAAGAGTCAAAATAAAAAGATTCGTCTGAAAAGCGCTTCATATTCTTACATTCATATGGACTTGTTACTTTTTTTACTGTTGTTATTAGGATTATTTATGCCAGCGCTGACCTTATTTATTTAAATGTATTCATAGCATCACGAAGAAGTTTAGAATACTTTATCTTTTTAAGAGGCTCGCCCTTACAAACTTGTAAGGGAGAGGCAACGTGTCTGGTTGGTGCTTTTCTTTAGTATATTCTCTTCATTTGAAAGCGCACGTTTCTTGTTTATTGTTTTCGTGTGTACAGGGTACTAAACTTGTACAGTTAGTGCCGTTAAAAATTTAAAGCAAACTTAAAAACGTCCGTCTGTGCTTATTATCCAGCTGGTAAAACCCACAGCAGTTTTACTTAATTCTTTGTTTAATCTCTTAAAAGAGTTATAGGCCAGCAGTCTGAGTTTTATTTACATTAAGAGACATTCGTATTTTCTGTAGCATTCCGAGACACGATCCTATCTGTCTCTGAGAGAAAACTAAGTTCAATTGATCCACCGGATTCAAATTCCCTTATTCAAATTTACTTATTCAAATTTCAAGTTCAGTTTACACTGGCTTGGCGAGTGGGCTATTGTGTTTTGACGACTTTGTAGCAGACATTTTCTGTTAACATCTTTTAGTAGATTGGTCGTTTACTTTGATTTGATTTTAGATGTTTTACAGATGATTCTTTATTGAAAGGTAAACTGAGTAATTTTAATGAACAACATGCATTTAAAACGTAATTAGGAATGCAGTTTATAAATTGTTACAGCTATTGTAATACATTAGTATATAATATAGGTGACTTGCTCACTACAATGTAAGGCACTATTTCATAGGGTCACATATTTTGGCAGCCTACAGTTTTGGAATCTGTTTTCTATTGAGCACAGAGAGAAGATATTATGATAATGTTTTTTCTGATGGTTAACAACATGAGATTACTTTTTTGTACTTTGTTTTTGGTAAAGATGGTTAATGGCCATACAGTGTAGTTGTATGGTGTATGTCATTCCATATATGTATAGAAGACGATTTGTCACTTGCTTTTGTATTATAAATTATTTTTAAAATAATGCTTTATAGAATTCATGTTAATCCACAATGACCAAAAGATAATAAAACTATCAAACTATTTTTTTTGACTAAATATTGATTACAAGTGTTTGTTTTGCATTTGGTGAAGAGCCATTCGGTGTGTATGTACAGGTGTTTAAGATGCTGTAGATAAATATTACAAAAAGTTAGAAGTTAATCTGTGTCATATTTACATTTTGTCTTACACTTTCTCTCTAAGGATTACTGTAACTGTACAGTTCTGACCCACATATGCTGCTTTTTACATAACTGTCTTCTGGCTAACCAGAGCACTTTCTGACATGCTCACCTGGGTAACTTCGTTTATGGCTCCAAGTGGGGGGAGCTGGTCCGTGCTCCCTTGAAATGTTCATACCTTGACATAGGAGAAGCATCTGTTGGGCTGTGAATGGAAAGGGTGAGAATTTCAGTGCACGTTTGACAGTGCACGTTTGTTTATTTAAATAGAAAAATTAATAACAATATTTAGGAAGTGTTAAGTAAATATAAAAAATTATATACATCCATTATCATATAATACACACTGAAGTAGCCAAACTGAATATATAGATTTCATTGCATACTCAGTGACATAAGCATACGATTGATGCTAGACCTTTTCCCCTTAGCTGGAACCATAGGTTTAACATTTTTTAATAGTGAGTGTGAAATGTGCTTAAGCTACATTTTTTTTTAAATATACATCACATGATTTGATATTTTATTGTAATAACATGGATACATTTGGCCACTGTTATTGACAGAGACAGTTTTACGTTTTTTTTTACTTTTACGTATCTCAAAATTTGACACTCATAAATGCAGGAATGTGTGCCTATGCAGCATAGTTTCCCTTGCTTATTTATCTTTTTGGCATTCTGGTAACTTTTCCTCATTAAAACGAGTTTTTATTTGTAAACATGCATGGACATAAAATGGACAAAGGGACCCTTTTATGTCCAAGACACTGTGCATAACAAATGATCAATTAAACTACAATAAAAAAGATCAGTTTTATAGATATTTTTTCCTGCTGCTTATATTTGTCTCATTCTTTTTGGTTTGATTTGTCTTGCCTAGGTATTTGCATAGCTTAGTACACACATTTGATGGTTATATGTATAGTACCGTGACTGCTTTGTATTTGAGATCTGCATGGATATTATCAGTAGTAGTGTTTTACTGTTTTTGTAAAAAAATACAAACACTGTTGAACTCTTGTGACCCTGTAGTATGACTCAAAGCAAAAAGCTCTCGCTAGGTCATGAGATGGAGATCATATCAAGATGTGAAAAGATGGCAGAACCTGATGTATGGTTTCTTTCTTTCAAAACATGACTGAAAAAATATATTGGAGTTGTGAATGCTATTTATAATGACTAAAAACAATATGAATCAATTTCTTCTTATCTTATATTGCATATAGGTTGGTTTGGACTACACATTGATGATCCATGTAATCCCAGCATGATTTGAGAATGTTCCAAAAGCATCTTGCATGCTTTAATGGAAGCAGGCAAATCTGACCTTTTGTAGAGTTACATCAATGTCCCAAATTTGCTTTTTGATAAGTGACCTAGAAATGGTGGCCTTAAATATTCTTAAAAAATCTAAATATTGCTTTGTTAGCTGTTCCTTTTACATTGTTTAAATGTCTTTAATAAATCTTTACTTTTAAAGTTGCTTTTTAAGTAACATTTTTATCATGCATTAAAGTTACATACTGATTTTTGAATAAGGTATGCCTCAACCCCCCCCCCCCCTTTCTGCAGGCTTCTAAGCACCTGCAATGTGAAACAATTCACATATAATGGTTTACATTAAATGCTTAAAATGTGCAGCCTTGTACAGTGATTTTGTATTCAACTTCTACTACTGAAAATTGCAAAAAAATATATTTAAATAAAACCTAAGTGGAAATTTGTGCCTGGTTATATCAATTTGCTCCATTAATGGGTTTTGACTTTTATATAATATTTAAATTTCAGTTAATCAGTTAAGTCTCTGCTACATCCAGACGTCCTCAAGGTATCTCTCAAAACATTATTACTTAAAAAATGGTTGCCTTATAATTACCCTGAAAGAAATATGTTGCTATTGTTGAAGCATACAAGATAGGAAAACATGCTCCAAAAATAGTTTGCCTCTGTGCTACCTTGGCTAGTTGTATCTCATTTGTGTGGGCTGATTTTTTTAGAACAGAGGTGGAACAGACATATGAAATAGAACGCATCTTTCGTTCTTGTAAATATTTCTCAGGCAGACGTAATAGGCAGCATATTGCAACAGCTTGAATATTTTTGACCTGATGACAGCCCACAAAATAAAATTGAATTTTAACAACCCACTTAAATTGCATTTAGTGTTGTGATGAGGCAGAAGTCATTTACTTTCCTCAGTTTAACACTGATTGACCTACTTTGTTATTTTGGCCTGAGGAGAAATGGAATCAACTTAATAAATAGTTTTTTTTGACCCACTAATATATTTTACCAGCTTTGATTCAAGTGTATTAGTTTAGAGAAAATCTAATTTTGGTAGATGGGAGAACAAGTCCTAGGTCAAACCTAAGACGTTTCTTTCCGACCCCAAGATGTTCTCACAGCAGGTCAAATTTAGATTACAAATAACAAGTGTCATGCTCTTTAAGGGTACAGACTATCTGATCTTCTTTCTGTGAGGACATTTGCTGTGCAGTAGGTGTATACATGTACTCATGGAAAAGGAAATTAATGAGATAATTCACGTTAAATGTGTTAAAGGTTCACTACCAAATGATGTTTGTAATTGTTAATTTAACCAGCATCCCTTGGTTGGACATGTTTTCAAAATGTTCACATAACTGCTCTCTTTATGATTAAAAAAGGATTTTTTCCCCTCAGAATCGCATGGATAGCCGTCCATCTGGATCCGGTGCCCCACTAAAAACACCCCAGGTGTTTGCTAACCAAGAGGGAAAAATTTCTTAAATAGTTAAGACGCTTCTTTACAATAATCTCTGATTCAGCACTGCCTAACAAAGAACATGTTGATCTTTAAAACAAAAAAGCAGCATTAACTTTATTTCAGTCCACCTGAGGGTTGTTTAGGTGCTCCAATGTGGTTTTGCATAATATGCTGTCATAAAACCATCCAGGAGTTTGTAAAATGTGTAGAAAATGTGTAATTTATCATGGCCCCCTGCAGTGCCCAGCCACATGCGCATAAGATAATTATGGCAAAACCTTGGCAAACTTTTGCCAACACATTCCACACAAAAATAAATGACCCACTTAGAGAAGCAGGGTGGGGTGAGGAGATAAGGGAGCCTTGATCAATTCTACATGTTGTACATGAATGGTTAAATGGCTACTGAGCAACAGCACGAATGACCTGTCGTTAGAGTGACATCATTGGGTTCTCCCCTGGCCACTCAATACGGGACTATCTGCTTCTTTTGGAAAGGGAAACAAGGTAGATGACAAGATATTTGCTTGCCCTTATTATTCATTATACAGTTACCGGTCCTTATTACTCATGATACAGTTATTATTCACATAACGGTTAGTTCTGGTCCTTCAGTCTGATTGGACGAGATATGTTCCAACATCAGAACAGGAATGAGACACGTTATTGTTTTGTATGGCTGAACTACAGCTGTGCTAATATGTGACCATAACGCATTCCTGCTACTATTTCAATAATAGGAGTCTAGAAACTTTACTGAATTTGAAATCAAATCAGTTTGTTTGAATATTAATCAGCTGCTGCTGAATAATTATCGGCAGTGACTGTCTTCAACGGCTTCAGCTTTTACTTGCAACTTTTAAAACAACAATTTGATGATGCTGAAGGGGCACTATTTGCCGCCTGTTAACATTAGCCTCCGTACCGGAAGCTGCCTCTCAGTCTTTTCTACATGTTCTGCAATTTTTTTGCCCCATCTGAAGCAACTTTAGTTTTTTGTCATTTTTTTTGCCAGCTTCAGCCTTCATTGTCAGCGAAGTCTTGAGCCAAGCGTGTTCATCAGAGAAATGATGCAACAGAGCTGTAACATGGTGCGGATCTGCTCTTAGCAAGTGCACAGAGGTCCTCTTAGTACTTTAATATATATTCTAAAGTACTATAAAAAACTGTGTGAATAAAAACTGTAAAGGTGGCCTTTTAGAGAATAGAAAACATGTCACATGGAGAGCCACTTTTTCATATCTGCAATTTCATGCTTGGTTCATCTTTGTACCACATGTATAGTACTACCCTCATATTGTTTTATTCATTTGTTAAATAACTAGCACACCTACAAAATATCTTTTAGGCATATATTTTCTGCTATTCCTACCACATCAAAATTGTGCTTTTCTCTTTTTAGATTAAACAGAAAAGCACACTGTAAACGTATGGCACATGCTGAAATAATAGTATTGTATAAACTATTTACTTAATTATTTTACAAACACATAAGTACTTTATCCCTATTGTAACAGAAAATCCACCTTTTCAGGAAACGCAGAAGACATTGATAACAGCTGTTTCCATTTTTAATATAATCTATTAACTTAACTCGTAAACTCTGTGTACTGAAAGAAGATTGAAGAAGTGATGAAAGAAACCTTGAAGTGTCAGTATTGTTATCACTCACTCTTGTATCTGTTTTTCTCACACTGGCTGACTTCATGCTTGGCTTACTAAACTATGAGAACCGTACTGGGTTCTTAAGCTGTAAATATGGCCTGTTTACGGTGGTTATTTAACAGCATTTATCACTAGCCACTATCACAGCTCTAAATTACAAATATTGTTCAGTTAAACTTTAAAGCTTTATTGATCAACTTAATTTAGACAGATTACAAAATAAAGTGTGGATTCTAAAAGTTTGTATATGGATGCTATTTTCTCACCAGGTTACCAGCATGATTCATTAAACGGTTAGCATTACATAAACTAATACTTTATTAGTTAAAAGTAATCTGAATTTTAATTAAACACAATCTCTTTCTGTGATAAAGTTATCTGTTGTTTGCCCTTGCCCTTGAACTTACCAGTTATTCTAGAGAAATCATAAAGCATCCTTGCATGATGGATGTCTGAATTTTGCAGAGTGAAAACACCAGGCCATTTGCTATTCTTTTACATTTGAGCAAAACACGACCAGAAGAGACAAAGCTGGTACGTATTTAACACTTACAGTGCTTCGTACTTTTAACTCCTCAGCTGTGGTGGGAAAACCAGCCTTTCTGTTGTCTGATATGATGTTTCACCGTGTTTTTATATCCTGCGTCAAATTTAGCTTTCACGCTCTTATAGTTAATGAGAAGTTGCCACCACAACATTTTTGTAATGTTTTTATGGGTTTTATATTTAGTAAGTATTTACCAAGTTTGTTTTTGGCACCAGACACTGTAGATTCTCATATATGAAATAAAATAAATGTAGGCTGAGGCGTGGGCCACAGCATCTCATCTCGAGGTTTTTGCATGTGAACTGATCAGCACAGGATGTCACAGCCCAAACAGCAGTAGGAGAGGTGGGGGTGCAGAGTGGTGGAGGCACTGCTGCTTTGTCTGCCTCGGAGCTCAGTAACATTACAGATGTGTGGGTATGCTGCCTGTGAGCAGGGCCTGGCATTGAGCAGGTGGGGGATGGGGGAAACACACAGCTGCCACACTGACACCATAAGTACCACTTTACTTCCTCGCCTAACTGGCTCAGCATGCATATGTCATGCAATAAACTGTTGTAACATTTTGTTTCTTTCATGTTTGTTTAATGATAATGGCCATTTGTGTGACAGGACTTCAAAGAAACATTAATTTTCTTATATAATAACAAAAATTAATTGTTGCTTTTAGACTTTTTAAATGTTTAATTTTATTATAAAAAACAGTGTTTTTGTACACTTTATCTTACAGTGTTTTTGTTACACGGTTTATCTACTTACTATAGTGATATAGTGCAGCATGCACTATATGCATATGCATGCAGCTTACCTTAAACCAAACCCTAATCCTAACCTTAACCCTATAGTAAGTTCATGTTGCTATATTACTGTTACTTTTACATGTTTTAAGATTATTCAATACTTATATGTATAATTGCACTGTAACAAGGACATATTAAAGTGTAACAGATTCTCTAAAATAAAAATTCTCTAAAAAATCTAGTTTCTAGTCTCAGTGTTGCACTGACTGTGAGATTTGATTATGTGAGTAGCACTTGTTTTTGGCAGCCTTTTTCCATAAATGTTTATAATTGATAGACTTTTTAAAGGATAATATTCATCTACAAGTTCAGCTAAAAGCACAACCAGCAGCAGTCCTCATTGGCTTAGTCACTTGAGGAAACATCTGAAGTGACGTAGACACAGTGGCAGGAAACACGTTGCATCCCACATTAGAAGCGTACTACTTTTCTCAGGGTTTATGAGGCGACCATGCGAAAACACATGGAAATTTTTTACATTAGTGCAATGGCAATTGTTGCTTTTACCTTGGGTCATCGATATTTGATGAACGAGTTACAGCACAGGATTTTTGTGTGTTTCTGCAAGAGTTTTCAAACAATCTACACATTTTTATTCTGGAAAGGGTTAATTCACCTGTATTAGCTTTATACCCTTAAAGAATGTGTTGTCGTCAAACGTGTTGCCTTTAAAAACACTTTGTCAGAACCCAAAAGAATACACGAATATATGAATGCTTAAATACTAGAAGTCAACTTTCTTTACTGTTCTTTAATCACTATTAGCTTTAGTATTGTTAGTATCAGTATCATTACGATTTGTCTTACAAAACATTATTTCTAAACAAATAAAAGTATCTAAACAGGACCAGGAAAATTAAGGTATATAGAAGCCTAAAAGCAAGACAAAAAGGAGCCAGAGGAATAAAAGGGGAATGCAAACAAAAGAAATTCAGAAAGAATTCAGTGTTCTGAAACCTTTAAGTGCAAGGTGTTTTCTGAGTCCTGCGCCACCTGGTGGATAACAAAACAGAGAAAATGTAGCTAAGCATGTGTGTACGGTGAGCTCACTGTTTTAACTGGATTTGTTAGATGGTGCTAATCTACACACCAAAGTTTAAGCGTTTGCACAATGTAGGTTAAGACTGTGCCCTTCTTCAAAGCCAGTTCCTAAAATTACAAACATTACACACAGTAGATCACTTTTAACCTTTGATACAATACCAGTGACTTACACTTTTCTCTTTTCGATTGTTGTGCTTCAGAGAATACAAAGAGGATTTAAAGGCAGCACATTAAGAATGTGAAAGTATGACTCTCCTTTTAAGCCACACCCCTTTGACACTCACTAAGCCTATCAAAAGTGAGTATAAGGAACAGCCCATTTTCTTGTTGTCATTGTTTCAAAGTGTCAAGGGCAACTGGCTGACCACTATCGGAGAAATTCAGCTTTTCATGTGATCTGCTTGTAGTATGGGCTAAAACTGTGATCCAAATGCAACAAATGTACATAAAGGGCTGTTTTTTTTTCTCTTTTATTCACAAACTGTTTTTGCTCATTTGTATGTAAATGTGTTAGTAGATTTCTGTATAATAATATATACAACCCATTTATGAAGGCTTCTGAAGAATAGCAATGTAAACTAAGCTGTTCATGCATAACTTAATTTAGCTCAGCAATTCTGTTGATATTTTAGATGTAGCAGAAACCTATACAATGTAAATATTTTGTGTTCCCACTCTTAATTAGCAGAGTAAAATAAGGTCTAGAAATAAAGGTCTAGAAATGACGTTTATTTAGAACAATCTATCATTTTCATATTAATAATATTGTTAACACTATCATAATGTTCATGAATCCCTAAAGCAAATCCTTTGTAAGCATTTAGGTAATAATTAACTATGCATTTAAAGATAATCATTATGTGACATCACAAATGTGTTGTAAGTCATTTAAAATGATTTGGTAAATTATGAAATGTTTATGAACAAATCACTAATAAATAATAATTAGTTGATATGAATATTTGTTGTAGTATTGGTATCTTAATTAGCCTATTAAAAGCACAAAATTCAATTAATTGACACTTTTAAACTAGCTGTTTTAAATTAAATAAATAATGCTTTGTTTTAGGTGAATAAACATTTATAAATGATCCTTTTTATAGGACATTTATAAATATCCTAGTGGGTCACTTTTTATTACATTTATTTAGCATCACAGACATGGGTTCTGTGTGGAATGAGTATGATCTGGCAATGTGAACCTCTGAACCAGTTTTATCTGTCCATGAAGCACCTGACATGTAGTTATAGTCTATGTAAACTGTGTTTCAGAGAAGACAGCTAGACCCTCCCCAGGCCTGTAGAAGCAGTCAGCACTTTCAAGCACTGAAGTACAAACGACAAAGTGGTCCTCATATATTTTAAAAGATGTGTGATTTTTTAGTCAAAACATATGACTAAAAAAAGATACAAATGAGAAAATTATTTACATATAGCACAGAGCTATATAATTTGGTTAATTTAATGTGGCTTGTGTATCCCAGATAATTTGGTCTTGGATGATTTTGATGGAAATGTGGAGAGCAGATGGAAACGAAGAGATTTGAAATTCTTGTGATCTGTTTTTTAGAAGAACAGGAACAGAAGACTTAAGCAAATGTGTCCACTTGCATTCTAACTAATATAATTGTCTTTTAAAAGAAACAATTAAGATATTAAAGTGATCATCTTTGTGATTTTTCATTCCTCTTGCATATGTGAGTTCTTGAAAGCTTTGGCAAACATACTATCATGAGCAACTAGATCTAACCTCTCAGAACCTCTCTTTGCAAATCTCCTCGCAAATCTGTACATGTGCCAAACCTCTCTCTCTTGCATCTGTATTTAAGGCAGCTTTTCAAGGCTTATTGCTGGTTAATGTGAAGAGTAGGTTTGCCCAAACATTTCTTATATCAGAGAAGTCTGGATATCAGGCAATCCAATCTGGCTGAAATGCCTCAGTGGAATATCCATTAGGCCTGTGCAGGGGTGTGGTTCTGTGCTTCCTATTTTTGGCTCTCTTCCTCTATCCATCAGAAGGAGCAAATGGAGCATAATCCATGATAACATGGATGCAGGGGCTTTTGGCCCGGATGAAAGCAATTCCACCAAGTCCCAGAAATCACCCCGTCTAAAACCTGATTTTATTTGGATGGTCTCCAATTTTGACTAATTCTAAAAACCCAAGAGGTAGATAAACAAGTATTTCCAGATTTTTTAATAACATATCAATTTACATGGGATTTTGGGGTAGGATTTGCAGAAGTATATTTTGTTGAGTGGGTTACGAAATCCTCATGAAAATATATTTTTTGAAATGTATTACATTAGTATGCTCAGCTGGCGAACATATGCCGGAAACTTTCTCTTGCGTCATATTGAGACCTCAGAGTTTTCATTTTTTAGCCAGTTGACATCTACTGTAAAAATGATCAGCCCAGTGTTGATTTGTGGGTTGTTGTATTAAAAAGTATTAATATTTTAATTTTTTTAGCAATGGTTTTAAGTTTCAAAAACTACATTCATTTTAAATATGAAGCAGAGTTCATGCAATATCAGTTGCCAGGTAACACTGTAACAAGTTGGAATGTGCAAAATATGTTGGAATGTGCAAATGTTCCAGCCTAATAAAAAACTCTGACATTTTCACACAATTCACACAAAAACTTTGACACAATTTGATCAA
This sequence comes from Botia almorhae, assembly GCA_036877575.1. Classification (NCBI taxonomy): domain Eukaryota; kingdom Metazoa; phylum Chordata; class Actinopteri; order Cypriniformes; family Botiidae; genus Botia; species Botia almorhae. Next base: position 144,101 of record JAZGTJ010000137.1, read on the forward strand.
AAAGTTTTAAAACACCTTGTGTCAAGCTGTAAGTTCAGTAAGTATATTAATAGTGTTTGTCTGTGTTCTTTTACTGATGTTAGAGATGGTCAGTGAAATTTTAGGTTAGTTAAGTCATTTTATCAGTTCTTCTTTTGTGCAATTTGTTTTCACTTTCTTCTGTGCATTAATAATGCTCAAATGTTAGTTTTTTAGCCTGTTAGTTTTCTGTAATTTTACTTATACTGTATTACACTTATGTTATACTGTACATCTAGTCAGGTAAGTGATCTTGACTGAGTTAGAGTGGACAAACACATGGACCTTCTATAGTTTTAAATTTAAAAAAGGTCCAGATTGCATTAGCATATGTATTTTGCCCAGCCAGCCATCCCTTGCTTGCGCTGGAACAGCAACTTCCTTGTGCTTTTAACAGCCAGGCATCACATTAATACTGCCTCCTAAATTATCTCATTTTAGACAATTTCTAAGACAGCCAGAAGGCAATCCCAGAATGCATCTTGATTAGCTCTGTGATAAAATAGATCAACATATTGATTATACTTAATTGTGCATTCTTTTATTAAAGTAAAAAAATGTCGCTTTAGATGAAAGCAATTTCCAAACTGACTAAATGCAGCTTGCCTTTCAGACCTCAAGGGAGAGCTTACACACAAAGACAGAAATAAACATGTACTGTACAAAGACTTGTCCAAGGTGAAATTACTCTTTTTTATTATTTGGTACCAGTAACTTTAACATGATATTACAAAGCATAGCGAGGTTTGTCCATAGACACATAAATTAGGGATGGTCCAATAAAGAAAATGCAAATCGGTAACAAGTCAGTGTTGTTTGTCCCTTAAAGAGATGCCACTGATGATATATTACCCTGTCTGCTAAGTAGTCAAAAGTAATGCTTATCTAACATGAGCATGACATACTGGAGTGTATTGCAGTGCTCAGAGAACTGAAGAACCTACAAGTCAGGAAGCCTTTGTGAGTGAGAGTGAATACTGAAGCGTATGTTGAAACAGTGTTTCTGATGTGAGCATGTGAGTGGAAAATGAGCTTTAACTAAGCTTGTAAACATGGACATCTCTTCCATGGCTTTTAATCAGCTTCATGACTATCCCACTTCAGAGAATTAGAGTAATTGTTTGTGGCTTGTGGCAGTGCGGTCAAACAGACATCTTACTGTGTATATCAGTGCATCTGCACACACAACGCAAATAGTTTTAACATCATACAGCATTTGAGCAAGACTGAGAGTTTTATGCCTCTTTTTACCTTCATGTAAAGTGTAATTTATATATAAAAGAGAGATATCCATATGTTCTATTCAGTTTAATTCAGTCTAATATTTGTGATGCAAAACACTTATAATAAAATAAATTATGCATTTCTGGTAGAAACAATGGTCATGAAACACTGTTATGTTGTTGTTATGTCACTGTTCTAATCTGTGCACATAGTGATATCTGTGTTTGATTTATTAGATTAGTTCCGCTGTTCAGCTTTAACATCATTTGAAAATTAACAAAGCTTTTGTCAACTTTGTTTTTGCATGTACAGAAAATCTGTATTTCCAGGCTCAAATATTTGTTTGACAACCAAAATAGAATCTTTTCTTGTCTTTTTTCTACTTCTACCACCCTTACCTGTGATTTTACTGTCACGTTGCTGTAACACAAGGCATCTTTACTTTGCTATTTTGATTTCATTGCAATACCAAATTTTTTTTTTTTCATTCCTCCAACATAATAATTTACATTACATACATATGGCAGATTGTTGCTTCATTTAAAAGCAACTTGTATTGCTTTTAAATGAAGGTATTTTATTAGTCTTCCTTGGGAATCTATCCTGTGATCTTTGTGTTGCTAGCCCCATGCGCTACCAGTTGGGCTTTACATTCACAGGGACCCAGATCAAGTACATTTTGATTAAGCAATTTATCACACCAAACAACAAATTTGCTTACAATTTGTGTAAGCCCACTTGTAATAAAGTGCATTTGGTGTAAAATGTGTAAAGGAAAAGACGCACCTTTATAAAATGGTGTCAAATGCTTGTGAAATACAACAGCATAATTAAATAAGAGTATATGAGTTTGATGCTAGAGAGCATTTACTATTACGAGCAATTGCCAACAAGAGAAAAACTCAATCTAAGTTTAGGAGAGAGGCTTCAGTCCAAACAGCTTCAGGCACTTTCCTTTCTGTTCTCCACTTCTCTCTTCTCTCTGGTGCCATTTGTGCTCATTTTGCTCACACACTTTACATTCTTTTAGATTAAAAATTCATTTTATCCTAAGGTATGGGGAGGGGTGCATGCAGTTCTGACTTTTCTGACTTAAAGAATTAAAATACATAAAGCAGATGGTTGTATTTACTGTATTTATTTTTTGTGAGGAGTCAGCTGGAAATAACCAGCACTATCGTTTATCGAATCAGATTGTTTTGAAATATATAGTAATAGTAAGCAGTTACGAAACGCTGCATTCAAAACATTTATACAAATGCATACATTTATCTGTACTTCACTGTAATATGAAAGATTAAAATTGTTCCGCACTCCCAGTATTAGTACAGTTTGGTGGTGCAGGTTTGAACCCTGACCTCTCTAAGTGATTTAATTATGTTTGTCTTTTCCTCCATTTCTGGAGTGTCAAATGTGGAGATTGCTCTGCTGGCATTAGTTTTGCTCATTTTCTTTCAAATTAAAGTGTTTACTTTTTATTAATTTCATTGGACTGCTTTACTGCAACCACAGCAGAAAGCTCAGCACTGCTGGGAGTGTGGGGTCACAGAACAGAGAGAAGGTAATAAAGAATACAATTCTCACCGTGTTTCTGCTGCATGGAGTGAGGCATGCTGGGAGATTAGATGTTACTCAGGGGCAGCAAGAAAGCCCAGGTTCACCACGTCTCAAAGTCTGGACCAGGAATGCGGCGTCTCTGGTCAGAGTCTAAAAGTTGCCAGTGGGAAGCAGAAGTCTTTTTTAAATAGTCTCAACTCAAGAACTAGTGATGCCTTAAAGAAAGACGGAAACATCCAGAGTTCAATAAGAAAGAAGATAGCAGAGCAGATTATGACAGCTCTGTACGCGAGGATCGGCAGTGGCAGAGCTCAGATTGGCGGGAAAGCTGGCACACAGCGGAGGAGCTCAGAGATGAGCATATACAGCGGCAGATGTTGAAGATGCCTGGCTTGCTGGATGCTCGGAGAAGGCTACTGTAAGTTGATGCTGATTCCCACTGTTTCTTCCTTTCTTCTTCTGTGTCATAGGTAGTCGGCGGTCCCCCAAAATATCCCGGAAAACAGGAGCTGTCCCTGGTTGGATGCGATTGCAAGAGAGAGTGTGGAGGCGGATCGGCGTAGCAGAGATCTGAAGCGAGTCGAGTCGATTGAGCGTGCTCAGCGTTACAGAAGAGGTCCACAGGGCATCAATGGCACTCTAAGCTGATAGGCCAACCACGATCTAGCGAACATTGTTCAGTGTGTGCTTACTTGGTCCACTTTCCTTGAATGCTACATTTATGGGGCGTGCTCCATTTTTTGTTTGGGGGGGTGGGGTTGGGGGAAAATGCTACAGATACAGATTAAGCTATCATGGTGTAATCCCAGGCCTCCTATGTATTCTTTCTGTCTGTTTATCTTTCTCTCACTGTCTCTGTTTATAGTACATCCAAATCAGGTACAACTTTAAACCTTGTGATTTTTCCATTAATATGGAGCAGCTCTTGGTCTACAGGCCATCTGCCAGATCACAATTTTTTATACTGCTATGACACATTGTTTTATAAACTGAGCATTTTTATACAACAAACATTTCAGAGCTTGAGCATTAATCTACTTAAACTCATCTCAATCCACAGAGATGGATATTGCTCTTTATAACTCGTAATGAAAATCATAACCAGCAACAGAAGCTGATATTACATCACTTCAAATGTCACTCTGCCTTACAATGCAGCATACTGACTGCTTGGGTTTGAAAATTGGGCAATAAGTGTAAAACACGTTAAAGGTATAGCTCACCCAAAAATGGAAATTCCTTCATTAATAACTCACCCTCAAACCCATATGACTTCTACTCTTCTGTGGATTACAAAACAAAGAACATTTATTGAAAGAAAGCAGTAAACATTCTGCTAAAGTTCTCTACAGAACCTGTTCCACAGAATATAGGTTTGGCATGACAACTCACGATATATATATATATATATATATATATATGTGTGTGTGGAATACCATGAAGTAAAATGCTATAAGAGCATTTTCATATCCTTTTATTGTCCCACCCCCATATGTCTGATAAAAGAGAAGACTAGATTAGAAAATAAGCAACGCTGGATGTTGGTTGCATATGATGTTACACATTAACATCAGGAGCTTACCTTAAAGACAGCTAATACTGCACGCAGAGATTCTTGTTTCTTTTACTTTCTTTTGAAGTTGAAAGTTCACTGTTAATATGAGAAGACTCTGACTGTGCTTACGGCATCAGTAAACATGCTGTATATCAAAATGTGTTCAGAAAGCTGCCTTTATATGTGACTCACCTGATGTTTTTGTTATACATATGTCTGTATGTCATATGTTGTAAATATAACCACTGTATTTTTTAATTCAAGCAACATGTGATTGGCAATGTGAAGCATTGTTACATCATTCAGGTCTATGTGTATAATGAACATACTGTTTATGAGGGTATTCTGAAGTCATGTTGGAAGTAAACAATATGTTGTGCAAGTTTTTGAAGTTGATAGCGCCAAAGAGTGACACAAACGTTTCTTTTTCCTGTTTCTTAGAATGTTGCTACAGATGCTTCCAACAGCTCCTTAGCAATAGTTTTAGAAAAACAGTAGAGTAGTATTCAGGTTTCAGAAGTAAAAATCCCATTTATTTTTTCACACAGAATTTGGCATTAACAGAATTTAACAATAAAGTAGAAACCTTTTAACACAGACTCTATCTTAAACTAGCCTAGTTAAGGTATGGTAAAGCAAATTTAAAAGATACATGGAGAAAGATACAATACTTCTCTCAGATCTGAGAGGCATCTCATTATACACACTGTCTTTTAATATTCTTTATATAGATATTGTGTGTTCATGGTGCACTTCTAGAGATACAAATTAGTGCTGTCATAAACACTCCCACATGCCTGTGTGTTTACTTCATATCACACAGGGTGAATAGGCAAAGCTCCTCCCTCTTGGGTCTTGGCAGGTCTCAGATTTGGCAGACTGTTTTACCAATGACCTTTATCAAATCCTTCACTAATCATTTTTGGCAGCTTATGGTAATTGGACCTTACATCAACATTTTTGCTGACCTGCTATGGTGACACTGTTTAATTTGTTCTTTTATGCTTTGTTTTGTACCTGAGATGTCACTATAGATCTTAGTCTGAGTTTAATCAAATTTAATTAAACATTTAGAAGTAAATAATATTACGATATTACGAATATTAGATATACCTACTTATAATTTATTATGACTCTATTATGAATCAATGCCTGTGTGTTCTCAATACTCAAGTCTTGGTTACCAAACAATGTTAAGCAAATCAAAACTGTCTTATATTTTAGCTTTTTCATAGTAGCTATTCTTTTACCTTGTAGTAGATGGAGAACTGTACTTTTGGCATCATTCGATTTTATGTGTTTTTTTACATTTTAAACAGTATTAAAAGAACTCCTATGTGGGCTACTTTTCTTGCACAATGCATTTGGTGGACACTAATATCCAATGTGACTTACAGTGCATTCAAGTTAAACATTTTAATAGCATGTGTGTTCACTGGGATTCAAACCCATAACCTTTGCACCGCAAACGCAATGCTATACCACTTGTGGTTCAGGAAAACTACTTGTTTATTTAACTAAATTTCTTTAGTTACAAACCTTCAGTTTAAAAGGTTACATGAACATAAAATCATTAAGTGTGGCTGTGTATGAAACTAAGCAGATGAAGAAACCTTGATGCTCTTTGTTTTCTATCTGTGCATTATTGTTTTAAATTTATTATTCTTAGCATTATATTTGATTGGGTTGATTGTACACAAAACAACACAAAGTGTTTTTTTTCCAACTACTAATACGTGTTCAAAAAAACATTTTATTTACCTTTCTATTAAAAAAAACTGTCTGGGAAGCATACATTTATTTTCTCAAGTTGTGTAGATGGCTTTGCATGCACAAATGCTAAGACTACCTCATCACTTTTATTGATGTCACAGATTTGTTTGAAAGGGCAGATCAACTGAAAGATCACCAGTACAAAAAATGTACCAACCTTGCTTCCTGACATGGTGCTGTAGGCTGTCTGATGAACTGCGTGATTGTAGACTTGCTCCTGGGTTCATTGAGGCAAGCATTTATCTCAGTCTGTGTTTCAGAGATAATACAGTATGGATGTTGCTGTTCTCTTTGTATGGACCTGATGGTGGGAACACAGATAAAGCAGACTGTGACGCCACCTAACCAAGAGATAATTTGTTTATTCTCTTTTATAGTAACATAATATTGTGCAGTGTATAAAAAGGTTCTAATGATTTTCTCAGTTCTTTAAAATAAATTGAAGCTCATTGCATGTATCACAATTGTTACATTGTCTTTTGTTGGTAGGATAACTGCTAGAAATATTCAGGAACTTCACAAAGGCATAACAAGTCCAGCCTGTGAAATACCAGCAATGACTTTTTGATGTTGAGAAAATTGAATCAGTCAGCGAAACAAATGGCCTTATTTCATCATCCAGAAGGCCATTTGCTCTGACCAAAGCCACTATACTACAAAATTTAATGGCCACGCTTGGTGTATGTGCAGTATGCCGTCCCTGTCTTGTTTTTCTCTGAATATTTTGTACTTCTCACATATTTGTACGATAAAATCACTCAAGTGAGAATGATTTAAAGGGAGTAATGTGCTGAAAGAAGGTAAGAAGAGACAAACTGCCAAAAACCCTGTCTTATCATCTCTGTGTCTCACTTTACCCGCTGCCTCTCTTTCAGTCAGAGAACTGTGTTCGGTTTTTAATTTTTGCAAGCGTGTCAAATGCAGTTATTCAAGCTTTTTTCAAACTCTTGTTTTTTTCAAATCCTTACCTTTTTCAGGCCATACTAAAAATAGAGCCAGCTTTAAGTTGCACTTATTTTATTAGCAACCTTCACAAATTCATGTCAATACTTGCATATAATATGGTGTTTCTCAACTTTGCGTACCTCCACATCATACATTTTGGCAGGCGCTTTTATTTTTCCCCCATGAAATTTCGTGCAATCAAGTTATGTATTTGTGTGTGTCCCTTTGAGTCAAACCCAAAGCTTCAACAACAAATATTCATAGACCCCCTTAAACAAAACAAAAACCAGAAATGAGCTCCTATGAATTTGTACTAGATAAAATAATGTATTATTTTACTTTGACGAAGTAATTAATCTTATTAAAATAAAAAAAGATGGGTGGTTGTGTTTTTTTCCTAAAAACATATGGAGTAATCCTGGTATGTTTTTTCAGTCCATCTGGGTTTGACTAACCACCTATTTTATAGGTTTAACAATGCATTATCGAAACTGTGGTTCACATAGCCCTGCTTAAGAATCATATTTTTTATTGACAATCAGCACACACACACACGTATACACTTACATGCTTAAAAACTGAGTTTATAAAGTCTCTGACAATGCAAAATGTCTCTTTCTAACTCTGCTCTGTAATATAACTCTACAACTGTCTCCAAAGCATGTTAAACACCAATTCTTTCTATTCTGTGCTTCGAATCAAAAGCAACGGCCACAGGCTCGTATCTGCTTCTGCTATCCGGATGAATATTTACATGCTTAAACACTCAAATTAGGATTTATCTTATGTAATCTTGGGTTTAGATCTACATGGCAGTTGTTTGATTAGTTGCTTGAGGATATGGGGTTTGTGGGCCTTCTACCTTTCCTCACACTTGCCTTTTGATGTTAAATAAAGTCTGATAAAGGCAAATGATATCCCTGTTATGTCTGAAGTAGCATCTCTATTGGTGTTGAAAAGATGTTGGAACTGAAGTTGTATGGACCTCTCAATTCTTCACCTTTTTAGAACATTATTAAAGATATACACATCTTCCTGTGGCAACATGCTTTCATAAGGGACATATTACTATGAATAATTTAGAAACTATACTAAATGTAGCTGAATGAGCACCTGCCCATTAACCGGTTTAATGCAGACGCTTTGCACTAGCTGTGGGATTTTTACATTATTAAAGAGAAAAAACATCATGGTCGCCTTTGTCATTCTTGACATTTCCTGAAAACATCTTTGCTGTTTGACATCATTAAAGATGCATGAAAGCCCTATGAATCTACTCTAATTTTCTTTTTCTCAAGAACTCCAGGGTTCTAGTTCCTGAGCTTTAAAAAGGAAAGAAGGTTTATTCTGTTTCGGTCAGGGTCACAGCCCCACTGTGAAGCAGGTCACTGTCATGTTGATGTTCTGAAACATGTTCTCTTTCCTCCACAGCTGCTTAAAGTTTATCTCGCGCAACAGAGGAAGTGCTGCGGGAAAGAGCACATTGGCCCTAACATTTTGTGTGTACAACAGGATATCCGATGCTGGGAGCATTAGTCTCGTGTCGAGAGGCGATATAAAAGCATGATTGTCACTTGGATCCTCAAAATGTACAAAAACAATGTTTGTTTTGCGCTTGATGATTTTGTGCTTTGTTTTTTGCTTTGTTTTCTTTTCGTCCTGTTTGCCACTGATATGACTCACTGAAGTAAAACATGTTACATATAGACATTTCTTATCTGATTCTTGTCTCTTATCATCCTTGTAGACTTGCTGTGTACTTCACATGTTAAGTTTACTCATAGATGAACGCCAGCTGATTGACAGCTGGAACACACAGGGATTTCAAGGGTAATTGTTTTTAGATTTGTTTTAAAGTATCTTTTTTTATCAGATTTGTGAGCATGAAGTAGAGGAGAGGGAGAACGCTAGAGAGAGAGCTAGACACTACTCATGGGGCCCATTAGAAAATTGCCAGTAAGCAAAGTTGCAAATAAGCTGTCACACAGTACAAATGAGATTACCTTTCCAATGTGCCCTGAAACCTGCACACCGGGGGACGCAGAACCAGTCACGGCAAAACAAGGCACAATCGTCTGATTTATCGAAGCGCTTGATCTTCTGGCGGTGTTCTTTCTGCCTCTGCCTTTGCAAGCATGGCATGCAAAACAGTTTACAAAGTGCTTGCAGCACAAGTTAATCAGTTGTAGACAACCTCTGAAGTGAGTCGACATAGTATTTCAAGTCAGAACTGTATCTTATTAGGCTATGCTTTTAGTCATCAACATTGAATTCTTATATGTACACAAAAACTGTTACATACATTGGGTTTTAGTATTTTGAAACAAACAATCAGATAAATAAAAACAAGTGACCTAAAATGAAGAATACTTATTTAAGATTCTGCACTATTTCAGGGTCAGTAATGTAGGCAATGTAGGCAATTGTAGACAACTTTGTGACATTGACTTGTTGACTCCTTTGTACTAAACATTAAATTTAGCATGACACTTTTATCCAGAGAAACTTCCTGTACATTTCATAAATTCTTGTGTTCCTTGGGAATTATAGTATAGCTTATAATGTAAAGCTGTACAAGATAAGCTACTGGAACATGCTTTCAGATCGCGCTGAGATAACATGAATTGTCAAACTTGTGGTGTCAGTGCCGGCTTGAGTTTGTGCTGGCATTAGCAAAAATATTCAAGTCCACAGCATGCCTAATACAGAGCACTTTATTTGCGAAGACCATGAATTCAAATGTGAACATTTATGAGTCACTATGATTTAGAAATAGAAGCCCTGTGATCTCACTTCCACTTTCCATATGCAAGAAATATCAGATCAACAGTGTCCTTCTCTGAGAACGTTTTGTTTTTTATTGCAATTTTGTTGACTTGGGATGCACTTATTGGTGAAGATGGGGCAGCACTCTCACCATAAAAACTGCTTAAATTTAAAGTTTTTTGCACCTCTTTCTTCTTCCTAATTCAAAGTTTGTATTGTGGTGTGAAACAAATCTATTTTCAATTCCCCAAAAAGACATTTTTCTTTAAAGAACCTGGAGACCCTTAAACAATTTACACCAAATGTATGATTCCGTCACACCCACAAAACCCCTCTAATTGCACGAGTCCCATTCTAAGTCCCAAACTTGTTTATCTTTTTTAGGATCCAAAATTACAACATTTAAACTATTCTGGCGAAGATCTGGATGAAGCATGCTATTCAGAAAAGGATGAGGTTTATCTCAAACTGTTACCTTTAGCATGTGCGGACACCACTGTCACCATCATTCAAAGCTATTGTGGCATATTCCCTAGCACATATAAAAATGTACAACTGGAGCACTGCTATGGGCTTTGCATGAACGGGTGAACATGCAAACCTTCAGATTTGAATACAAACAGCAGGGCCGGAGTGCTGGTGGTTGTTGAAGGACAAGCCGCTTCTGAAAGTGTCAAGCATCCGAGCGTGAAAGGTGTGAAAGGAGATTAGTCTACACAGATCAGTGGCTTATCAGTGAAGTATATTATTGAATTAACTCTGATACACATGTCCACATCACTGTTATGGCTGATGAGTGGTCATGCTGTGATTATTTTGTAAAATGCATTAACAAAAGTAAGTTATCTAAATTAAATCGAACTTTTAAATGATCTAAATTGAAATTGAATTTTGAACTTTTCTGAAGGAAAAGGAAGTGGTTAACGGCCTTGCAGATGACCCCACCACAATGCTGAAGCACCACAATCCTGCTTACTGCGCAAAGTGAGAAGAGCCCACCCCAAAATCTTGAAATATGGATTTTTTTACTCATTTAATAAGTCGATTCCTTATTAAAGTAATAGTACACCTCTGTTTAATAACCAACAAAATTTAAGAAGCTTTAGCAAGCATTACTATAAGAGTTTGTCTTATTCTATCTTGTCTTATATTATCAAACAAATATTTCTGAAATTAATCTCCAGTTACAATTAATGTGATTCAAATGGATTGATGGTTGTTGGCCACAACCAAACAATGACACACCCACACACACACACACACACACACACACACATATATATATATATATATATATATAATATAATATAATATATATAATTTTATTGTTCACTAAGATTCCATTCCAACACATTTCAGACAACTCATTTTCATAGTCTTTACAATAAAGACTTCAGACCAGGTACATATTACCAGATACCCATATTACATTATAAATGGATCATAATAATTATTTATTTGTTATTTGTAACAATGATGTATTGATCTCTTAAATGCATTGATCTTTTTAATGTACAAATCGCAGTAAGTTTCACACAAAGAACATAATATCCGAATATTAGGGTTGTTCCACCTCCTTACAACATATGATAAATAATAGTTACTTCAGTGTTTGCACAATAAGATAAATACACCCGTTATGAGGAAGAGATATTGCATGAGTGCTGGCTTAGACTGCCATACATGGGCAATTTTCTGAACAGACTGTGTGTGTGTGTGAGCGCTGCCGACTGAAATTTCGCCCAGTGACGTCACTGCCTGCTACTCTCCCAGATTTTGGAAAAGTTTCACTTTAAGTGCGGATTTGAAACTCAGTGATTCTTAGAAAGCGAGGTAAGAGAACTATAAAAGCTTTCGAGGGGCGGCTCCCGCACTGAAATCGACGCTGGTTTGATTGCAGGCCCGTGATAATCTACTGTTGTTTCTGCGCTGGAGGTGTACAACTAAACTGTATTTGACAACTATATGTTCTTCTGCAGTAAGGGAATTGAACTGTACTATTGAAATGGAGGGCGTGAGACTGCACTGGAAAGAGGGCGAACGTTTTTATTTATTTAGTCCGCAGCTGAAACATTGTACTGGAGATATTGAAGGTGTTTTCTTTGGTAGGATTACTGTATACTTATTGCTTATGAACTTCCAAAAGCGATCGCATTCTGATTCTGAGACATTCTTCTTTGAGTGTTTCTGTTAAAGAATGCGGAAGTAAATAGGCTGCAGGGTCCTTGTGCCGGGAGGATTGTAACATTGCCTTAGAGACGTGGCTTCTGCATATAAGAGATACTTATTTTATGTGTTAAACATGTGCTGTTTTATGTTTGTATGTAGTACGTTATTATGCGTACCTGTCTTCGAGCTATTAGAGAGGATACGTACATTTATAAATCTGCTGTAACTGCCATTTAAATTCTTACTTTTTTAATGAAGGGCAGATGGATATTTTTAGATCTGGGAGGGGTACGTTTGATCTAGTCGACTTTCATGTTTGTGCATTAGTTCAAATGTATGTTCAATTGTACGTTTATCAGTATATATGGGTTGGAATGCAACCCATGATTTTGTGCTTTGCCAGCTCGTGTTTTTATCCCCTCATCTGTTTGCATAATATAAAACATGAGCATGTTAAACAGCTCAGGTGATCTGTGTGCGGGGCAAAGCACAAGGACACTGGATTGACCATGATTGATATGAACCAGTTGCACAAAAGTGCACCACAGTTTTGAGGTATTAGCATTTTAAAATTACTGAGGATGATTAGTGAGGATAAACAATGTTTGGGTGGCCCTGTATATAGAGTTTGCACATACAATGGGCTCTTGTTGCATGTTTTTTGCATGTTGGTCAACTTATGCTTGCTGGCAACTATAGGTTATGAATCTTATGAAACATGACTTTCAAAAGAGTTTGTTTATTGTAAATAAATCCAATACATGCTTCAAAGCATGAAATGAATGCTGTCTGAAATTTGGTCTAATATGGAAATACATTCTCTGTATTGTATGCAGTGCAAAAAATAGTACAAACAAAATTCATCTCTCCTGAAAAACATCTTTCTTGTCAGAAAAGCAAATATCTCCATTTCAGTAAGCCGAAATGTCTAGACTACAGACATTGTTCATCTTAAAAGCAGCTAAGTGCTAAAATATTTATCTGTCTTCTTACAAAGAAGATATTCAAAATTCCACTTTGACATGAATCTCTAATCAATAACATCAAGGCTTCTTAGCCATCAAACTGAATATATGTGTTTTCTTTCCCTCAACCTCCAAAGAATGTTTTAACTTACTTACATTTTAAACTACATACAACTCAACACCAGGAATTAAAAAGCAGACATGTTTGACAGGCTAGATGCTTAAAGTTTAAAGATGAGTCCTGCATTTGAGCCTAGTTCTCAATGCTTTCTCCTCTTTTGCCATTAATACAGACTTTCTATGAATATTGACTTGTTGCCATATAAACTATAGGCTACTGTAGGTTTAGAAACCTGCACATCCATTCTGTTGCCATGGTGACACTGTAATCTGGTACTGTCTGAAACCAAAAGTTATAAATACCAAATATATTAAACCAGTCAATAGCAGTGAGCATATGATATTAATTTATGCAACAGTTCTGGTTTACTAATTTGTTTGGAAAAATAGGGGCATTATACTTTTTGGGACTCATTTTGTGCCCTAGGTGATATCACTTTTAGACAATCACGTTTAATAACAACTTAGTAGTTCTCTTTAGAACTGTAAGATATTTAAGTCTAGTAGTACAACTATTTTTGTTTAGTAGTACAACTAATTTTGTTTAAAAATGTATTACATTTAATGCACACACAAAATCTGTGTCCTGTACAACAATATAGTCTGAAATAAAACAGTCACATGTCCGCTCCAGTTTCTACTCCAGTGCTTGAGCTTTCAGGCGCTAGTGAGGATAGATCTATATAGTATAAGTGCACAGGAAACAGGCAGGCAGGATGAATGAGTGGACAGTGACTCTGTCCATAAGGATGTGGTGTGAAACACTCAGGCCCCAGACCGTGAGATGGATGATTCAGCAGCCACCCTCACAGTTATGGTTTACACCAGGCTTCTGCTAGTTTCTCAGCACGTTCATTGACAGTACTATAAGATGCCCGACTCAAAGTTTAGTGGCACTGTGACTTTGATCTTTCTCTGAACTCTGGCTAATCAAGCTTATTCACATCCCCTTCAATTGCTTGCAAGGAGAAAGACAGATTGCCACATTAGCGTACAAGGCTAAAAAGACACCTGCAGCTGTAAAAAGGACACACAATGTTTTAGCCTGATATAGATATAAAAAATGAAGTAAGGTAAGCAGGAAGGACAGCTGAGGCATGTTCCCACACATTTAAAAACATGAGAGTTGTATGATTATTACCATGACCAAATGAGCCATCAAGATTTATGCGGATGAAAGACAGTTGTTACTTCCGGCCTGGTTGTGATTGATAAGGAGTTTGCAAAGCATCTCCCTCTGTTTTCCAGAATCTTCTTCTTAGATTTAGGCAGGGAGATTTTTACTATTCTTTCACAACCCATTTCGGCTTGCTTGCCGGAATTGCTCTGACTCCAGGTTTGGGGTTTGAATGTTTGTGAAGTGTTTTTGTTTTCATTAAATTTTCATCAAAGGCTCATTTTCTGTGCGAGTTTAAATTTTGAAAAAGGTGTTAAGGAGAAAGTGTGTTCAAGTTAAACCTAGTCACTGTGAGATCATTGTTAATCCACAGAGTATAAAAAGTCAATTATGCTTCCCTGTGGACGTATCACAACACATGGGGATTATGTTAATTTGGTCTCTCGGTTTGTGTAAAAACACATGATCAGCAATATATAGTTGAGCATGTGTGTATACAAAGCCCTTCCTTATACACATAGCAATGTAACATGCTATAATTAGCACTTGAGATGCTGCTGTGTATTATGAGGTAATCATACATTTTTTAAATATAAGGCCCTATTATTGACTCAGGTTATTTTCTTAGGTTTGTCTTTGTGATGGAGACTCAGAAATCCCAGGCTTTTAATAATAATTGTATGTAAAGCTGAGTTTGTTAGCACAGTCTTAGAGGTGATGATTTCTGATGTCTTCTGGATGTTGTGATTCACCCATACAGACTTTTTTTGGATGCCTGCTAGGTTCCCTTCAAAAGATGATTTTGATTATTGGCTGATTATCATTGAATGTTTACTGCCTTATTCCTGTTTCGAAAGGGCAATATAATTCCGATATGTATACCAAATGACTGATAACGTGCACACAATTGCTGAAGTTATATTTAGTTTACACAATACTGACCTAAATAAATATATGTGACTGTATACACATAATATATGTAATAATTATTAAAATTATTTTTAATATTATTTTATTAAATTTATGTGGGAAATACACTCTAGTAGACTGTTTATATGCCATAAAGAAATTACGATCCTATAATCTCTTATGGTTAACTATGTCTGATATATCAGTTTAGCACTATATTGTGATTGTTCTTACATCTGGAAATATACTGTGTGTAATTATGATCCAAATCCCCCTTTTGGAAAGTGTCTTCTTCCTCTTTGACAGAGGAGGTATCTGCTCACTTGTGGGTTGGGTTTGGTTGGGTTGGCCAGCTCTCCTCAGAGGGAGTGCAGGGCCAAAGTTAATTAGACATCTTTAATCACCTGAAGTCTCTCTCTCTCTCTCACACACTGTTTAACCCCCGTAAATGGGTTATTATTACTTCTAAAAACCCCTGTGTGGTTTCAGACATAAAAGGCTATTTTAGTTTCTTTAAAGCGACACTCTGTTGAAACGCACACACGTCTTTTTGTAATGCCTGCACAAAATATCAACCTTTTTTGTGTTGATCACTTGCTTTGTGTTGAATTAGATTTTTGTTTGGTATAAACAAAGGGGGAAAAGATTAGGCATTCAAGGCTTGAATGTGTTTTAATTATGTTTGCCTCCGCTATCTTTATGATTGTGATATGACAAAGCTGCTCTTCATGTGAGCCATTCAGTGAGATTAATGTCATGATGTGAGGAATACGTGCTGTGTTTATTCGTGTCTTCCAATGTAACCTAGTTTTTGTTGCATTATAATTAAGCTCTGCAAAGCGATGCTATATGGCTGGACAAATCTGCTTATAGGTGACCCTTCGTGCCCTGTTTATGTTTACAGCATAAGCAAATTCTCAGTTAATTTGTTGCATGTTTTATAGGTTCAAATGTGACTTATCTTGTACCTTATTAACAAAACTCACAGTGGCATCTTATCAGCCCATATAAAAAGAATTGTGTTCTCACTAATCAGTCAGATTGGACACACTCTGCTCTTTTTAACAGTTTGTGTTCGTTTTCCTCAAATAGCTGATAATTATAATAATCATCATGCTGTACAGAATACAGAGGAAGTTTACTCACAGGTATAATAGCGATCCCTGTCGGAAAATGAAGACCTCATGTAGGAAAATAGCCTGTTAATAGGCTATAGATGCAGAGTCTTTATGCTTTTGAGCATTGCAATATAGCTTAGCTGATCTTCAAGACGCACTTGAGACTAGCAGTTAGACCTTCAATATAGAGATTCACAAGCACAGGAATTTTATATCATGTAACAGTGCACTCATGCTGATCCACTATATGTCCACACTTGTTGTACATGTTGTAGGTGCACATTGGTATCTACACATCAGTGTGTCTGGGTAAATATTAGCCTGTATGAAGATTGATCTTTTGCAATCTAAAGCGGGGTGACAGATCCAAGTACTGTTTTTTTGCTTTTGTTTGATGATAAACTTTGATGAAACATTTCTGAGCTCGCTCAGATTGATTTTTGAACACCACTCGACTTACCATGTTTGGCCAAACCCTTCAGTGTGTTCGGTACATAGTATCAGTGTGGTATGATTTTTTTTGCTCAGTGTGCAGACAGAACAAAAACATGTTTAGATATCTTGAAAGGATAGTTTGTTCAAAAATGAACAAAAAAAATTCTTACCCTCATTTAAGCTGAAACCTGTATGATGATTTTTCTTCTTTTAAACAAAAGAAATGCAGATAATAAGCCGACTCCATTATATACAATGAAAGTGGATGAATTATAACTATTTGTTTCTGATCCAAAGGTTATTCCGCTGGTCGGCAATGAAAATTATACATTCAAAATACAAAACAAAAGTGCAACTAAACATTTAATCAAATAAACATTTTATAAATGGGTCAAGTGTAGTGTTTTTTGAACGCCTATTGGTTTAACAGTGTTGTCTGGTCCCCCAGAGTAGGCGTATTCAGGAGTACTCTAAGATACTGTGGTTTGTTTTGTTCTTGGAGGCTATTGTAAGATTGCTAGCCCCCTTTCCTAAACATCTCCCAGCAATTATCATTGTTATTCTGCAAATGGTATGAACCACAAACTTGGCTTCTGTGTGACTCTGGCATGTGAAAAGAGTGACTGAAAAAAGCAAACTGAATAAAATTTTGCCCCCAATCTTTCGTCTATTTTTCATTTCCATATTTGGAAATGTTTACCTCCCCATGACTGCAGAGTGCAGTGGGAAGAAGGACCATGAGTCATTGTAAGAGCATAAGGGCCTGGATGTGGGTCCTCCTCACTGAACTTCTCCTTAGTGCATAGAAACACTGGATGCTGTAAGTATCTTCTCTCCTCTCCCCTCCTCTCCTCTTCTCCTCTCTTTTCTCCTTTCCTCTCCTACCTTTAGAATTACTATTCCACTCTTCACAGTGAAAGTGTATCTTTAAAGTCAGAGCTGTTTGGTTGTTAATGAGGCTGCAGCTTGTGGCCTTCAGTTTTTAGAAGGAATTTTCTTGGATAAGCATTTATACGTAATCATTTATTAGTAATTATTCTCACTCTTGAGGTTGTGAGTTAATATAAAAGTGCACTTTTCTTTCATATGCAAGGAACTGTATATATCTGCAATTACATTCAATGGGGAGATGTAGTTGTTCCTGCTTTGTATTAATTTGTGTTTCTAAAGAACAGTAGAGCACTCTACTAGTTTGATGTAAGGACATTTCCTAATAAAAATAAATGTCCTTCTCTAGCTAGAATCTTGTAATTTTCTTCCAAGGCTAGATTTTTGTATTTTAATGAAATATGACAATTTCTTGTTATTTGCAGGATGTACGGTCTGGCTCGTTGCATGTCCGAGATCTTTTGTATGGTTATGTGACTGTATTCATAGTTTGATCATGCTCTGCAGTCTCCCTACAAAGCCTTCAGTTAATAGATATATTAGCCTTACAGGTTGCATGGATATCTGAATATATTTCTGGAGTGTTTTACTCATTGCATGAAGAACTACAAAGTTTCCTTTAAAGGCAGTAAAGCTCGAAATACTTGGATGGCCTCAAATGCATGGTTGGGACAGTTTATTTACATTAAATAGGAATGGTTTGTTCAGGCAGAGCAGTGCATTTTTCTTACCACATTCATATGCAGTTTAAAATCGAGCTGTATTACATTCACACACCACTTGTTGTTGGCAATGCTTATGATTTTTATAGAGTAACAGATACTTTGAAAACCAAAATCATAAAAAACATAATTAATAAATATGCTTTATTAATTAAGTAGAATATTTATTAAATAGTGCTTATTAATGATCAATAAACATTGGTTTGATGTTAAACATAATATATTTTTTGAGATCAGGCTCCTCCTGTTTAGAACTTCATTTGTTTAATTAGTTCATTGTCGAGGAGATAAAACTTTAAACTGGTTAGGGCTGTGCTCATCTGTGGCCTTGTGCATATGGTTGATTCACAGCTGTACTTTGCTCATGTGATGTTGCTTCATTAATAAAGTACAACTTTTGTGTGATTTATTTATGGCATCCCGCTTTAGTTAAGAATCATTGTAATCACAGATTACATCTCATGTTTTTTTTTTCTCTCATAGCTGTCAAAAGGTATTAAGTAAGTACCTGGAAGCTAGTTTGGATTTATAGCTTTTTTCATTCAGGGAGGAAAATGTCTTGCTCCCTCCAATATGATAAAATGTCTTTGTTTGGTCAAGGTTTTTGTAAATACAAATGAATCATTGTTAACAGTCAACATATGTGGAACTGTATAATGTGGCATTTTGCCAGTTCTGTTTAACATAAAACCTTAATCCTTGGATCATTTCATACAACATCT
Organism: Botia almorhae; assembly: GCA_036877575.1. Classification (NCBI taxonomy): domain Eukaryota; kingdom Metazoa; phylum Chordata; class Actinopteri; order Cypriniformes; family Botiidae; genus Botia; species Botia almorhae. Next base: position 163,104 of record JAZGTJ010000137.1, read on the forward strand.
TACGCACATTTAAATTTATATTTAATTTTCAATTTCTGCCTAGCTCTAATGGTTTTCAATCCAATTTGATTGGTGGATTATAGTTTGGTAACAGATTAAACAGAAAAAACAGTGAATCAGGCTAAGCTCTTATTTGGTCACTACGTGATGCATGATAAGCAAATCCTACTATGTCTACATTAACCTGGATACATTTGAAAACTGTATTTTTATTTTTTTATTTTTAATAACTCTTTGTCCAGCCTAGTGTTTACAAAGTGTTTACAAAAGTTGCTTATCCACACTAAAATGTCTGAAAATGTTTTTTCACTGTACTGTGCATGAGTAAAATATAGGACCGTTTAATATGTTTTAATGTTTATTCATCACTTAGCATTTATTTAAAGTTGTCAAACTGAGGTGCAGCCAAAAGAATTGTTGTACATTATTGTTGTCCTTTTTGCTTAGGCTGAATAGGCCACATTAATGCATCAGAAAACTGAGTCACGTGACTAAACTTTGTCATCGTTGATTCGTTTCGAAAGCCTCCGTTGTCATAGTCCACACTACAATGCAAAACAGCGTTTTAGAATTGATCTACTTTGAATAGTGTTTCCAACAAGTTGCATTTGTGTTGACAAAAACACCCTCTCAGTGTGAACGGGAAGTCAATATGGAGAGAACATTTATTATTGTAGACACATATAAATAATATGAAGACCTCATATGGAAATATTCCTATCAACATCTGTGGTTAAAAGATACAATTTACAAATGCAGGAACCAGTGTATTTTATCTAAGTTGTGCAAACTACTCATAGATGAATCTAATGATCAGAGTCTTACAATACTGTACATATATTCAAAGTATATATTGTCTTAGAAAGTATATAGCAAATCTGCTGCAAGACCTTATGTTTTGTTTGTGGAGATGCAAGGACAGATGGCAGAAGACTAAAATATTTCTCATCAAATTCGACATGACAGCTCTGAATTAAAATATCACATTGAAGGGGGGACAGAAACAAAAAATTCTTATTTACATATAAAAGCCAATATTTTTCCATTAAAAACATTTGAATGGAAAGAAAAGATATTTCACTCACTAGAAAGCTTTTTTAAAAAGAAAAACAGTACCCTAAATATTTCTCATCACAGTGACAGTTAAAGAGTCTCTTCAGTCTAAGCACACTGGAACACACCTTCTTTGTTCTTGACCATTGGTACACTAACACTTCATATATTTACACTAGCTGTTTACACCTTCACATTCCTCCAGTATTAGGGCATGGCTGTGGCAGGGAAAGGTGCACCATAATGGGATTTTACATAGCCGTGAGGAGCGGTATACCAGACTTTAATGATAGAACGGTGTGATAATCACATTACTTTTTTCGCTCAACAGTATTGAAAGTCTTCATATCTAGCCTGGCACTGCTAGCTCCTCAGCACCTGTCTTAATTCAGCTTGGAAGCAGCGAAGCAGCAAAGACCGGAGCACTTAACATCAGTCAAAACATTTTACTGTTCATGAATCATCATCCTGTTTTATCTTAACTAACAAGGACTTTCTTAACTCCTGCTTAATTCATTTATGTACCCTGTTGTATGATGACTCATGTTAGGTTATGGTTAACACTTGAATTTTGTTTATAATTACGTAAGTACTTGCGTTAAATGGCATTTTAAATTGCTAGCTTGTCGTTTTAAACCTAAATCCTCCCACGCCAAGTAACGTCATGTTGTTTGGTTCTTAAAAATATTATAAGAAATATTTTATTGTATTTGTTTATGGCACACAGATATAGGGTTTCTCTGTGCAAACGCTACCTTGAGAATACATCACCAATCCTCTGTCGGGTCTAAATAACATAGAATAAGATTTTTATCTGCTCTCACTCACTTTTTATTGATGGCCTTAATTTTTAAAGTAATTATGAGATTTAGTATTTGTTTTCATAGTGTTGTCAATCTAGGAGAATCTCCTGACAACAAATAAACTTCAGGATTGATTAACTAGAGCAATTAGAAGCTGAAGCAGATTGCAGGAATGTGAAGCTAAATAAGTGGATAATTATCCGCTTATAAAGATTCACACTAAGGGTTTGATTGCTTTCTATTTTTATGTGCAATTCCTTTATTTACAAAGTCTAAGCAATTATTTTCTGCTTAGTGTTAAGATGGAAAGGCAAGACTTTCTTCTTTTTTTGGAAAGCAGTGGCATGATCCTACACATTTGTAGTAGCTTTAGGGTTGTGCTGAAGAACTTTTTGTCATTTGGTGTCAATTACACACTTTCTCATATTACACTTTTATACACATTTATATGCAATATACGCATACTTTTGCATCGAATCTCCATATAATAATGAATTCCATATAACATTGCACAGAATTTTGCATTATCTTTGCTAAAATCACGTAACATATGGCCTCTTTGCTTATTTTTATTTATTTTACTGTGTAATTTTAATTAAACTGCATTTGCTTCATTCTGTGTATTTTTGACATCCCATATTTAAAGGATTTGTATTAAAAGCTATTAATGTATACGTTAAGATTAAAAATAGGGCCACTATCAAACATTCAGGTCATCATTATAGTCCATTGGTGCAAGGATGTGATTCCGTGATCTGCCAAAAAAGGCATTATCCTTCAACCCCCAGGGCCTTTTGATATCAGAGGTCAAAGGCAGACTAGCAGATGCCATTTCACTAGTTACGAGGCTTGTTGGCTTAAAGAAAAGAGGTGAAAAAGCATTCCACAAGCCTAGATCATAGCCTCAGAGAAGAGGTGGATATTGCCCTGTTAAGCGATCACTCACTGAGAGAGGCAGTCAGTGTAGCTGTGGTATTTGCTTCTGCACCAGCACTGTGCCAGCTATTCCTGTGTCTTATTGGGTTTGGGATGGATCAGTGAGTATCGGACCATTTTTGGACAGCATTCTTACATTAGGATTATATCACAAATATGGAGCTTTTCAGAGCTAAACAGAGTGAAAAAAATCTCTTCTTTGGATATAGTTGTTGACAAAATGTGAACACACCATTTATGTGTGTGTTTCCTATGGGTTTTTAGGAGCTAAAACCGATCACAGCATGTCTGAATAAATTGCAGATTTGGCCTTTTTTCAACCAAACTATTAGCCCACAGTAGTATTGTGTTGAGGTCCTGGAGTGGCAACTTTTTTGTGTTAGGCTCTGTCCCAAATGTCACCTTCGGTCAATGTGCTACTCTACATATAAACCTACTCATAAGTTAGTGGGAGGTGTTTATATTAGGAGAATCTAGAAAGCTTTTGCTTAGACAAAGTGTAGTGCTGAATGAGTCATTGATATTTGTGGTCCATTTTATTTCACCCAAATTTTAAACATGTATTTCTTTTAAAAGTTTAGTTTGTCTCTAACACATAGACAGAGTCACTTTAGAACTATTATTTGTTTTGTTTTAGCAGTTATATATAAAACCACAGTTATATATAAACCAATGTTCAGTCATGTGCATATGAATGTTTCCTTGCATGATAAATGCTGTACATCACTGGAATAAAAAATATGCTCCACTGCTTTTGAACTGGACTGGCTTCATGGTCTTTCTTTTTCCAGGCTTTATGTAATTGATTTTTAAGGACAAAAAGGTGTTCAACAAGAAAACTGATTTGTTTGTTCTTGTATCTTGTTTTTTTACATCTATGTAATGTAGAATAGAACGATTCACAGAATAAGTGTCTGCTGCCACACTCTCTTTTTAGATCTAAAAGTTAGCTTTTTAGTTCCCAAAAGACTCTAATCATTGGATTGGTTTAAAAGCCTCTTAAAGTGCAATGCTAATAGAAAGTGTTATTATTACAAGGTACAAATAGAGAAAAGAGTGGAGCCCAAAAGAAATGAGAAAAAAGCTATAATGAGTTATTAAATAAATGAGCAAAGTGTTCTGAAGTCTATAGTGAATAAAAATTACCCTTTTGAGTTGGCATGGCCTGCATTTTAAACTAATTCTCTGTCCATTATTGGCTTGCCATTGAACTTGGTAGGGGTCTGTCTCAAAACTTAACGAAATTAGAAAGTGGAAAAAAGGTGTATTTTCTTGGAAGAATAAAATATACATTTTGTGGAGTCATGCCAAGTTAAAAACGTATTTATTGCGGGGCAGCTCACAGATGGAAAGACATAATCCATGCTCTGCTAACGGCCACTTTTAAAACATCTAAAAAAAGTTAAAATTCACAGGGGGGCCTAAATCTAATTAAATAATTAATTTTCTAGGGCCTGCTGACTTTGTACTCAAGGCCGCTGCTAGAATTCACGTGGCCCAGGTTGTCCCGCCAGACAACCCTCTTGTCAACAGCCCTATTTTAACTTCTGTATAATGTGTCCCCTAAATGCGCCAAAATGTTAAATGTGGTTTGCAAGGTTCCACTCTATGAATCACACCTATGAAGTTCCTTTCCATATTTTGTTCACTTTTGCAAACCTCATTTTGAGACACGCGCAGCAATTTCTAGAATTTTGTACACTTGCACCCTGTACCTGCCAGGTTCTTTGCATTCTCTTGTAGTATGTTTTTGACAAAGACTTTTTTGAAATGCAGTAATGCTGCTAAACTTGCTGGCTGGAACTGGCAGGTCCTCTCTTTGGCTACAGTTGCCTCCGCACTGCGAATGTGTTCCTCTTCTCACGTGGCTCACAGCCGGGATTAATTGCCACAGAGCCCTCTGTGATCCAGGAATGCAATTACCTACTGACCCAAATCATCAACTTGGCAGGAAGTCCTTATCCTTTACACCGTGCTGCCAGCACCTGCCAGTACATACTTCCCTTTCTTCTCTCTTTTTATTTTTTTCTCTCACTATCATACATGGTGGTGCTCCCATGAAAAGTACCTGTTATTTTCAGAGCAATATAAATGTTCTTAAAATGTTTATTGCACCGAAATAATATTTAAAAAAATCTTATATTCAAGTCATCAGTTATTGATTAATAAACAATCAAAAGCTTTTGGCTGCATTGACCTTCAGTTCAGATTACTGGATGATTTAGGGGATCCCCTGCAGTCTCAGTGGGAAATGATTCATAAGAGCGAGGTTCGTTCTCTGAGCGCCATAATCCGATTTGTTGTTGATTCTTATAGCCTCTGATCCTCAGCTGCAGTACATCCATTGGAACATATTGTCTTGAAACTGTCGGACTTGGAATGTGATCAGTTCTGTATATGCAGTGGAATCAATGCTTAGCCAGCCTTGGAGTTTGTGAGAACTGGCAGTTGATGTTCTTATTGTTTTCATCCAGAGAGATTTTGAACATGTTGCAATCACAAGTGTTTTTATTTTCCTAGACGTCTATTCAACTGCGTCACACATATAACCTTTGTTAGAATTTCATATGGGAGAGTAACAGTGGGAGTTATCATTTAATGGTTGTGTTCTCACGTCGTTTTATTTGTGCTGCTGAGAAATAGAATAAAAGAGCATTGAATTGAATCCCAGCTGTGTCATCAGTGACGACAAACCAGTAATCCATAAGTTTCGTTAATGTTAATAAATGAAATAAAGTAAGTCTACTCTAGTAGACTATGAGTCCACTCTCATTCTAAAGACATCAAAAGTTAGAAAATTTCCCTGGATTATTTTATTCCTTATGTGTCTTAAGTGTAAAAATGTAAAGTACATTTGATTTAAAAGAAAACTACAAAATATTTTATTGTGCTGACATTTTTATACATCAGTCATCTACAGGCCTGTAATAATTTTGTGTCAGTTTTTGAAATTATTACAATGCATTTACAAAACTAATCTGACCGCAAAAGGTCACTGTAGTGTCTCTAAAACCAAACAAATCTAGAATTACATTACATTTTAAAAAGGACAAGAGGATTTCACTACAGAGGCATTTTGTCCCCCGCTATTTAAATATCTTAGGCATATCACTCTTTTTGCACCAGGCCCTGGTTATTTTCTGACCCTCAGAGCTGTGTTTTTTATGTAATATCTGAACTTGCTTTGGTCAGTCATACTGAGGCAAATGAGTCTGCAAAGTGGCACCCCAGATAAGTTTGGTTAAAGTAATCTAAACATTCCCAGTTTGGCCTATACATTCACCATACGTGGGTAGAAATTCTGACTGTATTACTAGCTATATTAGGGGCCACGGCTGTTCTGTGCCATTGCAAGCTAAACCCTGACAAACAGGATTAAGCACACCAAAAATACAAATTCTCATGGATAGAGTTTTTATATTTTGAAAGAACTCCTAACTGACGCATCATTGGATAGATTGGGATGATCCGAGGTATTCCACTGAGAGCTAAGAAGGATCATGCTGAATCCAAAGAGCTCAGCTCTTAAAGCCTTTTTCCTGGGGTGCTTGCCTGCTCTGCTCCAAATTTTTGGCTAGAAAGAGATGCAGAGTGTGAGATTACTGCAGTTCTGCACGGGTGCTGTTTGAAACGAGTGTTCGCCCTCACATATACTAGAAATATCCTGCCTCTAAGCCAGCCAATTGTTCCCTGTGGCTTAAGTTATATCATTGTCCTCTTCGGGTTAATGAATAAAAGGAAGGAAGGAAAACAAACAGAAATAAAAGGTCAAACAAAAGGTTTATTGTGTTGTCCTGGGGCATTAGTGCAATAAGGGCTTAAAAAAAGGCTTGAAAGCACAGGGATGCCATTAAAGGAGAATTGTATTGGGTGGGTTAGAATGAAATTGAATTCTTACTAGTGTAGCAGCTAAAAAGATAAAAGTCTGGTTTATTCTTCACGTATGTGCACGGCCCAGCAGTATTGATGAGTCATAACGCGGTTCTTTATTGGGCTGAGCTGTTTTAGCACTCAGTTTAAAAGTGCTCTGTCTGACCTGTGGGAGCAAAGAGCCAAGCGTCTCAGAACAGAAGCAGTCCTCACTTACAGCCGTCTGGATGTGAGATGCACTGTTCTACAGATGCACGTATCCTCATGTCCTCTTGAGAGGTGCCGCTGGGCAACACTTGTGTTGTGATTCTCAGGGTCGCATGCAGTTTTGATTGGCGTTTACTGTACACACTCAGCATAAACTGGGCATGGGTCTGTTTAATTTTAATTTACTAGACAGAATTTGTTGATTTAGTTTTCCCTGCAGCATCCAAGCACATAGACAGCGTTTTGTAGATTAGTGGCTTCAAATGTAATTAATTAATGTACTTAACATTTTTATATATAAATGTATATAATATGTGCATTTAAATGTAATATATATATATATTCAAATGAATATAAATAGTGTAATTTGTCACTCTAAAGCTCTAAATTTAGTGATTACTACTATTGTTATGTTTAATGTGAAAATACATGTGATTTGGTTCATTTATAATATATATACATTTTTATAAAATTGTGCCATTCGAATATCTGCATATCTGGTGTACCGATCTGGCTACCTGGTAACCAGTCCTTAACTGAATTAAGCCTTCACAGTGTTCCTGTGAAGTGGTACAGAATGTGAATGTCAACTTGGTCCTTATGCTGTCTGCAATGTTCTTTTTATTTAATACAATGATGTTCATGCAGTGTGACTTAAATGTGTTAAAATACTTTCTCTTAGTATAAAAGGGGAACAAAGAAATGACATAAGTTGAGTTCAAACCTACGCCCCCAGCATAAGTACCACAATGCAACATGTCAGAGCACAAACAGCTAAGCTTAATTTCCGATTAAACTGCATTTGATAAGGAAAGTTACATGTAAAGCCTGGGTTTACATGATAAAAAAACTATTTAGTGCCATTGTGCTGTTCCTTGTATGATCAACACTAGTCATCAGACTGCAGCCATGGTGTAATGAAGCATCCACTGGTTAGATCGTTTTTTTAAGGGAGCTTGTTTGTGAAGCAACAGCAATCCCCAACAAGTTCCATTGATACTGTGACTGTTCTGTAAATTTCTGCTTGCTTGACAGCATGAGGTCCAATTAAGTCTCGATAGCTTCTGAACCCAGTTGTAGTAGTAGAGCTACAGTAGCTCACATCAAATCTCCAAATATGTTTCTCTGTTGTGTTTGTGAGTCTCTAACTTGCACATTGTCATTTCTTAGTTTAACAAGCAGTTCTTTCACTCCCAGTGTAATTCTGTAAGCATGAAAGTTGGCAACTTGAGAGGGATGGCACTCTTTTGGTAAATATTAATTTAACAGGAGATTAAAAAAACCATCAGACTATGTTTGAGCCCAAACATGGAAAGATGGGTTCTGGTAACCCAACATTTTAGCTAAAATTCCTTGCATTGTGACTATTCCTGTATGCTCTTAACCTTGAATGAATGAGTGTGGTGGGGACTTACCAAATATGAGGAGTCTTGCAGTCCTAAGTCACTTTCAGAGATCAATGGGGAAGTATGAAATCCCATCCCATAGTGTAATCCAGTGGGGAAATTATTCCCAAATCTCAGACAAACACAACAGACATATGAACACCCACCAGAACGTACCCTAGAATAGACAAGTTCTAAGCCAAGTTATTCCTTAGGGTGCACACATCTGTGTGATTATTGTTAAGACCTACTTTTGAGAATATAATACAACACTCCCTTTAGGCACTGTGCTTGCACTTCAGACAGAAAGTAAACTAAGACTGCTACGCATTGTGCTTCATAATAAGCCACATGTTAATTATTTAGACAGATTAAGTGCATCAACATTAAAATCAAGTCCACATAAGCACATCCACATATCTTCTGATTTGAAGACCTTGAATTCAAACAAATTATTGCAAAGTGTTTGTATGAATCATGTAAGCCTGTGGCAAGAGAAGACATTGGCAAGACAAGTCAATAGCACATCAGTCATTCACAACTGAAAAGATGGTTGTGTAACCGAGTTTGGCACCACAAAATATTTCCTGGAAACAATGTCATACCTAGGAGTGAGACAAAAATGGTAAGGATATAGACACAATTTTAAGAGATGCCATTAAACTATTGGGAAGACAAAGTTAAAAAAAATAATGAATTAAATTATTTAGTGCCCCTCAAATGAATTGCATGTGAGTTTATTGGATTGTTTCTCTGTTTGCTCTTTTTTTCACATGTAGACTGGATTCAGAATGAGTGTGCCTCTTGTGGCCATTTCCTTCCTATCAACAGCTATTAGCCAGCCAGCTTCTCATACATGCTGCACTTTTAAAAGTGACATTGGATTTTCTTTGCTCTCATGCTCAAAGTAGAGCAAGTCAAGGTTATGTCTGTGATACAAAAATACAGAGGTAAAAGGCAAAGTTGATTTCATCTATATGTATTTTTTATTGGCCACTGGGAGAGTTACCCATACCTTTCTGGTACCTTGGTAAACATTCAGTGCTGTGAGGGTCTAGATGGTAAATGGACCTTCTGATCTTTGCATTAGAGCGGGTAAGGTAAAGCTGAGTATGATAAATGACTGTGTGCATACCTTGTCCTAGGATTTAACAAAGGAATTAAAACCATTAAAGCTACACCCCTTTAGTGCTTTTTTATAAAATTGTTTAAAGAATTTCTTGGGTTTAATACACCTTAAACTTAATCTGCAACATTTGTGGAAAAATGTGGATTACCACAATTTTTTTATCTTCAAAAATCAGTATTATGCTCAATCTAAGATTGAGATGAAGTTCAATCAAATATCATTGGCATTTTGATAAAGAGAAAATGACAAGATGGCATAACATATTGGCATAAACATATTTTCCCTAATACATGGAGTTGCATGTTCTATCAGAAAGGAGTAATTATTCTAAAGATTACATAAGAGATGGTCGTCATACAAGAGGATGTAACTGATTTTCCCTCAGTTATGGATTCACTTATGGCCATTGGCCATGAACAATTTATGAGTCTACTTCATTTATTAGTGTAGTCATTCCAATGGCACAGATACTTTGCCAGCTCTCCACTGGATTTCTTGTGTGTGTATTTCACTGCATACTTTTTGGCCAACAATTCTGAAAATCACATGATATTTTTCTCCTGTGCTGCTTGATAAATGGGGTTTTGGAGGAAAAGTGTCATGGACTGATTTAATTTTCCCTTTCTTTAATAGCAAAATATGTTGTAGGAACCTGGAAACTGTTTTGCACATTTGTAGTGAGACACTAAACTAAATATGTTTAAAAAATAATAATTATAATAATAATATAAAATAAGTTTAAAAAATGTTGCCACAGTACAGTTTCAGATTCTGATAAAAAAAACAGGACACATTAGGAATAAGGCGTAAATTAGTGATGTCAGTTTTGAAAAATGTTTTTGGCAATCAGATGCAACACACCTTAAACACACTAAGTCTAATTATCAGTTTAAATCGCTTCCTGACTGCTGATGTTTATCTGATATTTATTACACAATCACACAAATCAGTTTTTAAACTATGTTAGGTATGTCTCCCCCCACCCAAAAAAATAAAATAAATAAATAAACTAACGCTGCAGTATAAAATATAATATAAATAAATAAACCTAATACAATACTTATTTTGACCTCCTGAAATTGACAATCAACATGTCTTTAAGGTTACACACTTCCTTTTTACCATATATTTGTCGAAAAAGTAAATGACCATTCATTTAAATGTTGAATTTTAAGCCTTTTTTGTAACCTGTTGGTAGATTGTTGTATCTTTACTGTGCATTAATCACAGAGCAGTGTTTCTAAGATTTGCTTGTCTCGTCAGTTCCTGGATGGCCATGAAATACACTGTTGTCACATGTACAGTAACAGTAACAATAACACTTACTAACTGAATTCTATGACTGATGAGTGTTTAGGTTGTTGCTTATCTCAGGTGTGATACTATACAACTTAATCAATAATATTGGTGGCTGACAGAACAGTTTTACTTTGTCTTAGTGCCCTCAATTGGAGCTTTAAAATGAATTCCTGTGTAGACAATATAGACAAAAACATGGAGAAGGCGTAAGAGATAAAATAAAAGTCAGTTGAAGTGATACCAATTGCATGTAGCAGAGTTGCTCCTAATTTTTTCCCTGAGGTCTTCCTCATGTCTTGGCTGCGTAGGGAACTGGCAGTGTCAATTTATCAGAGAACAAAAGAGACACTGTGGGTAGGGAATGTGTCTGTAGGCCCTTGGAGAGGAAACAGACCCCCCACCTCCTACCTGTGTATTATTATTCAAGTGGAACCTCATAATTAGCATTTTGAAACTTTTTTTGTTTTTCTTTCTTTTTTCATTTTATAATTTGTATTTATGTTGTTTATAAACCAGCACTTACAGAGCAAGTCCTAGAAAATATTATAAATATTTGAAAGAGGGAAAAATAGTATATATATTATTTTTATGTACAAATATTTCATGTCATCTCTCAAATAATATATAAAATGTACATGTATAAAATAATTATAAACGTTTAGTATAATGTTGTAATTACTCATGAACATAATTATTTATTTTCTTTGTTAGGATTGTCCCTGTGTCACCAAGAACTCACATTCTCTCTCTCCCTCTCTCTTTTTCTCTCTGTCTCTATTTCACATTCAGGTGTGTGATTATCTGGTGATTTGTGTTTGCTCCTGTCTGTTAAAAAGATTCAGGTAAGTCTTCCACAGTTTCTTTTTTATGCCTAACACATTTGATGCTTAATTTATATTTATTGTTGACCAATAAAATTCACGGTGGGTGTGGCTAACTGGTGTGACACCAAAAATCCTATCACTAGACTGAACAATCAGAAACACCGACATTACTTTGTGTTTTCATGACTTCTATGATGCTTTTCTAGACAAAATCCTTTCAGTGGTTTTCAATATGGCATTTGAGGTATTTGTCTTATAAGAATGATCTCAACCTCCACAATCAATCTCTCTTTGTCCATATTTAATAAATAATATTGGAGAGGTCAAATTAAATTTTGGTGTGGGCGGTGCTCTTTGGCACGATGCTGTAGAAACCAAGCTTTATGTGAAAATATGTTTAAATGCTAATGTTAAATTGTCAATGTAAACTTATTTAGAGAATTTTAGATATAGCTACATAAACACTCATTCCAAGTCATTCTAGATGCATTGTGATTTTATCATGATATTAGACGTTTCAGCCTTACTTATGACGTTTTATGTTCCAGTCACTTCAAAAGGAATTAAAAGTCGGAATAGATCTCTGAGGGCAGGCGCCTCCATTACACTAAATGAATTTGTTTTTGCATGTACTGATAGCACTAAGCGCTTCTCACCTTCTAATTGATTTTCTCATTCATCTTCGGGGAAATGTTGTTCATAGTCATGGATGCTTCTGAAGGAGCCACATTTCAAGCAGGCAGCAGTGCGGACAATTCACCTCCCCCTAAAACTAAGTCTTTGCCCTCAGAACTAATAATGGGTTTTAGCGCATGCTTCCCCGATTGATCTGCTAAAACTATAAGTGCAAGCAGAACAAATCCCCCTAATGATTGCCTCAGGAGAGGAGCCAGCATCGCGATTGGAGCGTGTGTGTGCCTGCTCGCAGCGCCACTTGCACAAATTATCTCCCCACTGTACATCTCACAAACTCCTCTCTAAATCTTTTCATCAGTCTATGCTTGCCTTTCTTGAAATGGGGGATTAGGTTTTTCTGAACATGTTGTTAAACACTTACATATAGATTCATAAGCTACACAAAAACCCAGACCAGAAGTAGAGAGAAAGATGAATGAAAGCCATGTAAGTGTGAACGTTTATTTGCTGATACTGCAGCGTTAAGCATATGACCTGATGACACCCCAGTGCCAGCTGTGACTGTTTTGTCAATATTCATTTGCTTTAAATTTACAAATATTCTTCTGCATTTTCTGTGAGGGCCTTCTTAATATTTTTCTTGAAATTTAGATTTCAGCGCTTTTGGTTGCCAGATTCTGCATAAAGATTCCTTATAAAATCCATACTAAAATATGTCCGCTCTGAGACACCAAGCGGAACATATATAATTCAAGATATAACTAATTGCATGTGACTGTGGATTTAGTTCTGTGTAAATTAAACTTTGTAGTTGTCAGTTTGCCCATCTTGCTTTCCGTGGCTGTAGACAAAATTGATAGAACAGCCTCAAGCTTGAAAATTCAGGCTATCATTTAGAATTGTAAAACAAGGCCAAATACATTTGTTTGCACATACTGTATGCCACAGTATAAGAGCATCATTTCATCTTTAAAAGTTTAAAACATCTATTTTTGACACAATATTTCAATATTTCAACAAGGTCCAATGCTATACGGTACAGCAGCTCTTTACCCCCAGCCTGCATGTGTACTGTCGGAAACATGCTCTTCTTTAAACAAATCTGAGGCGAGTTTATGTGCATGTGTGTTTGAGAGCTGACACATGCCCAGTGGAGGTTTTCAGGGCATGGCTTGACCGCTCAGAATTCCATCTTGCTGACTATCTGAGAGATGAGCTTCAGGGTTTCTGTCACGTTATGCTTGTACCACAGTTCCGACCTTGCAGCCAGATATTTTTGTTCATAAATATCCGTGGGGCTGTATTGAAAGTGACTGGTAAGACAGATGTGTGTCTTTTTACCATTTTCAGTTATTTCAGTTAGAAGCTAAGTAGTCATTGCCATGGAAACCCTGGCAACCTATCAGGTCGAGGCGTTGGGGGTCATTTAGCTCAAGTTGTGGTATTGACGCACTAGTGGCCATAGTGACATAATTATATCCTATACCGTGTGCTACAAATCTTACTACATGTGTGTAAGAGAACTTTGCAAAACGCAACGCAAAATCTGAGTTCTGAAAATGAATCTTTTTTTGTGAAACCAAGCTTTCTTGGTTCGGAGAGGGACTTTTTTTTACAGTGATTAGTGGACTTTGTGTTCATTATTCACCAAGGTTCATTCATTTGTCAATTTATTCAGTAAATTTCTTGGCTTTTATGGGCCGTATCTGAGGTTAAGCGTACCGTGGCAGATTAGGTACTCACGACACAACCCACCCGTTCAGTGAGATGTGAGTGGTCCCCAGACACCTATTCACTGTAGAAACTGACTTCACTTGAAAGCAAAACATTTCCATTACTCTCTTTCCATAACTGTCACCCATACTGTCAGAGCAAGTGTTTTTGCATACAGAAACAAATCACTGAAATGGTAATATGTGCACATATGTTTTTAAGTACAGATATTTACCTTGAATTACTTCACTGGAGTCATAATCACCTTTGAAAGTGTGTCATTATGACAGGTTATTTTTAGTGCAGCTGCAGGTGTGGAATATATTAAACAAAAAGAAAGATTATTTTGTTTGCAAGATGTCTCTAATTCCATCTGTAGGATTTACCGTTTAAAATTACTGCTGAGACTTTTGCTATATAATTTACATGCAAACCTATGCTATGCTTTTGCTTACTAAACATTTATTAAACCTTATTGGGTCTATGCTTTCATTAAAGCAAAAGGAAAAATATTAAAACTTTAATTTATTTTTAATTTAACTTCTCACTTACTGCTGATAATCACATTTTTACTAAGGAAAACTGTATTGAATTAGAAAATTGCAGAATGCAAGCAAGAGCACTCTTTGACCTCCCTATGTTCATCCTGGTAATTTGTAGGCAAAATCAATCTTTGCAAAAAAAAAAAAAATCCACCTTTTTTTAAGGCTATTTTAGATTAACGTTATGGCAGGCGAGTAAACAGTATCAGCTATGGAATATGGTTGTGTGTAGAGGCAAGCAGGAAAAAGGGAATTATAGCAAGTGTTCGCCTAGGGCCAGTGTGTCTGACAGGGCCTGTGTGGGGGGCTCTGAGCGGGGTTCCATGTTTTGCTCATAGACTGTTTGTTGCTTCTTTAGATTCCTGGCTCTGTGCTGTTGTTCTGAGGCCAAATTCTCATTGCGCACACAGAGTGAGTCAAAGAATGAGCGTTAAGTCCTGCTGCCAGCTGACTTTGAAGAACAACCCTGGCTTTCCATGGCAGCCATAGCGGTTACAGGCTCCCTGGGAGAGTCGCTCTGAGGGGAGGCATTCTCCATATTGTTGGACACTTTATTGGGCTGGAGAATCCCATGGCTTTATTTAATACATCATGTTTTTTCTTCATTTTACCAAGATCACCTACCATAAAAGCTCAGAAATAAAAACTCCCGAACTTACCGCATCTATTTCAAAGTGGCTACACATCATAAACATTAAATCTAAGTTTACTGGTAGATTGAGGCTGTCGCTTTATTCTTTTCTTCTACTTTCCCCTTTCACATATGGAACCAGTGATACGTTCTTGTTGAGCCTACTTATGAAGTTTGAAAGCAAATTGACTTCTCTTCAAACCTGCCTTCCCAAATAAAGTCCATTAGATGGGTGGAGATGAAGAGCCTGATATACTCAAATGCTCCACATCCTACCATTTGTTGTTTAGCATGTGATATTTATCTCGTAGATACTATTAAAATCAGATGAAGCGCTCTTTTACTGATATACAGAGCGGCCTCACAGCGTCAAAGCAGAGAGATGATTATCATAATCTGATATTGACACCTCATTATGTTCACACTCCTCAACAGAGGGTGCAAAAAGTGTTCTTTGTGTTTCAGAGAGTTTGGTGTGGTATTCTGTTCTTATAACATAACAGTTTTTTTTGAGGCCAGTTGGCTTCTCTTCCTGTTATGTTTTGATAAGTTGTTCTGTGGCAAATCTCGCAACAGTGAAATGGGTTAATCACTGTTGTATTACTATTATTATTATACTTTTTTTGTCATTGACATAGTAAAACTAAGAGAGCATACATGAAACCCCATAAGAGAGAAAAATCACATATGAGATCTATTTAATATCTCAGCTATTTCTCATAGACAGCAATGAGATTAAATGGAGACCAAATAGAAATTTTTGCTTAAGTGGCTTGTGTCTAAGATATTTCTTTTGAGTAAAAGAATTCTCACAAATGTCTTCATTACAGTTTCATACTGGATTTGCCAAGGAATCAAAAGTCAATATTATTTGTGACTTTAATATAATCTCAAACATTTCTCATCAAGTTTGCCCAAATTATTTTAGCTATAATCTATTAATTTTACAGCCCCATACCCCTAATGTATTTTAACAATTATCTCATTTGTTTCCATTTTTATTTCTCCTAAACAATTTTAGGAGAAACATCTGAAACAAAGTTGATACTTAAATGGAAAAACATAATCTCCATAAAAATTAAGAATACGCTTCACGGCCATTAAGGCCACATCTTGCAATGTTTGCATGATGAAATAACATAATTACTGACTTCAAAGTTGTTCCCAACAAAATTTTCAAGAATTAAAATATTTATGATTATGAGTAACATCATGTACTAACTCTCTGTCTAAACTAGTTGTGACCCTGACAAGGGATAGGAACAGGACTTTTTGTTGGTTGTGACGTTGCATTGGGTAGCCCTGCCCACTGTGGAATAGGATTGGTTCAAAATATTGGTCCACATAACTCTACATGAAGCAAAAATTACTTTTAGTTGGTTGTAATAGTGTGGTGCCACACAGTGATTTTATGTCCAGTGTTGACGGATAAATTGCTTGCTTTTAAAACTTGGCTCATCATCCCAATTAACTTAACTAAGTATAGTTAATAAGTGTACTTATATTTGTAATAAAGTGAGTATTTACACAATGGAGGAATCAATTCTATTTGTAGTTTAGATGTTTACGTAGCTCAAAATAGGCTTTCAGTTCTATTAGTCATAGGTTGTTACGCAACATTATTTCAGTTGTCACATGTTCATATTTAAGGCTTTTTTGGGTTTTTGTAACTTTGAAGCCTGAATCAAGGTAGCTGAGTTTTTTTTTATCTGAGGGCCTGTTCTGTTTTACAGTCTCTGTCCATGGGGACATTAATTTCATCATCTGGTAGGTAATCCAATTAAGCATCGTAGAAATGACACTAGGTGGGAAAAGAAACCCCCCAAAAGAAATGAAGCAGCAAAGTTTAGTCAGTATTGTAGATTTAAATCCTTCAGTGTTTTCCACTTAGTTCGTGTTGTCTTTAGTAGTGCCATTTTTAAATTTTTATTTTAATCACTGCACTAAGGGCTTGTCTTCAGATCATGGTGATTGACAGAATCAGCAGAAGAATTTGAACTTTTAAATTTGATAGTGTTCTTGACCACCATCAACACTTTATCTGTACCGCTGTCGATCCCACAATCCACCTCAAGAGTGTGGTACTCCACTACCATAAGAATGAATTATAATACATTTGCTCACCTTAAATTGCACCAGTAGAAAGAGTGCTATGAGAGTGTTTAGAGGACGGCACCACAAATTCCGTGGATTACACATCTACGAGTGGATCTGAGGTCGTTATAAGCCAACAGTTAAGTGCAGACAGCTATTGCTCAATTAAGAATTGGCCAGAATGCTACAAAAGGTTTTGAACTTCCTAAATAATCCTCTTTGGGTGTGAAAGGGGTCAGTGTACTGCAGAGCAAGCAGTGATGGGGTGAAGGATTATATATGGTCTCTCCCTGTTAAATGCATCCACAAGCACCCGGCTTTTAACCCATGACCTGATGTTGCAGACGGCTGTCGCTGGGCAGGGTTTGGGCTGATTTTTTTCTTATTTGCTGGTTTGACAGACGAATGAATCATTAATGCCCAAATGTGTTCAATTTGACTTGATGATCCCCCATATTTATCTTGTGATGACAGTCTCTTTCAAACATTTCTTAATGCTCTTTAATGGCTTAAATATACAAATGGTGGTGAGTATACAAACAAACTGTAAGAAATCTCTTTAACCGTTCCAAATAACAGAGAAAAAACTGAACCTGGTGCAGGTGAATGCAAATAAAGTTTTGTTCTGTTGCAGTTCTAACATGTTTGGTTTGTATCCCTGAAAACCTCCTACCATTTAAGTTCTTTAGCTCACGTTGTAGCAGTCCTCTTCAGAATTTATTAAAATCTCATGGTCACAGTAAATAATGAACATCATCTTTATCTCAGTCATTTTATTCAGTTCTGGCAAATTTTCAGCTCTTTTCACAATTCATATAACATTCAATATCTATCTGTGCTGTAATGATATTTGTACATGCCACCCAACCACTTATTAAAGCTGTCCGATATACAACTAATACATGAAGTCTTGCAAAGTAATGCTTGTCATGGCCACGATTCTTGCTTAGACTTTCCCCACAATGCAAAAACATGTCAATGAAACTGTTATTATTAACTGTGAAATAACAAAGCAACAAGGAACCAAGAGTAAATCATGTGGTGTTTTTCTTTGGCTTTTCTGCAAATGTATTTCATTCAAGTTAATGAATGCAATATGAATGCTGTTGGTTTCCAGGTCATAAACAGAATTATTATACTGATTTATGACACGGCAGATGGTTGAAATATATTTTTTAAATTGCAGTTTTTTCAACCTATGTTATAAATCAGGTTAGTGGTGACAACTAGTTGTAAAATGAATTTGGTGTCATGGTCTCATGACTCTATTTGTTAATACACTCAGGGTCACGGTGCAATTTTTCTTTATTATATAGATGTGTTTGGTATTTTTGTTAGCGTTTTTGTTTAAACTGCCTTTATTACAGAGAAGAAGAATTGTTCTTAGTCAACTGAAGGAACGCCACACAGCAACCAGAGATAAACTTTCTTACTTTTAATAGCAGACTTCTGCTTCTACTCTTATCTCAGTCATCTGTGAATCTCTGATTCTGATTCACTTATCTCTGATTTTTCATCTCTAATCTCCCTAAATCTTTCCTAAAACTGTAATTTACTATACAAGAATTTTCACTTTGTGGGAGAACAAAAGACATTTACAAAACCATTGGGTAATCACAGATAGAGGTCGTGCTTTTCTGTACAATATCTGAAATGAACATTTATGAACAACCACATGTTACGGGTACACTTGTAAATCTGGCAGATTGGGGCAGGTTGTGCATTTGTTGAACTGGAGCATTTATTGCTGGACTGTTTTAGCCTTTAATGTCTATCTGATAAATTAAATATAGACATTAAATAGAACCGTTTAATGTCTATCTGATAAATATTGCACACAAAAATCAAGAGCTTTCACAAATAAGCTTCAATCTGGTTGGCTTCTCACGATTTTTGTAAGTCAAGGTGCATATGTTTTATTCATCTACCAGGAAAAATAGTTGTATTTATAAGCTGCTACCTGCAACAGTGAGTGCTTACAGGGAATATCATTGGATTTGCCGTTTATGTGATTCATGGCAATAAATATTTAATATTTAAGAGTTAGGTTTAAATCACTGCAGCAAGTAAACAAAGTATTTACTTTACAGTGGGTCAGATGTTTAGCATTAGCGTCATCACGGAAGTGAACAATATTTGAGCTCTATTTGCATATTTCTCTGGAATAGTACATTGGATTTATATGAATGCATTTATGTGGCTAAGTATAAATGGAATGTGCCAGTAGAATAGCAGTCTGCTTTGTCAAGATACATAAAGAGTAAACAAACCCAACAATATCCTTTAGAACACCTGTATGATATGCTTTCCTTTTAGAGAAATCTACATTTTAGATTTACTGACTCTTAAACATCCAATTCCAAACTCTTCTCTTGTATGTCAGTCAGGCAGCCTCCTATCAAGTAATGTCTGACCAGAGCAAACTGCCGTGTAGACAAGATTTTATGCCACATTCTGGCTCTCTGAGACTATAATCATATAATTTAATCATTAATATCATTTAACAAAACTCATTTTGCAGATCTTTGAGTCAAAAATAAAAATCTTGACTTACTGGCCCACTTACTTCCCGGCACACATTACATAACAGCCTTTAGTTTTACAGTTACACATGTAACAGAAAGTATGTGTAGTGTTACTTAAATGTTCTGCGATGACATTGGAACGTGTTGTGTGTTGTGTAACATGGAATGTTCTTTCACAGAAAATAGTTTGAATGCATGACAAACATTTGGCTCCTAGAAGCAGTCTAAAGTGAGCACCTGCACATAAACCAGATTAGCATGTTGTACAGAATTGTTTAAGACTTATTAAGCTCTTGGTTTCAGGGAAAGGGTGTGAAAGAGGGCAAACGCTTAAATACGTTAATTGAATTTACTTTCTTTGTGACTGATTTGTTGTTTGCTTTATTGTTTTTCTGATGTTTCTTTGAGGCGCAATAACATTTGATTAATTCATATTTGCATGCTGTGCTTTAAACTCCTCCACAAAACGTCTAGTTATGTAAACTATGCAAACACAGTTCAGAGTTAAAGTGAGAACAGTGCTGCTTGTATTAGTTTATAAAGCCTTTATTGTTATTGCAGTTTCACTATGTTAGTTGATTTGTGCTACACAAATAATACTAAACAATCTCTTAATTTCCGGGTAAAGCTCATAAACTGTCAGTTTTCATTTTGTCTGACATTTTATATGACTATCCACATTTCTGTAAACAAAAATATATGCTTTTCTTCACACTTTTTTGTATGACTGTTAATCTCTTTTGTTCCATAAATAAATATCTTGACATTGCCTGTCATGACTAGTGGATTTCCGCAGAATGCAGTGCCTTTCATTGAGAAGTATACACACCCTGCACATGTTTGTGAGGAGTAGGCTGTGCTGTTTGCCATGACGGTTTTCTTATGAAGACAAGCACTAGCAATTATAGCCTTGATGGTATACTAATTAATGCGAGCACTAACAATTATAGCCTATCGTATATTTGAAGTGTCTAAAATAAAACTTACCATGGACTAACCAGTTATGGAAATGCCTCTGCTGATTACCTGAGGCGACAGACAGCACTGAATCATTTCAGATCTGTTTGCCACAAAAACTAAAAGGCAAGTTTAACACTGCATTTTAAAAATAATAAAAAGTCTTATAAAAGCCTTTTTATCTATATACACCAAATCATCACGAGAAAGTAAAAATATGTTGTATAGACCTTTAAATTTGCTATAATGTATCAACATAAACATTAATATTCTAAATGTATATACATGTATACACTGTACTGCGAGCTTGTAGAGATGCAGCAGTATTGCCAGAGGAGAACTGGTTCTCCTGGCTGGGCCTGGTTTCTCTCGAGGTTTTGTCTCCTTTAGGAGTTTTTTATCCTCACCACCGTTGGCTGCAGCTCCTCTGCCCTTGTACTGCCCGTCAGGAGGCTGCTGTAATCAGCTTTAATTTTGCACTTTTTATTAATATTATTCTCATACTATCTATTCATACCCCATATATGACTATATAACATGCATAATATCACCTGTGTTTCTTTGTTTTCTCTGTGTCTGTCTATCTGTGTGTCTGTCTGTGTGTGCTGTGTACTCGGCCTAAATATATCATTCATGTAAAGCTGCTTTGTAATGACATTTTGTAAAAAGCGCTATATAAATAAAGTTGACTTGACTATTACATGTCTATATTATTTATACACATGTATAAAATATAATTATATCATCTTGACATGCGCATTGTCTGTTGGTTTAATAGAACTTCGCACAAAGCTTCTCTGTAGTTTTCTTTTCTCAATAGATGAGGTGAATGAAGTCTGCTGTCATGTGCAGTTAATGGGGTGAAATAATAATAGACTATAACCTCAGGTAAAGTTTTTCTTTAATTTATTTTAATTTAATGCTAATTAAGAATACTCTCAGCTTTGTTTTAACACATTTAAAACAATTTCGCTGAATTTTACAGATTTTTCCCAAAATTCTGTGCAGAAATAGTAAAAAATGGTCTGTAGATTCCGGCTGGCCCTGGACATGACCACTGTATTTTAATATACTGTTGTGAAGTTTCGGTCAGAAAGGATTTTATATCCTTTAAATCAATGTCAAGACTTAATAAAGTGACTGTCTGTAATAGTATTTTCTTGTATTCTATTTGTTATTGTTAGAATTAATTCTGGTATGGTATGACAATGCTGTACCTTTACCTTACATATCCCCCTCATGATGTATGTATCTGTGTGTGTTTACGTTCCTCTTGGGATCGTTCACGTATTTGTTTGTGTTTGTTTATGGGTCGAAGATCGCCTTAGGGTCTATTCAGGTGAACGGTGCTGACATGTGTCAATCTTTAACAGGCACTTTAGTGTGTGTTAGGCAAAGAAATCTTAAGATGTTCTATCGCGCCATTGGCTGTCACAAATATCAAAACACTTATTATGCAAGCTGTCCAATTCCATTTGATTCCTTCCTTTGCCAATATGGAGCTGTCACTGTCTATCAAACACTGATATTTATATTTACTGTTTACACTGTGAAACTCTGCATTTCTGTCATGGGGCACTTAAACTGGAAAGTCCCAAAAAAGCACTAGAGAAAAGTCCTGACAAGCATTGAGGGCCTATCGTTTTGATGGTTTTGATAAACATGTTTTATTATCAGGGGAATTGAGCATGCATTTTTGCTGCAGATGTGGTAAAGAGTAAACACTTGAGATCTGTTTAGAGGTCTCAACCTTTCAAAATCAACACAGGGTAACATCCCTTGACGTCCTTGCGTGAGACAATCAAATGCCTACATGGTTTAAAAGTGTTCAGCAGGCAGTACGCTAAACATGGCGAGGGTCTGGCTTTATCTTGATACACCAGGCAAACAAATGCGTTTCCGTGTCTGCCCCAGATGGAGGGGGATTTTAGATCTCCGCTGTATTAGTGATGCATTGTTTTAATCCCATTTGTAATGCCTATAAAACGGTGTGAGCTTTCTCCACTTAGCTAATTTGGAAAACAAATCAGTGGTGGCCTTGTCATTTGATTAGTGCTGGTTTTGTTAGGCTTCCTTATTAGCCTAATTAGCTCTTTGTGAGGACGAGTTATCTGCCCGGGGGATGTGGCTAACAGAGAAGCTGACCTCCAGCACTGGCAACTGACCCTGTGCCAGCTAAATCATTCCTATCATGTAAACGCCAACAACTGACATCTAATGACTCTCTGTTTCCTTCCAGTTTATACAAGCAAGTGGCCATTTTTAGCTAATGTATTGTATCATCATTCTGAGGTGATGATGTGGCCACTTCTCTAAATATAGACAGCCAGACAGGAGTTCCTCCCTGTGTCAGATAATGTATAGAGGCAGTTTGAGATCATTATCAACAAACAACATTGAATTGCCAGATGAACAGATCTAATAGGCAAATGCATGGCAGCCTGAGGTTTCCAGTACATGAAAATCAGCAGGGGATAACAATGACTACAACTGATAGATAACCGTTGTTCTTCATTAATAGTACAAGCCCAGGTCCAGTTTCACATTTTTATCTGTGTTCCTAAACTGTTTGCTGTCACAGTTGCATTGACGATGTTGGGGATTAAACAAATAGACACTAATGCAGTTGGATATCTTCAATGTCAAGGCTTTAGATAAGGAATAATTGGGCATAAACAAACTCTTCTATGTGTTGAGCTCATGACAGTACCAGCGGTATCAATAATGAGAAAACTACGGTGATGACATGAACAATCCTAGTTGTGTTACAGTATTAAATCACCTCAACGTGAAGCTTTACAACATTACTGATATTCCAAACCAGACAAACGTTCTTATTTAATATAGTGCACAGGTTGTGAGGAACACTTTCATGGTACTTTCTTGGTGCTATGCATCCTTTTGACGATTGGTAACCTCTGTCCCCATTCAACTTTATGGGAAAGAGTGGCCTATACAATTCTTTAAAATCTTGCTTTTTTTTCCACAAGAGGAAGGAAAGTAATACGGGTTTGGAACTACATGCGTGTGAGTATATAATAACAGAATGTGGGTTCCAATGAGGAAGTTCATTAGTTGTTAGTCTTGTGTTTTCTCTTACTTTTGTCTCTGGTGTAGCTGGATGGATACGGGTCAGCTAAACTTCATAAAATATTAATAACTCTAGTTCTGCACCTAGTGTTGGCTTCCAATGTTAAGGAAAATCACCACAATATGCAGCCACAATAAGATGTCGGATGAGGTGATTTTTTTATTTATTTTAATTTACTTTTAAAGCTGCAATTATTATAGTCTTATTATTAATAATATAAACCATTTAGTTTTACAACCAAATTGCTGTAGAGTAAGGAGATTGTCGAATTGCGGCTTTGATTTTGCTCAACAGGGAAAAGTATAAATACACATTATGCGTTAAAATGCATTATTTACCCAGTATTTTTTGTGATATGTATTTTAATGCTATATAAGTATTGCACCATTACCTTCAAACAATTAACCATAAACATCAAACACTTGAAGTTCACTCACTTTCATGCTTTTATTATAGCACATGCAGTTGCTGTAATGACCTTTTGACCTGGTCTGAAACTTGGTGTTGATGCTCTTCACCAGTATGCTCGGAGTTGATGTTGTCTTACCGCACTTTGGAGGTGTTAATGAGCTGAGTCCCAAACTCTCTCTTTCTCCTGGAACCAATGATTAATAGATGGTACTTCAGATGGTTGCCCCGTCCAGGGGAACAATGGGGGTTGGTAGCCGAGTACGCACTGGAAAGGGGTGAGATTCGTGGTAGGTTGTCTGAGGGAGTTCTGTGCGTACTCGGCCCAGGTGAGGAATCAGTTCCAGGAGTTCTGATGACCATGACAGAAGGTACGCAAGTAGTGGCCTATCTCCTGGATCTTTCTCTCTGTTTGGCCATTGCTTTGAGGGTGATATCCAGAAGATTACGATTACGGGCTTACGGTCACACCTACGGTCACACAGAGAGAGAAAAAAGATCTCCACACTCGAGAGATGAATTGTGGTCCTCTGTCAGAGACAATATACTCTGGAATGCCAAAGTTTCTGAATACCTGGTTAAATAGTGCCTATGCAGTTTACATGGCAGTTGGGAGTCCTTTCAAGGGTATCAACCGGCATGCTTTGGAGAACTTCTTGGAGAAGAAAGCACATGGATGGAGTCGAGGGTGTTCCCCCTGCTGCTGTGACAGAACCGCTCCAACTCCTGATAATGAGGTGTTCACCTTTAACAAAGGGTTTCAGTGGATCAGGTTGGATGAGAAGCGGAGCTGGGGTGAATGCTTCCTGTAACTTCGTCATGGCTTCGATGGCTTCCATGTTTCAGGACACAGACTTGGGCTTGCCCTTTAACAAATTGGTGAGAGGAGATGTAATGGTCCTGTAATTTGCTATAAAACAACGGTAGAAATTGGAAAAACCTAGGAATCTCTGGGGTTCTTTAACATTTATAGAAATTGGCCATGATCAAATTGCTTCCACCTTCCTCTTGTCCATCTTAATACCTTGAGCATCTATATTATAACCAAAAAACTGAATATAAGTTTGATGGAAGGTACACTTTTCAGCTTTTAGGAACAGGTGGTGTTCGCTGAGCCGTTTGAGGACCTTAGAAATGTGTTGGCGATGTTCTGCCTCGTTTCGGGAGTACACTAAAATATCATTAATATAAATGATCAGAAAATTATTTAAGAACTCCCTGAACACCTCATTCATATAACCCTGGAATACGGAGGGGGCATTGACAAGACCATTACGAGGTACTCGTAATGCCCGGTAGGAGTGATGAAGGCAGTCTTCCCCCTTACGCATTCAAATGAGGTTGTACGCGCTACAAGTTCCAACTTAGTGAAGATTTTGGCTCCGTGAAAGTTGTTTAAGTGCTGTAGGGACGAGAGGAAGGGGATATCTGAACGGTATTGTGATCTTATTTAACTCATGATAATCTATGTAAGCCTCCGTCCTTCTTTGCCATGAAGAAGAAACTAGAAGCAGCAGGGGAGGTAGATGGTCGGATGTACCCTTGATGTAATGCCTCGTTGATGTAGATTTTACCTATGGGTCCTGGAGCATCTGTAGTGAGGTCAATGCCACAGTCCCATGGTCTGTGTGGTGGTAAGGCTGTGGCTCATTTCGGGCAGAAAACATCAATGAAGTGGAAGTATTCCTTGGGAATGGATATGGATCTCTTTTCCAGAGGACTTTCGATGGATGTGGAGAAAACTGGGAGATCAGAGGTAGGTACATTTGGTCTTGGTAGATATAAAAAACATTTATGGAAACAGTTTTTACCCCACTTCAGGACTTCACCGGAGGACCAGGATATTGAAGGGTCATGTAAAATGAGCCTTGGGCACCCTAATAGAACTCCAGATGTAGATCCCTCCAAAACCAGTAGAGAAATATCTTTAGAGTGAAACAGACCAACTTGTAATTTGATGGGACACACCACATATCGCACATGCCCTCGGCCGATAGGATTCCTGTCTATAGACTGTATCTTGTACGTGGTTTCATTGATCCTTATCTTCAGCTAGAGTTTATCACAGAGGTCGTTGGAGATGAAGTTGCTAGCTAACCCAGAGTCAATGAGTCCATTAACTGAAACATAACAATGAGCAGTAGTGAGTTGTATGGTAATTGTGAGTGGTGATACCTTTATGGGGGATTAGGAAACAACACTCACCAGAGGTCTAGGTGAATGAATGGGTCATGTTTGAATTACATGGAGTTTTCTGGCTGGCAGTAACAAATTGGCGGATGTTGAAACTGTTCCTCCTCCATACACACATGAATCCGGTTTGCAACTCTAATGGACAGTTAAATAAAACATTCTAGTCCCATTGTGTCATCATAGAGGGATTTAAACCTTGACGATAGGAAGTCAGTAGTGAGCATTTGTTCCAACCACTAGATGCAGCAAGAGTTCTAAATTTTAAGTCTTGTATAGATTAACTACCTTGACTGAGTCGATAAAGTTTTTCACCAACAGATGAATCCCCAAAAGGTAATCCAAATACTTCTCTGAAATGAGTTATGGATGCATTTGAATGACTGAGTTCCGGGTCCGTGCTCATCCTGTCAACAAGGAGATAATAAAATGGATCTTAGCTCTTTCAGTAGGGAAGCAATGTGGTTGCATTTCCAGAGCGAGGGAGCATTGGAGGAGAAAGCCATTGCATTCATCCACCGAGCCAGAATAGGGTGCCAGATTCACCATGGGACTGGCCATGTAAATCGGCCGGGAAGTGGAAGTGGCAGGAGGTGAAACAGGTTCTTGTGTTGTTGTTGTTGTAGTAGCAGTGTGGATAACCCGGCATAGTAAATCCACCAGCTCCTGAATCAGATCCACGCCTGTCAGTTCCATTATGGTGGTCTGATCTTCTTTAACGGAATGCAGACTCACACCAAAGATGTTAGTTTAACTGACAGGCGTATTTATTTAGGTAAGTATGATGAGAGATAATGTCCAGAGATATATAACAGATATTAGAATGATGATACAAACAATGGAGTCCAAGAGCTGGCGATGACGATGGAGTTGGAGATACAGGTTAGGCTCACACAACACACACTAGAGAACACAAAGGAGATCGGGAGACACAAACGAACTGGAGCAGGTGATCGATAGAGCATGGAGATGAGTCTGTTTCCGTGATTGAGATCAGACAAACTGTGAGTGGAGTGTGTGTGCTTTTATAGTGTCCTTGATTGATATCAGGTGCAGGTGAGTAGTACTCTGGTGAATGTGATCACTAAATGTGGGTGGGGTCTGGTGCTTCCGTGACAGTTGCTGCCTGGGTGGAATATTTTAACTCAATCACATAGGTTACATAATGGCTAGGATGCTTCCTTAGAAGGCAGCTGTCTATGCAGACTGCAGTAAGCTCACTAGATTTTGGAACAGAGCTACTGTATTTCGCTCAAACTGAAAGCAGGCATACAGTATATAAAAATCATCCCCAGCTCTAATTGAGATGAACTGGATAAGATAGATTGAGAGAAAGTTGGACTTTCACTGATTCACTGACTGTGCAAACCAGTTTAAACTCTCTCATCCACTTCCAACTTTTAGCACTTTGAAGTGCTCCAGGACGGTCTTTTGCTTTTATTAATATCAACACATGGCACGGTGTTAGGCTAGTGGTACTCTCAAATATTTACCCCACACGATCACAAAAACGATTAAAAAAAAAGGATTTTTAGATCCTTAATGCCCACTTGAACCCCTACCAAGGCTGTGTTTTCAAACAGAGCAGTGTAGGGATGTGTAATTTTGCATTAACCTGCTCGAGCGTTTAAACAAGCTGTGGAAGGCAGAGAGCGAAGTCGGCTTGGTTGGGGTTCTGTGCACAGATGGGGACCTTAAATTTTTAAAGCTGTTTTATTAGTGTAGCTGAGCTTTCTGTGTGCTGTGGCATGGTACATATGAGTTTTAATTCAGTCTCACATCTCACTTCCACTTTCCCATTTACTCAGTCCAAAGACAAAACATCAGCAGCTTTTCAGTGCACTCATATGGATTCTGATGTGAACACTTGTGCTGTTATGTGATGAGAATCGGTTAAGCCAAACTCTTGATGGGCATTTATGCTACTTTGCTTACAAAACAATACTAGCATTATTAGTTTAGTACTATCATTATTGTTCGGTTCATCTATCCATTCCGGTAGTTATATTAAATATTGTTTTACAATATCACTGTATAATTATACAACACTTATGAGTAAACTGTCACAATCAATTTAACATTTAATAATACTGTTTTGGGCTTATAACAAAATTGACACACAGTTAATAACTAAATGTAGTTTAAGGGTAAAACATTAGGGTTACAAAAAATATTTAGCATATATTATAAAGAAAAATGTTTATTTTACAGTGTCACAAATGAAAATATAGCATGATTTAAGCATGTCTAGATATTATTTTGCTGAAAACCAGACAAGAATACTGATTAAAAATTTGTCTTTGTGGAGTCCTCATTCTATCATCTGTCCTCCTGAGATACAGGAAGTGTGTATGTGTATGACTTCTCGTCACATAAGTTTGCACTGTGGTACCTTGTTTATTCTCAAGTGTCTGGAACGTTGTTTACGTGTCACTTGAACCAGCAGATCAGGCCCAGCAATCAGTGTCTGCTGCAACACATGACCTGCCATGTCATTGGGTGACAACAGAGCTGGAGCTGACAAATTGTCATAGGCCATTAAGATGGCTTCCATGGCACTAACAGCACAAGGTGATGTGATATGATAAGTAGATGAACAGAGATCTGTGTTCCATATGAGATGTCAGTCTGTGTGGTCTCTGTATTATGTTTTTTATTTTTGCCTTTTTTGCCTTTATTTTGACAACACAGTGGTGAAAAGCTGAAAGCAATGGGGGAGGAGAACAGAACTTGAAATGGACCTAAAGCCAGGATTCAAACTTGGGTCGCCCAAAGTGGTGCCATGCCATATGTTGGCATGTTGCCTATGAGGATTTAGTGTATATTGCATGTACACATGACTGTGGAGTGTTTGTAGGTGTCATTTTGAAGCCTGGCAGTGGAAAGGTGGCGGTAATTCAAACTCATATCTATAAACACACAGGCTTAGATTTGGAATCTAGAAACAATTTGATTAGTAAGCGAGTGGATACTTGGATCTCTCTTAGTATATGAAACCTGTCCACTTCAAGCAATTTTTGTATGATTTAGAAGACCTGTCAGTCATAATGACCTCCCTTACAAAAATTTCTGTGGTGGTACCATGGTAGAATATTTCATGGTTTTTATATCATACTTTTATATACCATGGAACGAAATGGTTACCATATTCATGACCATGATAATCTACCATGGAACGTTTTTCAACATGGTACACCTAGGTCCATAATTTGAAAACACTGAAAGAAAAGTAAAATGATTTTGAACCGTTTAGTATTTCTAGGGCAGTAATCAAATGATGCAATTAGTGACATTGATCATGTTAACTTGTGTCCTTCCATGAAAGGGAATAAAAATATGACTAGTTAAACAAATAAGATGCTCTTTGTTCTCAAATCATGCAATTACATGGATCATGAGGTATGTTTTTTGTAAACAGCATGAAAATCTCTCACAAATATGTATACTGATTGTAACGCAATTTTGAAATATTTTCACTAGCAGTCTGTATTACTCCAGTACTTTTTTGTTTTGCACAGTCCCCATGTCATTCTATACCAAGTGTGAACAATAAAATAACAGAACAGCCACATTTCAAACAACTCAAAAGAGATTTAGTTGCTCTGAGGATTTCCAACACAGTACTTGTTTCAGAAAATGACCTCACCCATTGAAATGCATTTCATTGAGCTTCTCATGCATTTGCACAACACGGAGAAATCCTCTGTTCCTGTTGTCTCCATCAGACTACAGTCGCATTGATCCCCACTGCTTGCTGTTTTCCCTTTCATTATAGAGGTCTGGGTTGAGGTTAAAGCATGTTTTATTCCTCTCTCACACACACACTCACCAGACGTTGTAATAGAGTCTGCCGTACAGGCCAGAAAGAACGACACCTCTAGCGCTTGTGCGGTAATGTGCGCCTACGTTCAAACCATCTGCTGTGATCTTTGTCAACCTTTACCAATGAGTTCAGGTGTGTTAGGATGACTACTGTCTTCTAATGTCACTTGTCCTTTCACAGTTATATTTTGTGGTCCTCATACTGTAGGTGTGTGTGAGAGAGCTGAGTGATGGGAAATGCAGAGCTCTGATGTAGAAGAATCAATGGAGATGCTGGTTTAAGAAGTTTTGTGGTGTGGCATAGATACATTATATAAGAAAATGATTGTGCATGGACTCTTTTGCATCATCATAATCAACAAAAATACCAATAGCAGACAAAACATCAAACATGCTGTGTTGAAATAGACTAGTGTTTCATTTGATTTCAGAATGATTGCATTAGTGAAGCAACAGCTATTAAGGGACTTCAGTCAGAGCTTTCTCTTTCTTTTTTTCTGTTTTTCTTTCTTTCTGTCTTTCTTTCATGGTAACCTCACAATTAGGATGACCTTTGGAGAGATGTAGTTCCTAAAAATATGTTTGTGTAAGAAATCTTTTATTTAATGTAAAGTAAAGAAATCCAACTTCATGAGCATTTTATTATGGCCCATCATGTCACTGACTTGATCTTCTGGCATAGTTGAAAAGAACCACCTCAATTAAGTCTCAGTTGCATATGCTACTAGTTATCTTATTATGCCATACTCAGATAGTACGCATTACGCGCTAATGTCAGACTGTGTAACCGCGTGAGCTGTTTGATCCTTGTATGGCATAGGTTTAGTCAGTTTTTGCACCTCAACACACGTGTCAAATGTTGACATCTTTAACATGCTGTATATAGCATATGATGCAGTTTATTTGATGATTGATTATTGCCACTGGCAATGTAAGGGTGTCTAACCATATAACGCTTACACCACACTACTCATATTACTTTAAGTAATCTTTGAAATCAGAATAGGTTTGCTTTAAACTGTTACTTTAAACTGTTTACACATTATTAAATGGGGGTTCTAAACAGCAGAAATAAATAATAGCTAAGTTCAGGAGCAGAAGTACATATTGTTATGTTGTTACAGTTGTTTTAAAAGAGTCAAAAGAGACAGCAGTGCCCCTCCAGCTAAATACCCAAGCAGGTAAACAACGCTGGCTATGTAAATATGCCTGTCTCAGAGATAAGTTGAACACAAAAGTTTAGGTGAATAGCTTGAAAAAAACGGGACAGGGTTATGGCACATAGCACAGTTGATGATGTGGGAGACAGTGGTGATTCATTAATTAGGGGGACATTTGACAACTTGAGTGTTCTGTATATGTTAAATCATTTTTCTTGGATACTGTATGAATATGAGATTGGATTCTGGAGTATAGAAAATTATGGGCTTGATAAACCTTTAAGTCTATTTTGGTACAATATGTGATGTGATGTGAATGTTTTTGACATTTTGAGTAAAGATAATGACCTTTTTAAAGAAAAGGTTGGAAAAGCCTTGGTCCGATTATTAGCACTTTAAAGTGCTTTTAACTAACATAATTAAATAATTTATCAATTAAATTATCACTTACTGACTGCTTTTATAGTGACATCTCATTATTCTACTCTTTTTATATTAAGATTGGGGTATCAAGTGGTTGTTCGTTTCTAACTATGGCCATGCAATTGACCAAGGGATTGAACCAAGGGACTATCTCAGATTAAAGGTTCTAAAACGGCCTTTAATTTGACACTGTTACGGAGGAGGTTGCCGCTGCGCCTCCTGCTGGTCGTCAGCAGGAACCCTCGCCAGAATATTAATGCCTTCTTGAACTACGTTTTCCATGAACCCATACCTGGTCCTGGTTACTTCCTGTTTGGCACCTGAACTCAATCATGTGGACTATAAAGCCCAAAGCTGCATGCTACTCTGTGGAATGTCTTGTTTTGCCATGTACAGCATTTCAGAGCGTTTTTCCGGACTGGCTTATCATTACAGACTGGATTGTATATCGTTTTTGATATTTTGCTGCCTGCCCTTGGACTTTGCTTTGGACTGTGTTTTTGATTGTTTGCTGCCTGCCCCGACCCTTGCCTTGGTGTGAGTCCTTCACAGAGGACAGTTTCAGCTACCTACCGCAAGCACTGCAGCATCCCTCACAACCAGATCTCCGGTTCCCATCATGACTTCCCTGGTGTGTCCTTGACTAGCTTTTCCCGATAAGTTTAATGGTGATCCGGGGAGGTGCAAGAGTTTCTTGCTGCAGTGCTTTCTTTTTGTTTCGCAACAACCCTCTTTATATCCCACATAGAATAGTTGCACCGCTTTCATTTGCTCACTCCTGACCGGGAGAGCTTTGGATTGGGCTACTGTAGTGTGGCGTTCTGATGGGTCAGTTTTTTCTTCTTTTGATTCCTTCCTACGTTAATGTAGGGTGCTTTCACATCTGTGGTTTGGTTCATTTGGTCCGTTTTTCTGCCGTTTTGGGACCTTTTCACACCACACTGATTGCTTTGGTCCGAACCAGTTGAAACGAACCAAAATGCAGTCATGTGACAAAATCCACATCACTCGTTGGCCAAAGCTACACGCTACTTTGTGTAATGTCTTTTTTGCCATGTGCAGCATTTTAGAGCGTTTTTCCGGACTGCCTTATTACCAACTGGATTGTATATTGTTTTTGATATTTTGCTGCCTGCCCTTGGACTTTGCTTTGGACTGTGTTCTTGATTGTTTGCTGCCTGCCCCGACCCTTGCCTGTTACCTTGTTTTGTTTTTGTCTCGCCCTTATTGCTCTGATCGCCCCTGTTTGACCCTCGCCTGTTTACTGTTTACTCTATCTAATAAAAGGCTGCATATGGATCCCTCTGCCTCCGCCTCTTTGTTTACAGACACCTTGGCACTTCCCAGAGGCCTTGAGGAATGATTAGCACCGTCTTTAGTTTTGGAAGCTATCCAGTCTTAGGACTTGGTTTTCTCTCTTTTCTGGTGTACTGATGTGTTGCTTTTATTATACTTGGGACTGGTTTCGAATCTTTAGACTTGCAGTTTAAAACTCAGTTTCCTGTGTTTATTTCACATCTAAGAACAAGAATAAGACAGGAAAAAACACCACTGTTATTAGTGAAGCTTTAACAGCTCTAGGGCTGCTAATGAGAAGAAACCCAATGGCTTATACACCTGTGACTATTACATGAAAAAACAGCTATATTTAAAAAAATGTAACACCACTATGATTCTTCACATAGTGTGGCAATTCCCAGTGCTATGGGATCAGACAGCTCAGTTCCATATAATAATGCAGTCTCGTTATTGTTTTTTAGATTTCTTGGTTTAAAACCATGTGGGGTGGCCAGAATGATGATGACCAGCAAGGTCATGTGAGTGCACGTATGGAGACCAGCTTACCCATGGGTACCACCAGCATTTCTGTATCCCAGCAACAGGCTCCCAAGAAGTTTGCTCCTGTTGTGGCTCCCAAGCCCAAGTACAACCCTTATAAACAACTGGGGGAGGGACATGAGGGAGCTGGTAAGATTTATGTCCTTTATGTTCTTTTCAGTGAATAATCAATATTCATGGCTGACTTTGTCTCAGGTCAAAATACAGATGGGAAAACAGTACATCAAATTACAAACAAGTTATATCTGCCTATTCTCTGATAACACAATGCCTCAGCAGATGCTACTGTATCAAGTTTGCAGGACATATAAAAGGACCTTTTAATACCAAAAATCTGTCAGCTTGCCAATGCAGTTATGCTTGTAAGACAGGTGGCCATATAATAATGAAATGTCACCACTGATGCCTATTTATATGCCAAGGCGATTTTGAGGAGCTCACTTAAAAAAGTAATGCACAAAAAATTGATAATTACTCTTGCAAAATATTTCTGCAGCCAACAAGTCAGCAATTGGTTGCTACTACTGGTAAACAGTTCTGTTGTGATTTTTAGCAAATATGCTACTATTGTCAAACAATTATGTCAAAACTGGCAACAATGGAGACTCAATCACAACTGCTAAACTTTGCACAGAATGAAATTATTTATTAAAATTTTTTCAGCTTCAGTTGTGAATAGAATTAAAAAAAAGTGATTTAAAATAATTAAACAAAACAGGTTTCAGTTAGCAAACAAACAACAACAATTTGTTGTGGCTACTTTTCAATACCATGACCTTGTGCTGTCTAATAATGTAAGTGGGATGTTTGCAAAGCTACAAAATTATAATTAAATCCATAGACATTTTTAATACAGAGATATTTCTAAAAAAATGTACAAACAGTCCTCCTTTTATATAGTTTATCCTCAGTTAAGTTCTTTCTGCTTCCACATAAGAAAAACCTGCTTATCTTTAATAATTTCCATCAGTGACTGTGTTGGTGGTGTTTGTTCTGTATGTGCGTTGTTCATGCATAAGGGAGCCCCACTGGGTGTGTAAAGGTGAAGAGGTCTGTGTTGGCAGCCTGTGTGTATGGCACAACATGGGTGTCGTGAATGAGGACTCGTTGCTGGCGTATGTCCAGGAGCATGTGATCTCCACATTCACTGGAGATCTTGAGTGGCACATTCCATTAGAGCAACATGTCTCCAGAGTCACTGCTGAGCCCCTTATGGGGTGCAGCTGCCAAGAATATGTCCATCTGCTGTGCCAGCTCCCTCCCTTTGTCATCTTCTCTCTTGCCCTGCAGCTCAGACTGCTAATGTTTTTCATATTGTTTATTTGTCTGATGATATTCACTGTAAAAGGAGATGTTGATTAATTTGTATTTGTGTGCCTTTGTTAAGCATTGTCCCAAACAGAAAATGCAGTGTGGTGGTACCAAAAGATTATTCCAAAATACTTTGATATATATATACCTTAGTACAGAATCATTGCTGTATTCATATTAGGAATGGAATTTTTTTAACTACATACTTATTGTTAGTTATCACCTATGTTGTAAAACCAGCATTAAAGCCAGACAGATAAACCCAACAAGCCATGAAGCTTATACTTACAAGCTTACGTGCAGGATTGCATGAGTTATTGATTACTGATTACAGGCACATGGGCCTTGGGTATTATGTAAATATGGGTGAAACCATATGCATGCTCAGAACTGTTTACATAATTTCTTGGGCAGTGTCTACCCAAACAACCGATTTTATGTTCTGTGGACATCAACCCTTTTTGTAAAGAGTATTATTATTATTATTTTTGGATTAATTGGCAAATAGCAGCTTTGTCAGATAGGGGTTTCCATGGTTACAGTGTGGGCTGTCTGGACCCTAAAAAGTTTTCTGATTAAAAAAGCTAACTTCTATAGTAAAAATGTTATTAATTAAGTTGTTATATTTTTATACATTTCACAGAAAAATAAGGAAGATAGAAGACCTTGAGGTCTTATTTTGTACTGTAACCCTGCTGTTTTTTGATGGTGTGAGAGAGACATGCTTTTGTTTTAGAGGAGAGATGATGAGATTACTGGAGGAAGTTCTTACACTTCTGTCTCAGTCAAACAGGCAACTTATATCAGGAGAAAGTTACAATATTTCAGCTTACATTGTTCTCTCTGGTTTGCTAAGACTAAAATGGGGAAAAGAGAAACATGCCCACACATTTTCAACCAATGTGCTGAAAATATACATTTTTGTGGTTTTGTGTGTTTTTGCATGCATACATCCTGTTTTTATTTCCATATTTTTTACAACATAAAGATAGACAGTTGGCTTTGTAAGCGTGTTCTCGCAGCTGTTTGTTTTTTCTGTAGCTCAGTTAGCAGTGCAAAAGGACTGGGTTAGTATGTACTGACCAAATGTATAACTTAAATGTACTGTAAATCAAGCGTCTGTCAAATGCATAATAATGTAAATTGTTGAATTTAAATTTAAAAGGTGAAGTGTTAGCCATAGGCCAAGAGGTGTGAGTGTTGATATTCAATGTTGTGTTGCTTTTATACATCTGTTCTATTAGCAAGTTGTTAATATTGAGTAATTTACTGTTTAGACACAGTACAATCCAAATTATTTTTGCTACACCAATATTTCCAAACAAGTAGAAACTGAACAAACCAA
The DNA here is from genome assembly GCA_036877575.1 of Botia almorhae. NCBI lineage: Eukaryota > Metazoa > Chordata > Actinopteri > Cypriniformes > Botiidae > Botia > Botia almorhae. The sequence goes on from JAZGTJ010000137.1 coordinate 199,297, forward strand.
TGCATTACGTTAAGTAAAGCACAGTCAGCCAGCTTGCCTGTATTACCACAAACACAAATAAGCAGAATGATACAGACAGTGCCCTAGTTTTGTTATACCAAATATCAGCACAAAATGCTGCTTGGCATATCAGAAAACAAAAACTGTTTTAGACCTGTTTTAGACCTAAAAACATTTAGACCTATGCATTTTGATTTCAAATAAAATGACAAGGAGTTATTTTTGTCTTAAGCAAGGTCTGTTTTTATCAGACAACTTTACAACATCAGATAAATCTGTATTATTAAATAAAACTATAATTAGCTAAATTATGTTTAACATTTAATTTCATTAAATCACATTTTAACACAGTTATTACTGATGTTCTTCTGTTTTTGCAATGGTTCATTGGAATGATAATTTTGTACTTTCGGTGGTGTTTCAGATACACAAAGATCCAGGAAGGATATGTGCTCAGCTAGAGGAGTTCTCATGAGTATTGTGGTTCACACTTTTTAGGGTGTCTTTATCTAAACAAGGTGCTCAGAAAAACAGTATCAGGTGTATTATCCAATGTTTGCCACAGGAAGCGAATGCATTGCATAATATGCTTCTGTGTATTACTGTAAGCTTGCAGCTGCTTATGTCAGTGGAGGGTCAAGGCTTGGCAACATATATTTTAATTCTTTGTTAGATACCCTAAAAAAATACTCTAAGAAAAAAAATAACTGTACACATAATTAAGTGCTAATTATGTTTATTATATTATTATACTTAGTATCAGCTTTGTCTCAGATGAGAAATAAAAATAGCCACTAAATGAGTTTTGTATTTATAAGCAGGTTTGGCTTGATATTGGAGAACAGACAGTTTGGATGTTACACTCTGTTGTTTAATGTTATCTTGACAGTAGTCTCATATACTGTAGCCCTTTGACTAGACAGCAGTTAGTCTGGTCACATTGCTGCTGATTTTGCCTTATATTGTCTACTTAAAGTGGAATAAATTGTGTTACTGACATGTAAAACGACCAACCGCAGTTAGTTTTTTTTACATGACATTTAGAGGCATGTTTGAAATACATTATACTACAGTCATAAACCAGAGTAAAAACAATAACTATTTAACTGGGAACATGCAGTTCTACTTATGTCTAGCTAACTGTTTAGGCTTTAGTATCACTTAGTATCTCAAACAAAAAATGGTAACTTGTTTTCCAGTGCAGATACATGAATAGGGTCCTGGTTTGTCAGTCACTACTGATTAGTTGGTTTACGTTAGGCCCTTGTTAGTCTGTCAGGCATGTGGGGGAATCTTTTTGTAATGGGCACAGCTAGGCAAACAAACAAAAAAACCCGGTGTGTCTTTACTCTCAGAAGTTGCCTAAAGATGAAGGATTGATGCATTTAAATTCCTGTTGACACTCCATGGCTGTAACGGCTGAAATGGAGACTATGCCAGCCAGAACCTGTGTATATCTACCACTAGATGTTTTAGATTTTTTAAGTGTAAACTTTTGTTTTAAACTACATCCTTTTAAAGGCTGGTTTAAGCTCTATTTGTCAGAGTAAAAGAGTGGCAAAAGTAGCCATTAGACCCTGAATAGAAATGTTCCTCCAGACGCTTTCAATGTTGCCAATATAGAAATCTTTTTACTTTACCGATAACAAGCCTTTAGCTTGATTATTTGAGTTTTGGCTGGATGTCCGTTAATCTTGAAGAGTAAGGTATTGTGGTCAGGCAACACTTCATATTTGAATGCAGTATTTGAAAGTCTTCCTGTTATCGCTTTTCATCGTCTATTTCATTCAGTGACATGACTTAATGTCTGACTGACCTCTTGACTTATTCTGAGCTTCTGGCTGGAACATTTCTAATTGGAGTTTAAAAGGCAGATACAGAACATAAAAGCTGTTTTACGTTTTTTTCTGCCCATGTGCTATTGTGTGAGAAAATGTGCAGGAAGATTGGGTGAGTTGGGGCCTTGATTTGAGGGCAGTTCATTAGGCCTCTATTACAGCAGATAAGACCAATTCCTTGGCAAGCTAATTGACTTTTTATTAATGGAGATAAGTGAATGTGTCAATTATCTGAGCAAGGGTACTTTATATTAAGTACAGCACATCACAGGAGATAAAGCAAACAGTAATAGGGAATAATTCTAAAGGTGTCTTGTCAAAGTAAGAGTTTGTACAGGGCTAATGAGGGTTTTAAATGGTGATGTTCACGTCAAGCTAGTCTGATGGAAAATGTGGAAAACCTGAGCTCCTAAAAACCTTTTTAGGTGTGTGTGTGTATAAAGTTTTTTTGATAAAGTATGTGAACCTATTTGGAAGTACCTGGATTTCTACATAAATTATTTATAAATCTGAAGTTCTTTTAGTTAGAGATCATTTCAACTTCCGTCTCACACCCTGTTCTGGTCCCAGACACATCCCTATCGCTAAATTTATATCCATAAAGACACACACATGTTATATGTTTTTGCTTTACACATGGGCATGAGAACATTTGCAATGTGATGAGTATGACCCACTAAATTGCCTGTCACAGCATGTATTAGTTAGTGAGCCAACTCGATACTCAACAGTTAAACACCTGCGTGTCTAATACACAGTGTATAACCAGTAAAAACAGGAACTTGTTCACTTGATCAAGAAAGCAAAACCAAACATTAAAACAAAGAGCATAAAATACCTGTTTTACATAGTTTCCAGACCACATTGCTTTTTAGTGACATGTTTGTATGTTTCTTCTGTATAGAAAAATTGAAAAAAGGTAAATGTTAATTTAATTTCACTTTGTAGACATGCACCTTGACATCCTTTCTTATAATAGAAAGCACTGGCCTTAAAATCTTATTGCCAGAAAATGTGATGATAAAGATATGGTGCACCCATAAATTGTTCATTATTTAAACAAATTTAGATGTTTACTATTTTTTAAACAGATGATACAACAAATCATTTTATTATCCATTTGAAGAATTTATATTTTGTTAATTTAAATGTAAATATATATTTCAAATATCTATTTTGGGAGAGTCATCAGTCCAACAAGATCAGTACACACAATTACATGCACACATATACATTTGCTCTGTTCAAAATTTGTGCACTCCATTTCCAGCAGGCACACATGCAGTACGCGTCTAACATGCATAAGAGAGACCGCTGTGACAAGAAAAATAACATCTGTAACACCTCTGTGCAGACTCTGTTTTTAGTAACTTGGAACCACCTGACAGTGTGGTTACAACGGTCATTGGCAAGGGTCAGTTCAGTTCTCTGCTTCCTGCTATCACCAGAGAGGGAACTGAGGTGGTTGGACAGCAACAGCCATTGTTATAAAATCCTTTGTGGAGACATTTTAGTTTAAATGGTAACGGATTCAAATGGAAATCTTACATGCTGGATGTTTGCTTCTCCACCCATTACATCCTGGCACATTCAGACATTCTTTTCCATTTGGGTAATCTGATGTACAGGTCCATTTTGTAGTGGGGGCCCATGTGCAAATGATTGTTGTGGTTGTAAGTTTTACAGAGTTATACTTTTTATTATATTTTTAATTATATTTTTAAGAGTTATACTATTGTTTTAAGTACAGTCATGGATGGAATGAATGAAGGGCCAAATTTAATAGCTAAAAACAACAGCCATGGTTTTGTTTAGGTAGTCATAAATGCTTTCACATGACACCACAATAGCATGACATTAGCCTTACACAATATAATGCAATATTCTCAAACAAACAATTTTTTTAATCAAAAATGATTGTTTTGGTTTGTTTTAAAAACATGTTTATTTCATTTTTTACATATGGAAAACATGTTTTCTAAAGTGTGCATTTGTGGATTAGCACATAGGATGATAAAAGCTGTTGTTTTCTTACCAGTTGGAGGGGAAGTATTATGAGTGAATAATGTATGTTGTTAGAGAGGCTACAAAATGCAAATAACTTTTGGGTTAAAACCGTAGTTTCCGATGAAATATGGAGAATTTGTGTGTATATGTGTGATTCTTTTTGTTCTCTGTATTAACCTCAAATGCTTTAAAGGTTTTCTCTGAAGTCAAGCATAAATACCTCATATAGAAATCACATCAATCTTTAGTTTAGATTACAGTGGACCTGTAATCCAAAAACTCATTTTGAAAAATGTAATCCAGATACATCACTGACGTTTTATCTTCTGTAACTTCATTGTCTCTTTTGATTTAAGAGGATTAACTAACTGACTAAATATTTGGGTGGCCACTTGGAAACTTTAAAAATAGGTACAATGCTTTTGTCTGAGAAACAATTTGCCATGAGAACTATCAAATTTGTTTTGGGGATTATGGTATTATTTTGTATTTGTGCATCTCAGCTCATTGATGTGGTCCACAGTTTTAACCACAGTTACATGAATTTAAATACAACAATAGTCTTTGTATATTTGAGAGCAAATAATACCATAACCATGATTGTTTTCATTGATTGAGAATTTACTTTTTTATAGTAAATGTCATTGTGTGTTATTGTGTGTTATCACTAGTTGTGATAGTGTGGGTGTGATTCATCTGAACGTTATTGTCAGTGTAACTTGATTTTTATAACTGAGCTGTAGTTAGCTGGAGGGTGAGCATGATTAGTCTAATACTATTACTGGAGCAAGTTCATTTTGAGGGAGGGAATTAATAATTATTATAAATATTGTGGAGGTAGTCCTAAACTTCTAATATATTTTTAATTACGAACATACTCTACATTTTATTTACTGAGGTCATGCTATTGTGGCAAGATGGTGAAAGGTGAAAAACAAAAGAAATCAACAGATGTGTACCCTAGTTAGAGGATAAAGGGGAGATTATAGCTGTTTACATTAATGTTTATTTAAATATGAATTTATTTAAAAATACATTTAAACTCAATGTGTATCTGATGTATAATTAAGAATTAATAAACATACAAAAAAAAAGAACAAAATTGATACTTACATGAAACACAACTGAGATCTCCTAAGCTTTAAAAGAGCAACCTTGGACAATACATTTTCCTCTGGGTGTTTACCTGAGCATTCATCAGGAATTCTAATGTTTATGCTTTGATCTTTGCTGTTTCACACAGCTGCCTTCATCAGTCACTTCATGTCTATTAAGCCTTTAACGCTCTCCTCTTTTGTCTGTTGAGTGCAGGGAATTTTGAACACCGCATAGGTCAAAGGTCATTCCTTTCTTGCGGGCCGAAATAATTGCGGTTAGACTTATTTATAGCTCAAACAATGCTGTGAGTTCTGTTATTACATGGCTGGCAGCCATGTCAAACCATTATGTTTAGCAGTCACAGGAAAGTGGCAGCCATACATGTCTTTATGCCGCATGTGATTATTGCAGTCAATACTAAAGGATGTTTTAAGGCCTTTGATGTCTGCCGGATGCCATTTGTTGGATATTATACACACACACATACACACACACATGTTTATAAACCATGTATATTAATGAACACTTCTGTGAATTGCCCACAGTAATCCAGTTGTCATCAGGGTGTAAGGATTAATGGAAGATAATAACAACAGGAGCAGTTTGCTGTTTAACCTCTTCTACTGTATATACAGTAGCTATGTTAGAGGTGGAAGCTAAACTAAGCTTATAAATGCACCGTTAAGAAAGATATAATTAATAGAGCTCCGTTTGAGAGGTGAATGTGCAATGTATTGGTGTAATGTGTAAATGGAGTTCATTTGAAGGCCACTAAGGATGTGAAGGGAAACCACGGATGCCATGACAGCCCTAGTTTACCTAGTTTACCTCATTATTATTTAAAAGATTGAAGGAAGCATTTGTGCCAGGGGTGTAGGAATCATCTGTAATCTATAAAAACATTTGCTTACTGATTGGTTGAAAGGCAGGTAGTTGGTGATGGGCAAAATACGATAACCTATTGCATGTTAGTTCAGGCCTTTGCAAAGGCTAGTTGGCAGTTTTGAGGGCGGATTAATAAATGTTAGTGGCTAGAGGAAGGGCTGCCATGCCACTCTCCTTTGACCATTTGTAAAAAAGACCTTGTTTTATGTTTATTTGTATTTAGTATTTAGCATTTAAAATTTCTTTTATTAACCGGCCTATTTATTTTATGCTAAATAAATGTTTTGCTAACTAAAACTAAAATCTGTTTCTGTTTAATGCAAACTGACACACATATGTTTTACATCCTTATGTCTTAATTTCCTTCTGCTAATCTCTGCTTTCATTTTTTAGAATTGATTTCTGTTATGACGATAAGCCTCCAGAAACATTTAGCTTTTGCTTTTGCAACACGTGTAAGTTGGTTTATAAAAACAAATTAGGCCAAATCATACTGCTTCAGAGTTTCATCTGTGATCTCATTCATCTCAGTGCTTGGTTAGAGTGAGGCTTGAACTCCACAGAGTGGTCTGCATTAAGCTGACTGAAAACTGTCACATCTTTAAGACACATGTCATATGTTCATTTTCCATCTTTGAAACAGGGTCAGTCACCAGCCTGTCACTAGAAATGATATGTCATATAATTGAGTTCAGTTCCCAGAGATTACTGTATTAAGGCGTCTGTAAAGTTTGTGACATGTCCCTTAAGTACAGTTAAGAGGATGTGCATCTAATTCTTGTACAAAATTTAACTCATGTTTTCGTGTAGAGTTTCTAGGTGAAAAGTGGCTTAAAGTTGTGTTTGTCTACCATGCTGTCTAGCCACCGATTATCATAAGGCAGGATTATCTATTGGTGAAAAAATTAATCAAAACATTTGTAAGGCAAATCTTTCCTCCAAAAGCCAGATAAGGACTTTTAGAAACTTCTGACACAACTTGTAGATCTCTCAATTTTCACCTTTGTTTTTTTTTGTACAAGGGTTTTTTGTTCTGCTTTTCTTGTTTCCTGTCAGTCCCTTCTTGTTTTTTATTAATTTTTTTTGTATTTCTCTCTGTCTCTCTCCATGCTTCACTGGTCAATAGCTAACTGACTACCGGTTGTTATGTCAGACTCCCCACACAATTCTGTCTGTGAAAACCTGACAGGAAAACCACAAATGAGAACTTTAACGTTCCCGTGGAAACCACAGGCATATGCTGCCTACTTGGACAAAGGGGCTTTGCAGACGGCTCACATACTTAACAATTTTATTGTTGCTTCTGTCCATTCACCCACCCATGGAAAGTTATTAAATGAATTGTCTTTACATAAGGGGGGATTCATTAAGAATGCATTTCCGTTGCTGATATTGTAATTTCTTTGAACTTGGTCTCTGCATAGGTTTGACACCTAATTTAGTGAGGGTACCAGTACAAACATGGCCAAAGATCTAGTTTTAAACCAAGGGAGCACCAAAGGAGGTGCAATTTTTAATCCTGCAGGTCGTTTCTGGATGTACTTGTTTGGGACTGTACTGCAAAAAACTTCTGTCTCTGCAGATATGCTTACAAATACCTTCTTAATCTAATAATGCTCATCATTTGATGAAGTACTGCACAAATACTGCTGCTATGATCAACAGAACATTTATACAAACACCTCTGTAAAAATCTCTTTATATTGTAGATGTTAAAACTGCAATGTTAACTGCACTATGCAAACAGCACTGAGTTGTTTTATTAAAGAGCAATAAAATAAGCGGAGCTGTCCACTTAATTAAAACACAATAATTTAGTTTCATCATTTTTTTAACCAATAGACTACCCTGCACTCTGCTAATCCCTTAGGTATTTATAGACCAGGTGCCCAGATGAGAGAAGTTCAGGGCCCCCGCTCCTACTTAGCCTACTTAACCAAACAGTACGCTGATATTAAAATGTGTACTTTTGCTGACTTGCATAAAAAAAGCACATTTGTCATGCAGTGTATAATTTCAATTCCTGATGCTATTTAAAATGAGTAAAAGTACATTTTTTGCAAGTACAAATATCTGATATCTGGAAAAAGCTTGAATATTAATATACAATAAATAAAAAGTTGTATATCTTAATGCCAAATAATGTGGAACATTAACTACATGAGTTTATTAATATTCATCAGGTCAGCCTTTTCCATGTAATGACCTTAACAAGCTTCACTTTTCATCTCTGTCTCTTCACTTTCAATAAATCCTATGTTGTCTTTTGTACTTCATACAGAAACCCCATGGTTCTGGACCGGAATGTTCTTTTGGAACACGTCCACCATGGAACACTACATACCGTATTTCCAAGATCTATCTCTTGTGAGCAAACCAAAGTACATGGCTAGTGTGTGGAGTGTTCCCTAAATCCAAATTTTTTTACTGGTAGTGCAGAAATTTGTCAGTACATTGCTGCTGGTTTTTCACTTAAAGATCCCACTGCTGGGATTGTGGATTTGAGGGCATCACCTCCTCGCTTTACTTGTTCGATTCTGTTTTTTTACACAATTCTGTAATCCCCTTTCATGTTTCTAAATTTCAAAACTATGTTTCCTGTCCCTCATGAATTCCTCACATATCCCCACAAACCGATATTGTCAGCTCCTCTACACTTTGTGAAGAATTTCTCCCAAACCCTGGATGATGTTTCCAGCCAAATGAACCCATAAATCAGTCTGTTGTATATTATAGTTAATTAAAAGCGGGATGAAATCACAGAACTGCAGAGGAAGGTAGAGAGAATATGGATAGATAATTATGGATAAAATGTGTTTAGGATGTCTCCCTGTCACAGCACATTCTCATAGCTTCTCCACAAAGATAAAACATTGGAAATGTCACACTGGTCATTATAACACTTTATCCTTCTTCGTCTGTACAGGATTATAGGTTTATGCTACTGACAGACTTGTTTTATGCGTATTTCATGTTCTGTCAAATACTTCTGTCAAATCTTATTTTACTTTAAGGGACTGTAAATAATAACAAAATAACTGATTACAGTCAAGAAATTAAAAAGAAAAATGTCAAAATATAAATATATTTTTTGCTCTTATACTGAGCAACAAGATGATAAGCCTGTTTACTTTATCTTAACTATAAAAGTTATATGATTGGCTGCATTTTATTATTGGTACAGTGTTTAGCATTGCTGTCAGCAAACCTTGACCAGATCTTTATTTTTGGGTCCATCTGAGAACCATTATTTAAGTGTATATTTCAAAGTGTGCTTTAATTAAAGTAAGCTGTCTCATAAATCTTTTCTCCAACTTTTCTTTACACATCATCCTTCAACAGGAAGTATGTTTTTCTGTGTACTTAAATAAGACATATTTTCTGATTTTGTTTTGTGGTTTGTATGTATATGTTTTGGGGTCAGGAGAGGATGTTAATATAGTTGATGCAGTAGCTCTGTGCAATTTCTTTTTTTATACTTCCCAGATGAGTTTCATACCAGTGATACAACTAAACTGAAGACCGTGGCAACGAGCCGTTCATTTTGTTTACCGCTGTGTGTTTAAATGCCAGCACAAGGAGGCTCCTGCCTGAACTTCTGCAGTAAATCAAATTCATTGGGGAATTTGGAGAGCAGACAAAAATGTCAGTGCATCTAAATACGTACCAAAAAAACATGCAATGTGCTACACACATTTGAAAAGTGACATCCCACGAAAGACTCCCCTGAATCTGCCAGTGCAGATGCTTTCATCTCATAAACAGTATATATGCTTCTTTGAAGTATCTTTTATAAGTGCTACTGCCCCAGTATTAATGAGAGGTGCAGCTGTCCTACAGAACTGAGACCCACTTTTGTGTCGTGATAATTTAAAAACCATTTAAAAATCACTGTTATATTTTAAAGTGTGCTTTAATACTGACACATATAAGGATGTCTTGTAATAAATTGAGCATTTACAAATTGAGCATCGACACATCGGCATTGGCAAATCGATTGAAATAAAACCATTTGTTTGCACAAATCTCACAAAATACATACACAGTTGTTTGTTTAGAACAGGAACTGTGTTTTTATCTCTGCTTTAATGCTCCACTGAATTTCATCTAGCCTGTTTTTTTCTTCCCTAACTCCCCTTAACAACATTCATGTTCCTGATTACCAATTATACCTCTCATGGTCCTTTCAACTAACTTTAATTACTGATTAGAATTCGTCTCTCACAAAGCCAGTACTTGAGTGTAATTGCTCAATAAAGAGTTGAGTGGAAATGTGTGGTAATAAGTAGGTGTTCCTGCTGCTTGTCTCATTAGCGAGTAAGCACTGTTTTCACTTCCTGGTCCGCATAAATAGAGACGCTCTCATTCCTGGCACAGGGGCCCCATGGTCTCTCCATAGCCTGACCAGGAAATAGATAACATGCCCCAAACTCAATGACATCATACCACAGTCTAGTAACAACATACACATATATAACGACAGTACAAGCGTCATGCATGAGGCAATTTTTTAACACGAGTTGTTTCTTATTGTGATGTTGCAAACGTAAAGGTTGACCTGATGGGTCATTTGCAGAACTATTGTGGGGGAATTTCAGTAAGAATGCATTGGTTTATTTGGTCATTTCATATTTGATATTTTTAATTTGATATGTCAAATTGATACATCTGCTATGATTAATAGTAAATGTACACAATATCTGTATTAAATTACATTTGCAGGCCACTACATTGTGTTACTCTAAAGCATCAGGCAAATGGCATTGAATTTTGTGAACCAGGCACAATTTATACTAAAACGCTGGGCAAATACTGAATTTAAATTTGGTTAGCATTAAAAAAGCTTCTGTTTTTGCCTTTTTATTGCCTTTTTTGGACAATAAAAAGTAATAAAAATTTAAAAATTGCTTTGATTTTTAAAAAACCTTTTGTTTGCTTTGACAGCATGCACTGCAGCTGGAATTGCCTCCATAAGTTTGGGCAGAGTCTGATGGTCTGTGTTTTTTCAGTATGATGTGATGAGAAGAATGTTCCAGGGAATATCTAGTGTGCTTTAATAGAAAAAAATCTTTTGTTTAAAGGAGTTAACATGGTCAATTTCACAAATTAGTTTATTTGATAAGTGACCTAGAAATAATGCAGACTATTTTTTGTTTCCTATCGTTAAACTTAGTGTACTGTATTGCCAGGCTAGTCACAGATATTTAAGTCACAAATTTTCAATATATCAAACTTTTGCCCTTCCCTGTATGTGATGGGAAGAGGAAAATACATACTGAATGACCCTGATGACTACTGTGTTGATTGGAGGCTGCGCAACAGTTTGAGGGAAAAAAAGAGAATTTTACTGGTCATGTCCATTATAGATTTTGTGAAGATATATTGAGTTGTAAACTGTCATTGAAAGGTTATACGCTGCTGGCATTAAAAATGGTCTGAGCAGGAAATCCATTGTATTATCTGATGTTGTTGGCATGAAATGAGAAATCTAAACATCATTGGATGTTTAACATACATGTTCAAAATAATAATATGCTGTACAAAGAAATGGGCATGTGACATGTTCTAACCACATTCACACCACAGTTTTGTTAGTAATTTTATGTTCATAATTAATTTGGCCAGTAGATTTGGATAAATAACATTTTTGACATCAGTTAGACCCCTAAGGCAACTAAAAAACCAAAAATGGCAAAAACCACCAAATGTCAATTAAAAGACTTTTATGAAACATGGAAGTAAATTTCTACTGTGGCCCCTAAAAAGACTTTAATTTGGAAAGCGCATATCTGGATTGGTACTTAGATAGTCCAATGATCCAAACATAAATTGAAAACAGCATGGACAAATCAGAATATAATTTGACAAACAAATCTTGATCCTGCCTGAAACATGCAGGGGAACCCAATCCCTGGATTAACTGACAACTTTACAGCTCTGCATTTGTCATGTTGCTTGTGCACTTGGCTGTACAAATATCCCATCTCACTTGTTTTGAGCACAGTACATGGATTTTCAATCTCTACAAACACCTGCTTACTACAGCTTAGACTATTTTAGTTAAGCAAATTGTTGCCATTATATGGATTATTCTATCAGGGACGATATGGAAAGTGCATCTTAGCCTTCCTGTTTTCAACCTCTACACACACTAACACACTTAAGTAGTTTTACAGACAAATAGGCATATTGTAAGGGACAGTTTCTACTGTAGATTATAAAAATAGCAAAAGTTAATTATGTTTATGATGTTGCTGATCATGTTAAGCTTTATCATATTCGCTCATGTTACTTTGTCACTGTCACTGCGTGTCTGTGTTTTAATGTTTTTGAACTCTTTAATAGCTGTTTTTTCCCCCACAGAAGACTATCTCCCACCTCCTCCACCTGCTATTAATACTAGCGGTCTGCCGTCCTCCTTCAGCTTCCCACCTCCTCCACCCATGGATGACAGCTCCTTTGGGCTCCAGGTGATTCTTGTGCCTTGCTAGGCCAGTCAGCACAATAGCTGATAAGTTTATTTGAAGTTTATCTGAAAAATGTATTTAAAAATAAGTAGTTTCAGAATTTGTATTAGTATTTGATAAAATGTGCATATGGTAACATGCATGCATTCGAACAGGCATGGACTCTACAAGTTTGTGCAAAATACCTTTTTATACATATTATCATGATTTGAGAATCTTTCAAAGAGCATCTTGCGTGCCTCAATGGAAGCAAGTATTTCATTATAAATTTCATTTGACTCCTGTAATATTTATACACTTTTGGACAACACTATAATAAGGACAAAATGGCACTTTTAGCAGGTTTCTTGTCACATCCCATTTCAGGTTTGGGCCAAAGACAAGCAGTCTAAAGTTTGCTTTTTTGTGGCTGTATACCAGACTTGTGTTCTAATTGTTTATCCCTCACTTTAGTTTATTTGGCTCATGTTTAGAAACAAGTAAGGGTGTAGTGAAGACTGACACCTATTGGTTCAGTTCAGTCATGTTCCCCTTAGGAACTCAGTTGTCCCTCATAACCAAACACAGAGCAAATAAATACTTATAAATAATTAAAGTGGTCTGTGAAAAACATTCATTGAAGTAAAAAAAAAGCATTTTGATTTGACCCAATGAAACAATATGTCACACATTATGATAATTTCATCTTTAAAACTGCATATCCAAACTGATCCCATAGATAGCAACAGTAAGTGTATGAGTTTAAAACCCAGGGACATATGAGTTGATAAAATGTATAGCCCAAATTTCCCAGAAGTCACTTTGGATAATCACGTTTTACAAAACTGACATTGTGTCAAGTCAGATGTTTAGAGATGTACAGCAATTTACCAAATCTGAAAAATTATTCAAACACAGCTGTGTGGCTAATAGAATGTGATTTCTTTAATGGTGCTTACTAAGAAACATCCTGGTTACATATGTAACCCCCGTTCCCTGAAGGAGGGAATGGAGACGTTACGTCAACTGACTGACGTATGGGGTCTTGCTTGAGAGCCCTATCACCTGGTAAGCCAAGGCGATGGCATCCACTACCCAGTGGGCCAACCTCTGTTTGGGGAGGGCCTTCCCCTTCTGCCTCCCTCCGAAGCAGACAAAGAGCTGATCGGAGCATCTGAAGCTCCTAATGCGGTCCACGTAGATGCTCAGGGCGCAAACAGGACGCAGCAAAGTAAGGGCAGGATCTGCCTCCTCCGAGGGTAGTGCTTGCAGGTTCACCACCTGATACCTGAAAGGCATGGTGGGAACCTTGGGCACGTAGCCGGGTCTGGGTCTCAAGATCACGTGAGTGTAGGCAGGCCCGAACTCTAGGCACGACTCACTGACCGACAATGCCTGAAGGGCCCCCACCCTCCTGATAGAGGCTAGCGCGGTCAGGAGCGCTGTCTTGAGCAACAGACCCTTAGGCTTGACCGACTCCAGCAGATCGAAAGGAGCTTCCCACAGCCCAGAGAGGGCTATGGAAAGATCCCAGGAGGGAAAGAGGTGCGGCCTCGGAGGGTTCACTTTCCGGGCGCCATGTAGGAACCTGATGACCAGCTCGTGCCTCGCCCGGAACGTAGGTGGTGCGGAGCGACCTGAGTCGCTGCTGACTCCAGAGGAGGTGACGGCGGGCAAGTTGAGACATGCGACGCAAGCGTACTCCGCCTTGGCGGTTGATATTATGCCACAGTCGCTGTGTTGTCGACTAACACTAACACGTGCCTGCCCTGCAGCAACAGAAGAAACCGGTGCAGAGCCAAGAGCACTGCCATCAACTCGAGGCAATTGATGTGCCACAGGGGTTGAGATCCTGTCCAGGAGTCCGAAACTGCCTGCTCGTGGCATTCAGCGCCCCAGCCTGTCTTGGAGGCATCTGTTGTCACAACAACATGCCTGGGCACCCTGGCCCATAGAAAGGCAAGGTCCGACCAAGGGCTGAAGTTTTGGCGGCCCGTGAAAGCCACGCTCAACTTGGGACCCGGTCGTGTAGCCAGTGCTGCAGTGGTCTCATATGCATCAGGTCAAGAGGAGTGACCGCAGCTGTAGATGACATATGCCCCAGGAGCCTCTGAAAGAGTTTCAGTGGGACCACAGTCTTGGTGCTGAACTTCTTCAGACAACGCAGCAGTGACTGCACGTGCTCGTTGGAGAGGCACGCCATCATAGTGACCGAGTCCAGCTCCATACCAAGAAAAGAGCTCCTTGGGGAGAGCTTGCTTTTTTTCCAGTTGACCTGAAGCCCCAGGTGGCTGAGGTGCCGGAGCACCAGGGCCCTGTGTTTGTACAAGATGCGAACGCCCACTTCCCGTAATGGGGCAGGAACTACCCTTGTGGACCTGCTTAAGCTCCTTGGCCTGGTGAACCTGCAGGATGGCCATGGCATGCAGGGCAGAGGCTGCCTGACCCGCCGCATGGTAAGCCTTGGCCGCGAGCGCCGCCGTGTTCTTACTGGCTCGGGACGGGAGACGGAGTCTGTCCCGCCAGGTAGCAGCATTTTGCGGGCACAAGTGCACCGCAACTGCACACTCCACCTGAGGGATCTCCGCATACCCCTTGGCAGCCCCCCCATCGAGGGTAGCGAGAGCGGAGGGGAAGTGGCTTCGGGCAGAAAAAGGTGCCTTCCATGACTTCTGAACATCTGCGTGCACCTCCGGGAAGAAAGGCACTGGGGCAGGACGGAAAATAGCTTCCCGAGTGGCTCCCAGAAACTAATCATCCAGCCGCGAGTGCCCTGGACTGGATGGAGGATTCCACTCCAACTCAATGGCCGCGGCTGCCTGGGCAAGCACGGCTGTCAACTCCAAGTCAGAGTCAGCCGGACCAGCCCGCCCCGAAGGGGGGAGTCCAACGTCATCCTCCGTCTCAGAGGAAAGCAGCCTACTCTCCGATGCAGCGAATGTCATCCTGTCCTCATCCGGAGTGCCAAAAGTGATAACAGGCCCCACGGGGGGAGCCACACTACCACCTGGCCACTCAGATCTCGACGCAGTAGAGGACCGGGAGGACCGCAGGGACTGGCCCGACGGAGAGGTCTTCACTGTCACTCTCAGATCTCCCAGAGTGCTAACCAGCTCTGCTGCCTTAGGCCGTTTAGGCGAGGCAGCAGACTGGGGAGCAGCAGAGGGGGGCTCGATCTCCTGAGACAAGAGAGAGCCGTGACCGCAGCGTCGAGATGGGCCTGCTCTCGCAACAAGGGCATGACCCCACCGTGAACGCTGCCTCAGCATGCTGTTTGCCCAGGCATGTGACACAGCGCTCATGGCCATCAGACGAGGTCAGGAAATGACCGCACCCAGAAACACACTGACGGAAAGACTTATAAAGACGCACACCATCCGTGGAGCTCTTTAGAGAGGGAAAAAAACGAAATATAATTCGTTTTTTCCACTAAAATACTCACCAAAGGAAATCGCTCGGCAGAACGCAGGTCTGCTGAAGAATGCCGGGGAGCCGCCGAAAACTGGAACAAAACCGCTGGTAAACGTCGTCCAACGCAGCAGAACGCTGGCGGAATGCTGGCGAAATCCTCGAATTACACACGCTCAGCTCCGAAGCAAAAATCTAAATGAAAGCGAATGCTGGCCGGCTGTATACACCCGCTTCCGGGTGGGCATGACCCGGCGCACAGCTCTCTTGACCAATGCTCATTGGCTCTTTCCTCTCGGGCCGATGCCCATTGGCACATTTTTTTCTATGCGAAGGTGATAGGGCTCTCAAGCAAGGCCCCATACGTCAGTCAGTTGACGTAACGTCGAACGTGACTGACAGAAAGGGAATCACTTTTTTCCTTGCTCATGCTGTGCTTGATACGGATTTTAACAAACATCTAACCAAAAGTAAACTTCAGCCTGCATGTTGGACTTCACTGTTGTAATACTCACATTAATTAATAATATTTCAAATCAGGAAGCTTGTTGGATGGATTGTTAACATTTTTTGACATGGTGGACAAAAAAACGGGGGAAACAGATCTACTGGTAAGGAGGGATCAGAGTCATATCTAGGACCAGAATATCATAGAGGGTGAACTGGAATTTGGCCAGTAACTATTTACCTAGCAAGATCCTAGCAACCACATAGCAACATGCTAAAATCTACCCAGAACACTTTATCATGTGCAGAGCAACACCCTGGTAACCACCCCAAACACTAAACACTAAAATAAATATTTTCTTCAGAAAATGTAGAAATCCAGGTATTTTGTGTTTAGGTATTAACCTGCAGTAGTATTGTCATATTTGTTAAAAGGACACTTCATCTGCTCCTCAGAATGTTACTACAGGCATGTTCTCTGCGCTGTTAAATCCCTCTATAGGTTTTTTCCCAGGAACACTGCTCTTCAAGGGAGGAAGCCTAGAGGGAATCGGTGTGTTTGTTGATCTATCTCTATGGAGTCAGCATACAGCAGACAGTGTTATCGCTGAATAATTAGGCCAGTACAGAAAGTACATCAGGCTGTAAGGAGGCAAAGATATACAGTTATATAGACCAGTTATACATCTCAAATACTGATAAGATCAGTAAAGAGTAGAGCAAAAAGTGTGTGAAGAGGATCCCATAGCAAGCAGGGCGAATCACATTTTCTATTGCATCTCACTATTCCCCTAAAGACCGTTAGCTCTTCATTTTGATGACAATGTGTGTGTGTGTGTGTGTGTGTGCAGGTGAAACCATGTAAAAAAACATGGTTCTAATATCTGACACTTTACAATATGTTCAATCTGTTAATATTAGTAGATGCACAATGACTTGTAAACAGTAAACATTTGTAATTATATTAACAAAGATTAATAAATACTGTCAAAAATGATTGTTCATGATTAACTAATGGTACCAAATGGGACCGTACTGCCTTATTGTCAAGTGTTACTCTTAATCAGTAATTTCCTTTATATATTTCTAATCTTTTCCATTAAAAATATCCTTTAAGACAAGTATAAAGTTTTTTTTGTTTTTAAGTGTACAATATGTAACAATATAAGTTTATTTTTCTACTGCTAGAATGTTTGTGCGTGTGTGTGTATTTTACCAATCCACTCAGCCCGCAGCTTTCCCTAATTCCAGATTTTTACATCTTTCATGAATGAAAAAGGGGATGTTGAATTATTTCTCCACCTAAGCAGAAGTAACAAGGGGAAGAGGCCAGAGCACAACGGTGATAATGAATAATCAAATGATACTTGGCCTAAATTCTGTTTCCCGTAACAGAACGCATAGAAACACATGCAGTCTTTATTTAACTTCACATATCTGTCTCTGTGGTTTTTCATAAAACTCAGCATTTAAATCAGCTTCCTCTCCTCAAACAGTAACTTATCAGAATGTAAAGTCAGGCTTGCATAACAATGGCAACGCTTCATTAGATTGTTGTGCTTTTTCTTTCATAACACTCTGTCCTGCTACTGAAGTTAATGTCCAGCTTTCCTGATGGAATTAAGATAATCATAACCAATAACATATAATAATCATAACCAAAACATATGCTTGTACAGTACAAGTGTGTATTTCGTCATCTTTGTATAATCTTTGACACTTTGTAAAAAAAAGTGTCTCTTTTTTGTATGCATGGCTTAATCCCGGTTGCTATAGGAACACAAGCAGTCATACTTATACAAAAATTGATAATTAAACACTATAGGGAATTGTAATGTGGAAATAGCCTATGTTGTTTAAGATCACATAACGTGTCATATAATATGTAGCTTTATTTACATAGTCTGTCCTAAAACCGTGTCTGTTTGCTTTTAGTTCAAGCTGAGGTTCATCTTGGTTGTGACGATAATCCAAACAAATAACATTAAAGCAAGAGTTATTCACTGATCCAGTCCTCAGGTCTCTCCTTCCCTCGCTTTCCCTCCACTTCCCTACCCTCTCCTAATTATTTCATGCTCTTAAAATTAATGCTTTTAGTCACATATTTATTATAATATATCTTTTAGGGTCCTATTTATTAGCTGTGACAAAATTAGCTCTCGGTTTCTTGTCTTAACAACCTTAGACTTTCTGTTTTCTATTAAAGTTAACTAACTTTTCCATCTCCATAGCTGTTATCCAAAAATTAATTTGACCTATTTGTTTATCAGTCTAATTCTAGCCTATTAATTACTTTTATAGTTGCAGCACAAATGTTTTGAGGGGGAAGTCCCCTTCATTACCGTGTATGCACAGAAAATGTTGAAAAAACTTTCCTACAATCAAGGGGCATCAAAACCACAAATTATGCCCCAGGTATACTGTGACAAAACTCACAAAAGTCAGTGTTGTGTAAAGACGAGGGCAGAGAGAAGACTCCACAGAGGACATACAAGTGTCCTTCAACCACGAGGGGAGAAGGTTGCCATGTCCGCTTTGATGAGGAGTTTGAACACTGTCGAAATGTGTCCCTTGCACCTTTTTTGTCACATGTCTGGCATTCCTTAAATGCCTTTGATATTTTTTTCTTTGCCCCCTTACCAGACATAAAGGACAGCAGTCAGTGATTGCAGATGTATTGCTCATCCAAGACTTAGACTTTAGAGTCAGTTTTTATATATGCTGTTTTTGCCTAAGAACAGTTTGAAAGACTCTGAGTTATCTTATAGTGCATTATAATAGAAAATATTGTCAAGATTAAATGTCAGTTGTATCTTTTATATTCATTTGTATATAATCGACTGTAGGATTTCAGACTTTTAGTGAATAGTGAGTTTATGAGTTTAGCATGTATTTCCTGTATGAGCAAAATGTCAGTGTTAGTTTCCGTTTTTTTGTCGCTTTGTTTAACTGTATGACTTTGCAAGTCAATTAAACTTAGCTTGATCCAACTTTGGTGGCTCTGCACTGCCAGTCCAACGTGTTGTCACCTTTGTGGGGACACACCTGGCTGAATTTGATTCACATAATAATTTTATTATAAGATTTTTTCTTAGTTGTCTGCATGTTATTTTGTGCACAAATATAAATTGTGTATAAATTGTCAAAACTGAAATTTAAATATATATTTATTTTTTATATGGAAGAGTTGGGCTGGATAGTAAAGGAAAATCAGTCAGCAAGTGCTCAGCATACATGGAAACTTTATTAATGTTAAAAAAGTATTTTTAGGAGAATGCCTAGCGTGTACAGAGCTGTAATCTAGGTAAACAGTGGCTACTTTACCCATTCTAGAATATACTGTAATATAGTTCTGGCCACTGCATAATTCCCACGTGTTATTAAAAAATGTTGTTGACTACTGTTCAGGACAGGCTCATTCTAAAAGTGTTAAATAGTAACTAAAAGTGTAATTCGAATGCAGTGTTAACTACTGTTTAGGGTAGGGTAAATTGTAGGACTTCGAATTTTTGTTCACCACATTATTATGCATTTTGTGGCATTTATAATGCAATAATACACTGTATTCTCATAATAAATATGTTCCATACTTATCTTGAGCCCTTGAGCTATATTGAGATTAAATGATGTGGAATATTTGTGTATTGATGTACAGTGCTACCCCAGTGTACAAATCTTTAAAGAAACAAACAGAATGTGCATGAAACTTGAGTGTTATTGTCAGTATGGAAGAAAGTTAAACTTTCACAGGGAATGAAAACAGATAAAGCAAACAGCAAAAAGAGAGAGAGAGAGCTAAATACTGACAATTAATATGACAATAGCTGTCTCACTGACAAAATATTTGTTTTTCCTTTTAAATCACAAAGGTGCTTTTATCCTTAGACAGTTATTTTCTATTGTTACAGTAATTTGCTCTCATCCAATTTGAGGCCATGATTAATTTTAATAAACACGTAAAGCCATTTATATTTATACATTTGGCAGACACTTACCGTGCCAAAGAAAGTTATAGTGCATTCAGTCTTTGAATCTATAACTTTGGAATTTTGAGCGCAATCTGCACTTGTTGTACAGTAGCCTGGAGCAGAAGATGTACTTTATTTGAAAATTACATTTTGTCTTCTTGTATGTAACATTTTGTTATTTTTATTTCATGTTAGCATGCACTTTCAAATATGATTAAGTGGGTTAGCTTATTTATAACAACCCTGTTGCAAAAAGACCTAATTTCATTACCAATGAATGTGTCTGTGTGTTTTTAGATTAAGGGGCCTGAGAAAACTCTAGAAGAGAGGCGTTCCAGTCTGGATGCTGAAATTGACTCCCTGACTAGCATCCTGGCTGACCTAGAGAGCAGCTCCCCATACAAACCACGAACGCCACAGGTACTATCATTGCAAACACACCCCAAACAACCTCCAGTGACATTAAAAGCATCCTGAAAGGTTTTCACAGTTTTTGGAAGCCAGTGCAGCTTCATTGGCTGCTTTATTTAGGTTAATAACATTAAATGTCAGATTCTACTTAGCATTTATGTGACATGCAACTTTACTTTGCAACAGTTTTGGATGTATAACTCTAATAAGCAAGTTGCATAGAGTGCTATTCTCAATTCTACAGGGAAACACTCTTGCCTGCAAATAGGAACTTAAAAATCTCTTATTTATTGCACTTTCTGACCTAAGTAGTTTTTTTCCAACAAATATATGTATGCAGAGGCACTCACACAGAGAACCAAAAAAGCTAATTAACCAATTTAGGTTGCACATATAGACAGATAGAAAGCAAATGGAAATGTGTAAGTGTACCAGTCATTTCTCATTTTTGGAAAGTGTTATGAGTCTAAAATTATAATGACCCATATCATTAATAGATATCAAATGAAGTAAGAGCAGACACTCAAGTTGAGCCCTAGGGCACTTTACTAAATAGTTCAACACACAATGAATGTAGGCCAGCGCATTCAGAGTCAATGCTGTCGCAAGGAGGGACTTGGAGCAACCAAGTCCCTCTTGTCGAAAAACAGCACCGCAGATAGAGTTTGCCTTATTGCATGGCCAAAACTTAATAATGGAGAGTGCTGTCTGTGAACTTAGAAATGCCTTGTTTTTGGCAAGGAGCCTCTAGTCCTCCATTTGCTGATCTCTAGAGTCCTTGGTAGGCACTCTTTTAAAATTATTGTTGAACATAAAGTCTACGTAAACACGACTGCATATTTAAAAACATGCCCAGCATGTCTTTGACCAGCTGAAACAGTAAAAACCTTCTGAATTGGCCGTGATTTACATGTAAATGCTGTTGGGCATTGTTTTTCAAGCATAAGCATGTCTGCACATAACGGTTGGTAAAAATGGGAACAATAAAAAAGTTTATGTCTAATTGCCCTCACTTGTTGATATTTTGCTTTGAGGAAGTAGCTATTCCTGCAGTCACTCAGAGATGTCCTGGTTTATATACGGTGTCTGTGGATCTGAGACACAGGCATGTTTTCCAACACAAATAGCCATAATGGAGAGAAGCTGCAGTGGGAATTAGTGTGGCGAGGGGTCCAGAGGTCAGATATTTGAAATCTGAGCCAAAAGTTCTGCTTTATTTAGAGTGAAACAAGCTTTGACCTCAGTTCCGGCAAAGGCAGAGAAAGCATTAAGGTTGCTCTCAGCTAAGTGAGACTGGTACTGGCATCAAGTACCGTAAACACACACAGATATGTGCATACTGTCGTACTCACCAAAGCACACAAACAGCTACACACTGTCAAGCGCATAATTTTAAGGGTCATGCACCTAAACACTTTTGAAGTGGCAGGTAGGGTTTTCCTAAATAAAATATAGCCAAAGTGCAGATCTTTGTAAAAACTACCTTGTGATAGCTACAAGTAACAGGCAGGATTCTGAAAGCTTTTGTCAGTAAGAATTAAAAATGTATACACATCTGTATAGACCAGATAGACAAAACAGTGTTAGAGGGAAAACAGCCTGGTGTTGGGGTTAATTTGCTGGATCACTTCCAGTCTCTTTGATATCTGCCTGTTCATTTGGCCAGTTGTGGATACATTTGTCAACTCCACCTGTATA
>JAZGTJ010000138.1:0-156787 GCA_036877575.1 Botia almorhae
TATATACACACACACACACACACACACACACCTTTCCTACAATCTATCAAAAAGACATAAGCAAACTGTTAAGGCTCCCAGCAAATCTGTAAAGAAGGCATCCAGCTGGCTGTAAAATAAAGATAAACTTAGTTTGACATTCACATTAAGAAATATATTAATAGGTCAAATCAAAAACCCCTTTGAACAGTAAAATTTCTTAGGAATAACATGAGCATCGAGTTTTCTTTTTCTAATAAAACATGCTTTCAACCTAAAATCATTTCAAGGTGACTCTTACAGTTACAGTTCCTGTTTGTTATCTACAGCTACAAAGGTGCATTCCAAAAGTGATTAAATACAGATAAAGGTGATGACTCAGTATATGGAGGTGGCAACTGGCAAAAGAGCGAGAACTGTGCATATTATTTTGGGAA
The DNA here is from genome assembly GCA_036877575.1 of Botia almorhae. Classification (NCBI taxonomy): domain Eukaryota; kingdom Metazoa; phylum Chordata; class Actinopteri; order Cypriniformes; family Botiidae; genus Botia; species Botia almorhae. Next base: position 417 of record JAZGTJ010000138.1, read on the forward strand.
CACATTGAGCACACTTTCCCCAGCAATGTTTCTTAAAACGTTGCTATGGATAATAACCACAATATCCATCCTATTCAAAAAAGTCAACTCTGCCTTATTATAATCCGCCAGAACACAAATTAACAGAGAGCGCAGGCAATTCCAGCTGTCAAGGTCCTCTGTGAATGTATTTTGCTATTTAATAACATAAATCCCCCTTTGAAGGATATGCTTGATCTGTAATAAACCCGACTTGAACACATTCTATCCGAACACAAACATAGAGCTTAATATTGAGGTTTTAGGAAGAAACCTTAGAACATTAGCCTGGGATTTGTTGGCCTGTACTTATCTAAGAGACGGTCCACTTTATTACAGATCTATAATATACTACTATTAATAGACCAATGACAAATGTAATTAAACACACAGGTACACACACACTTGTCACAGAGGAAGAGTATCATTACTGCGGGAAATGCTTAACAGGTTATTGTAAGTGGCTTATTGCTTTCGAACATCAGTTCTATAAACAAAAAGCTATAATCAAGTTACTTACATGATCAGTAATTTTGTTTGTTTTTCTCTGCAAATGATAAATAGTTCCAAAAGAATCCAAGGCAACTTTAAGCACTGCATGTTGCCAAGCAACGTCCAGACTGACAGCCTGTCTGGAATGCTAAGAACACAGACAAGTGCAGTGATACAAACAACGAAAAGTTTCAGTGTTGCTGGGATATTTAAAATGTGTTATTTGCAAGGTACTTAAGACACATACTTGCAACATAAATGCTGGCTTGACCTAAAAATGAAACAAATGTCTGTCTACATGCGTTTGCATTTTAAAAGTATTGAATATCTAATTTCCCTAAACTGTAATTACATATATGGCAATATTTTTTTCAGATGAGTTTGGTAGGAACCCATTTTAGTAATTAATTTATAAATATGCATATTATTATTTTTATCTTTCATGGATCTCTGCAAATATTACTTTAGCTATTTCAGAGCTATTGGAAACCTCTTTTTTCATCATACATTACCTTATCTCACAGACTTAATTAACCTCAATTGCCCAACAGAAATACAGGAGCTTACATATATTAGTCAGATATCATTTAAGAATCATCAATTTCTATTCACTAAACCACAAAATACTATCTTCTATATGAATAAACTAACTAAAAAATGAAATTCAAATAGTGGTAAGACCTTGAACCACTGACAGTAATGCTTCATGAATGCTTCTGTTAATGACAATTAATGACTGATTAATTAACAGACATAAAAGAATCCAGGGGAATGACAATGGTTTGTCCCAGATGTTTCTTAAGGGAAAAGAAAAGCTAGTGTTTAGCCTCCATAAAGTGAAGGACATTCTGTCTTTCTTTCTTAATAGAATATAAGTGAGACTGACAGCATCACTTCCCTCACATGCTCTCTAAACCTCTAATAAGGGGACACATACTTCAGGTCTTCAGGAGAGTTGGTCGACAGATGTCAGCACAGTGGGTTCCTGCACCTTTCTGGGGCTGCCATAACAAAATTACTAAAAAAACACTGCCCACACCTACACTGGATGCCTACAGCTAATGACCGTCTACTGATAGTAGAACAGAGACCGAAATACAAAATGCCTAAAATCATTCACGCATGCTTTTTAGCAAATCTCTTAATTTCTTTAAAATTTAAATAGCTCTCTCAATCATAATAAAATTCCTAATTGAACATTTGCCGGGGGGCTCATATTATGCATGAATAAGAAAATGAGAGCGAGCTTGTCATACGCTAAAGGGAGACACGATTCCTGCTCCAGCTCTGCTGGGTCCCCTGGCACACGTGGTGTCACAGATGAGGATCCAGAAGAGCAGAGGGACACAGTGAAAGCTTTTCAGATCACACACATTAGTTTAACCTGTCTAAAGCCCCCAGCATAGTTAAAAATGAAAACATCACATGCTTTATTCCGCATGCATTTTGTTCTCATGCCAAAATGCACATTAACATCTGCCACGTGTATAATATCGAGCAAACGAATGCAAATTGCTCTGAGAGTGAAAGAACAAGTCTGTCTGAATATATACACTGTCAGCCACCCACCCCCCAACAGTGATATTCCATCAAGCAACCGAACATGAATAATTCTCCTTCCGTCTCTTTGCACAAGTCTACGGGCAGACCATTTTTAGGAGGTGTCGCTGCAACAGCAAGAAGAAAAGGAACCTGCCATCCAGAAACAAAGGCACTTGGGAACTTGTTCCAGCTGGAGTTTGAGCTATAGTCTATGCTGTGCAATAGATAGTCTGTCGCCTGTGCAAAAACCAAACAACACAGTGAGGGAAACGCTGGTAGAAATATCTATATATATATAATATATATATATATATATAATATATATAAAATCCCTGACATAAAAAAATGTAAAGTTGGGCGTAAAAGATAGGCTTTTGTAGCCAATAACAAACAAACGTATTGAAAACAAAATCCATCTAATCATAATCCAAAACTGATTGGATGACAATTAGCCAATCATCATTTAGAACCAGAACACATTCCCTAAAAAATGGCAATATGCTATAGAATCATGATGCCGCTGTATTGGGCAAATGAAAAATAGGTACCATATAACTGCTGACAATATATGTTACACTAGAAAGCCTGTGTGAAGCCGTACACCCAAAATCTTCCAAAAGGTCTTCTTTCATTTATTTTATGGTCTGTAGTCATAGGAGGCCAAAGAGATGCCCCTTATTATTTAGAACATAGTATTAAGCCATCTATCAATTTTGGCTGCGGAAAAACATCAACATGTTATCAAAACATTAAGGTAGTTGCCATTAACCTATTAGCATACACATGATTGCTCTGTGATAGAAAGCGTTGGCTTGCTAAGTTTTAAAATGGAAAGCTGTTAGGACAAGCTGATCCTATCAACATAGCCATTTTAAATAGCTCACACTCTACATACTAATGTCTCCTCCTTGGAACATTGCAGTGGTCAGTTTATCGGTGGCTGTTACTATGCAATCCGCGGGTCAAATATAAATGGCAGGAGAACTACATCAAGTTTAAAGGCTGCTTATGAAAATGGAAACATAACATTAAATAATCATTCTGTAAAGACACAGAATTCTCTGGCCTAATGATTTTAGCCGGTCAGGAGAAGTTTACTGCTAGACACTGTTTGGAACACAATGGCTGTTCCAAAAATATAAAGACATATAATACCCTTACAACTGTAACAACTCATTGGATTATGGAGACCTATGTAAAGCGTTCCAAATTAGTCACTTATAAGGCAGCTGTTGATTTGGAACACAGCACTGGAACGCCAACTGCATTCCTTATCACGAATTCAAAACATCCAAAAGCATATGATCTGATAGACGTGTATTAGACCTCAACCATAGAGATTTCATTAAACATGCTGGAACTCATTTAGACCGCAAACACAGTTATTTTACAGTGTGTGTTAAACTCTTTGCAATTCCAGTCAGTAAATCCTAAATTTGGTTTATTGGTGAAAGGCAATCAAATACAGCAATGTAATACTTATGCTTTTCCATATGCACTAATTACATAAGTGCATAGTGATAGAATTTTCCCGTCAGGGGAATTACTGTTGTTTACACCACACTCCAATCACTACACTTGGAAGTAAAATTACATAACAGATAAAAGCTAAATAAAAGTACAGACTCATTCTCTGAATAAGCCACTGTTTATGTGAACTTTGTCATGTTTATTTTATCTTGGTAAAATAGGGTATGTTTGTACCTGCTGTATGTTTGTTTTAAAGTAATTTAAGACTTTATCCAAAAGGAGTTTAAGGAAAATCCTACTACTACATCTATCATTTTTAGGTAATATTCATTTCTGAAATGTTTTAAGATTTTTTTCTGGCTTACATTTTGTCTCTTTGAGGCAAGAAGGCTCTGTGTTGGAACCCTTGAGGTGGACACAGCTGTAGTCTGTCCTTTTCCGAATAAGTAGTTTGCATCAAGTCACCTCTACAACAGCAATTCAGCAACATGCCTCACAAGATCAAAATGACAGACTGGAATTTAAAGAATCCTCTCTGTTTTCTCAAGAGGAACAGCTTATTCCGGTTTGATGCTTCTCTGAAGTGGACTGTATCACCTGGAAATTGAAGCATCGGGGTGGATAAGATGCAAAAGTTTTAAACAGTTTTGGTTTTTATCTTGACCAGGTATAAACCGTGAAGCACATACTCTAAAGTTCCCTAAACGTTTCGAAGAATCTATTCCTTTATTCCCACTGATTTAGCGTAACAATATAGATATAGATTTAGTAGAATATATATAATTACAGAAAATACAGTATGTGATCCAAAACCTGTTTCACACTGAAAGATTATTTTAGCAAAAGCCGTAGTTAAGCAAACCTTGGAATACACTGTGTCCACAAGCATTATATATCATCAGGTCTATACACCTATACAGCTATCTATACATCTAAACAGTTACTGTAGAAACTCTACAGGAGCAAGAACACTGTAACATATTTAAAACATGAAATCCTCTGCTGTAGAAAAGCTGTATGTATCATACATCTTCTAGTCATTTCTGTTGCACTAAAATGTGTTTTGATAAGGATCACTGCATTTTTAACATAAACCTCAAATTATTCCATTAATCTGTGCGAGCCACTTCACAGTGAATCTGCACTGGAACTGTACAGTTTAGAAGAGGTTTAGACATAAGAGTTACACAGCAGGCACAGGCCATTAGCTGAAGTGCTTAGTCTTCAGTTGTTTTCAGGCCGCCTGGTGTTTGGGATAAGTTACGCTTTTATTGATCGTTGCTGTAATATTAATCACTTCCCTCTTAAATGGTGTGAAAAAACGGTACCAAAATAACTAGATGCTGTGAGAGGCTTTCTCCCTCAATGCATAAACTTAGAATATGAAAGAATTTAATAATATTTGCCTAAGCAGGGTTTATCGCTTATTGGCCCTAAAGGAACATATAGTGCAAGAGGCTTAATTATCATACGACAATCTAAAATAAATAAAATATGTGTTTGGGTAAATAAATACTGGCAGGGTACCAGTAACTCAGCATGATATTTAAGAAACCGCAAGGATTTATTAATAAATAATATCTTTGCTGCTGCTGACACTGTATGTTACCAAAGATAATCGATCTTTTATTTCTTCATTTATTTAAAGCTGGATGTGTAACAGTGTAACAGCTGATTATACATAAATTAAGTAACCTTGTATAAAGCTAATACATAGTTAAACAATTGTCAAGTCTCACATAAACAAATACATAGTCAAAAAATGCAGTGAAAAGTCTTTTAAGAAGTGGGTATCTATTACCCACTAAGAAGTTTTCTTTACTTTACTTTGAATTTTAAATTTTGCTATACTGCCACTGATTAGCATTAAATTCAGCTCAAGAAAGCCTTTCGTGCAGAGGCAAAATATTCAAATTTTCAGATTGAATATAATGACGTATATGCCGACTTTCACAACCATGGCCAATTTAGTTCATTTAGCATACAAATGACTTATTATCCCTTTAGTGGGGGGATGTTATCTTGATCTGCTTGTAAGATTATAACTAATTATTTTGGAGCTCATAACGAGAGGGAATTTCTTTAATATTACACCCTGACAATCCCCCAAAAACTTCTAAATTTAGAAATACAGAGTCTGTCACATACATCTGTCGGGTGTAAATTTTTCACAGTTAAAAACACAGCAGCGCATTGTTTGAATCATCAGCTCTAAACTGAACTGCAATATAAGACGTTTTTTATTGTGCTGTCAGACATGCATAGCATGATTCTAAATAAGCTGAAATACAAGTAACATTGACCTGTCTTTTGTTAAATATATAAAATAAATACTGCATATGATTTACTGCATAATAATATATTTACTTTTACTTACAATTTACTGAGTTTCTGACTCGGGCCAGTTGTCATTTAATTTCATGCATGCTAATTCAACAGCGCACACCCCACTGCGCTCCTCTGCACTTGAGATAATCTAAGCCTGTGTGAGTACTTTGTAATAGCTGTAATTGCCTCTTAATTACTCTGCTTACTATCTGATGAATTGTCAATGACTGCTTTTATCTTATTCCAACTATAATGACTTCATCAAATCATATGCAATGTTATTGGTTTGGTCATTATCCTCGTGACCTCATATAGGTGAACAGTGCAGTCCTGCAGGGGTAAAGCAATTGAATGCGCTGATCATTATATATACAGAAACCCCCCACAATCTGACAGCTGCAGGAGGGGAAATGATCAAAATCTCGATCATTTCCCCATATTGAGTAAATAAAGATCTTGTTGTTTAAGACTTTCAGATAGATAAAATCATTTGAACTTTTACATAAAATTGCTTGAAAATGTAGTAGTCAATACATTAACATTGTAGGGTTCACTGAAGGAGCAAGTTTGTCTTCTTGCCAGTGTGCTTAACCCACCAAGTACCAAGTAGGTATTGTGTAGTTTATTTTTATAATAGAGCTAAATATAGTTTTAAGATCAAGAGAAGCACGTAAACTCAATCAATAAAACTGAAAAACAGTCGTCTGATAAACATGATCTGTGAGAAATAGATAGCATTCGGTGTTTCATGCATGGCTTAATCGGAAGAGATTTCCTTTAATTATAATTAAACAGCCGTTTCTGTTGCGTGCCCCGGTTTTTACTTTAAGTCGTTGCCTCAAGTGAGAAAAACCATCCTTCATAAAGTGATAAATAGCTTTCCTCTGAACAATCCCCTTACCTTGCTTCTCACCTGAGGACACAATGACTGATAAACACCTGACACGCCAGATTCATTCTTTCAGCGTTCAAGAACGGGCGTTGGTAGCCTGCATGCTCAAAACGATTAAAAACATTTTCTACGCGATAACAGTCGCAATCAAGGCACAACAACGACGCCACACCGACTAGATACGAGCCAAAATATTTGGTAGAAGAAATCATAGTTTACCTTCAGCGAGAAGGCGCAACGCGTGCACGAACGACGGGTCCAAGCTTTCCTTCTCGGCAATGAGCTCTGGCAAGTACTTGTCCTGATCCATCACTAGATACCTCTCCCGATCACCGCGCGTGCAGGTGAGACGACCAAAGTGATGAGTGATGGAATGAGTCTGTGGATGTGGCTTTTAAACAGACTGCGTAATATTTGGGAGGGAACGTGTGGATTTCGCACGCGTGGAGCACACAATGTGGAAGATATCAATGCTGTGTACCCATATCCCCAAGCACGATATAAACGCAAGTCTTTCATATAAAACCTCCCACCTCAGTCTGAGAATCTATGCTCTCACTCCGCCCATCTATATCTGGATTGGTCATGGCAGGGAGCCGACTGCATGCAAAAACCAGTTATTGCCTATATGGCTTAGGGTCTTTGAATACGCACTAAGCCGCTGGTTCCTTCTGCTGATCTGTCACCCCTGTCCATGGTTCTGAACACCTTATGTTCTATGCAAATGGTTAAACGCTCAAAAAGAGCCTCCGCTATTAGTTGCACTACACTTGCTTTAAACAGACTTCTTAATTGATCATATAATTTCAGATAACAAATGCATTAAATATTATTATAATTTGATTACTGAATCATGTTAGTATTCTTTTCTCACATGCCAAGAGAGGAAATTTGTGGTGAAAGCATTATGTTGACTGGAAATATGAAATCATAAATAACTGGGACTAAGTTACTCGTTCTGAACAGCAGAGCTGGAAGTGAAATTTGGTAACGTCCATGAATACTAATCAGTGTATTTCCCATTTGCCTCCGTTTGCCAAGATGGATTAAGCTGTTGTGACAGACAGTCACAGAAAGTGCAAACACTCACAAACACACACTAACACTTAGCCAAACAGCTAAGCACATATGAGGGGGTTAGGGGGGATGGCTCAGAGAGAAAAAGTAGGAGGCAGTGAAAGGAGGAACAGGGACCAGCTTGCCTAATTAATAACTGAATGGATTACAGTGCTGTTGGCAAACATCTGCACCCCAAGTGTCATATTTACTGTCTGCCTGTGAACTATGAACATAATTACTGAATACTGGTCCACACAGGAGTGTGTTGAGGGTTAACACTATAAATTAAAAACATTGTGCACAAGTTATTGCAAAATAAAACATCAAGTCTCATGTGAAAACTGCTGCCACAATATTATAGACTATATATATAGGGGGTTACATGACTAGAAGAGCATACAAAAATAAACACATGCTCCTGTACCAGAGTAAAATTTAGTAAAAGGCCTGTGTATGCAAACCAATATTATGGGATGTAAAAGCTGTGCATTGTCTGCATTGTACGAAAATATACCGCATCATCAATTTCTGGTTTGTATTGCTTGTTTGATTGAAATGGATCTGTGTCATATAACATTGATTTTTGAGGGTAGTGAATAGAAAAGGATTAAGGAAAAAGAAATAAAGTTTTGTGGAGGATCAACAGCTTCTATACATCACTCACCACTTAACATAACAAAATCCTATTGAAGAGCACAGACTATCGTTTGCTATGATTCATGCTTCTTTGGTCTCTTTGTACCAGATGAAAAACATTTTGAGTATATATGATTGTGATACACCAAGACATTCATTTAGGCTCATTTGTATCTTCTCTGTTCTCTTTTTTATTAAATGTCTTCCTGTTTGTAAAAATCTTTACTTTTGATTTGTTATTCAGAGTGAACTTCATTCAATTTCATCAGCAATTTAATTTACAGTTACCCCAACCAATCAATCATTGCTTTTGTGTTTATAACAGCCAATGTATAAACCAATGAATACATTCTGTCATATTGAACATCTGAGGTTTTGGTCAAGGGATAAAACTGGTGACGTTTCTGTTATTAACACATTGGCATAATTGTATCGTGTTGTAAACCGGTTAGAATGGCTTTCTGCAGCACTCTAGTGGCCAAAAGAAGTACTACAGGCTTAACTAGATGAGGCTGCTATAATTGTCAATAATTTGCAAATACAATCTTTTTGATAAAAGAAAGGTGCCTCGTCAGCGACAGACGGTATTTTAATGGAATAGTGAGGCATTATGGTCTTTTTTGTCCATAAACAAAAAAACCATAAACACAAAACATCATGTCATTTAAACTTGTGGGAAGGATTGTCACTTTAATTCTGTAATTCACTTTAATTCTAATTGATTATGGGTTGATGGCACATCAAAGGCATAATTAGACTTTAAGTTTGGGAAACATAATCACCCTCAATTGAGATTTTTAAGATGATTTTAAGCTGATTTTTAAGATGAATTTCAAGGCTGTAACAGCACCATGTAAGATTATGATTGAGTGTTTTAATCACATCAAACTATACAAAAACGGCCTAGGTCACAGTAAAGTGTCTACACCTCAGAACAATCTCCTAACAAAAACACATAACGTTAGGTGGTGTGCATATGAGAATGGCAAGCCTGACATTCTAATTGTGTCATAACATTTGCTTCATAACTCATAACTGTAATCATAACATAGAAATTGCTTGGGAAATGGGGTAATGGGATATTAAGTTTTGCTCAGTTTGTGGACCAAGGGTTCGCATGGCACCAGAGACCCCTGAGTCACATCAACCTTCTGCTGCTTCACTTTTGAGATTTATGTATTTATTTATTTTTACAGGCTCTCTGCTTTACACAAAGCAATCCATTTTATCCTGACAGGTGGAAAGAGCTATTGAGACAATGCTATAAACATCATAGGCTAACAACAACTTAGCGTGTAGTATATATGTAGTAACTTAGTGTTGTATTACACTTTGTAGCCACTTACATTAAAAAAATAAGTCAGAAGTCTCAAAATATGCTTAACAAGACCAAATGGAATCAGCACGGTCAAAAAATATGATAAGTAAGAAAAGATACCATTATAATCTAAATACACGAGAAAGAACAGATAATATGTTAAGAATTGGATAATTCGGTGTCCAAGTTTTCTCAATTAATATTTTTATTTTTTTCAGATAAAAAATATTCACATATCCCTAAAACAAAATTCATTTTCTTAAGAGGGAAGTTCTGATATTAAGGCTTGTTTTCAGGGAGTAGATTCTGAAGTTTTATTTTTTACCCCATTGGCAAATAATTCTTCCTTAAATATGAATCTTACAAAATGTAATCAACATTGCCAATGGGGTAAGAGAAAAAACTTAATTCAAGACTCCATGAAAACAACTATTATTATTTGACAATCTGACTTTTGAAGTAAACACGGGTGGGTGCTAGGTGGGTGAAAAGCTGTTTGGCACTGTCAATTTAAAGATTTATACATCTCACTTATGGGACAGAATTTTTGTGTGCTTAGAGGAAAAATGTGTTTTCTTCTAAGTGAAGTCAGGACAATGCATCACAATGGTGAAGGCCAGGGCTGAAAATGGCTGCCCCTGGCCATAAGAGTCCATGCAGGCAGTAGGGTTAAATAGTGAGTCTGCAGTACACTGACAAGCAAAACTCTTTGTCATCCACAATAATTTCACTGTGAGCTTTCTTGTAAAGGGAAGTTTAATAAGAGCCTGTGGGCAAAAAGAAAAAATGTGAATATAAAAGGCCTTACATTACTAATTGAAATAGCTTTTTTGAACCACAGGACTTCCTAATATCAGCAGTTATTTTAGTCTGTCTATTCCGGAGAGACTTCTCGATGATCAATTAAGATTATTTTATAGCTCCCCTTGTAACTTGTATACTATGCTGGAAGTGTCTTGCCTTTTAAGGACCATTAGGGAGATAAAATCAGCCGAGGTTTTATTATATACATTATGTCTTTTCAGAGAAATGTTTTATTATCTGTTGTGGAATAAATCATATTGACATATTTTAAAATACTACATGAACATCTGAATCAGAATCTGTCTGTATCAGAATCTGTAAATCTATTTACATTGGATCTGTGAGATTCGAGTTTCATAAAAATATTAGAAAACCACAGACAGACAGAAAGATTCAATAATGTTTTCAAATGCTATGAGCTTTAGGAACCTCCTCCATATTTATAGACTGTGTATTACTTTCTGTTTTCCAATGCGGACACCTGGTTCAAATAATTCTGGAAATAATAATACATTCTGTCTGTAGATTATAATCCATGAGCTATAGTACATTAGGCCATTTCCCCCCATAGGTTCAATTCCATTTGCCATACAATTGAGACTAAGGCACAGTGTGTGGACTATTGTGTGCTACACATGGAATACTGACCATAAAGGCTGAAAAGTATTAAGTATGACTTTTTTTCGTATTAAGCTTTCGTGAACCCTAAAACCACACAGATACACACAAATTTGTAAAGTACGTAGCATACGCAGCACAGAGCACTTTGTGCACACTTTCTACACCACTGATGATGATAAGTCTCAAGTTTACATAGCAGTTACAAAGTGTTCCTATCATTAACCAAAGTCCGTAAGTACTTTTCTTGCCAGTGTATCTTTATTGTATGTCCCTTACCTTGGTGGCTGTAGTCTGTTTCACAAAATAATTCAGGCACAAAATAATTTAGTTATTGTTTGTTAGTCATTGTTTATGTAAGTATATGAACTAATTTTCTTGATTTCATTTCTCTTTTGATGAGGTTGCTAGTATTAAATACCACAGCTTTACTGTATGTAGTAACTCTACTGTGCTGTTTTAGCAGGGAATATAGGCACATTTTTGTAAAGGATTGTTCATTTGGTGATGGCATGGACTTGGTTTGTAAAACATATGAAAGCAGTTGTTTCACGTGGAATACTGACCATCAAAAAAACAATGACTAGTAGACTGTTTTTTTTACATTTATAGTAAAATTTACTGCACAATGAGGTAAAAAAATGATGAATGACCATAATCTGTGCGTCGACATTGTGAGAATCCCAGCATCTTAAACCAATGGAATCAGCGGGAGTGGCTGTCGTTTTTCTCATTCAGTTGCGAAGGTGGAATCCAATAAATGTAATTGCCACAAATGCACAACATACAGCATGTTTGCAGAAATATGTGCCATTGATTCAAAGAAACAAATGGTTCTCTGGTGCAAATGAATTGGTGAGCGAAGGGCAATACATCACACAGTATATACCTCCCCATACATCAAATAGTGCAAGTCATTGGGAGGGTCTGCCATTTGTTTTGCAGTGTGGCAGAAAGGGAAATGAACTTGCTATCATTCTCAGGGACAAACAGCTAGTGTTTCCCTTCTCATTAGTCGCAAACCACATCTAAATAAAGAATCCATAGCTTAAGTGTTTGATCGCCCAGTTGTCTTCTTAAATGCATGAGCAATACTCAGATCAATGAGTAAAACCCCACTAGGAGAAATATGATGCTTTAATTCATCATTAACCCAATGTGACTGGGTTAATAAGAGCCCTTTGGACTTTTGGCTCTTTAATGCATTTTCTTACAGTTTAGCTTCAAATGAGAAATCAGTCAAGCTCAGTCGGAAAAACGTGAGAAGCTTGTTAATTTTTTTGTGAAACTGATTTCTCATCTTCACAGTTTGTAACAAACACATCTGTTTACTACCTGTTATTAGGGGCAATAACCTCAGATTACTAAAGGATTTACAATGAATAAACAATTCACTCAGTTATAGTGTGTGTAGCTGGTGTTTTCGTTTTAACAATAGTTAATCAAGGGTAAAGCTTAAGGAGAACGTTAAAATAAGTCGCTTCTATTAAAAAACGACTGAACAAAACACAAATCTCCACAGTGCTTATATATAAACATTCCATTCAACAAGTCACTTTGGATAAAAGCGTCTGCTAAATTAATAAATCTAAATGTAAATAAACTAAAATTAAGCAGATCTGAATCAGATCTGAACGGGCATAATCAGAAAGTAAACTGTTGAAATAGCAGCAATAAAGTTCAATAACAAATATCAGACCTTTAATGCATGTCTCGGACTAAATCTGGCTTCTGTTCATTAATGATTATATGAACACAGTAAAGGATAGACGGATACAGTTCTCAGATCAGATCAGATCTCAGAACCGATCGTTCAACGTGCAGCACTGACGTGCAGGCAACCGAGATACGTTTTGCTCACCTGCGGCACTCTTCCCGAACAATACTGAAAACAGTTAAGTATACTTTAATGTGTTGTTTGTGATACCTGGAATAAATTATATGATAACACCGCATTTAACTCCGACGTAAGAAAACAAATAACGCACGAAAAGTGCCACATTTATTTCCGGTTTATAGTTCAGACTCGTGGCATTTGTTTTGTTTTATACACGTTATGGATGATAAAAGATTGTTGACATAAACAATACGGTATAATAAATGAAAATCTTTTCATTCATGCTTCGCAATGTACAGTATAAATATATGAAGACCGGTGTTTGTTAATCAAGTAAAGCGCTGGCATAAGCTTACAGTCACTTGGTCACTCAGAAAGGCTGAAAAGTATTAAAGTATTACTTTTTGTCGTATTAAGCTTTCGTGCACCCTAACACCACACAGATACACACACATTTGTAAAGTACGTAGCATAGAGCAGCACAGAGCACTTTGTGCACACTTTCTACACCACTGATGATGATAAGTCTCAAGTTTACATAGCAGTTACAAAGTGTTCTTATCATTAACCAAAGTTCGTAAGTACTTTTCTTGCCAGTGTATCTTTATTGTATGTCCCTTACCTTGGTGGCTGTTGTTTGTGCCAAAATGAATGAAAATAAGCTCTATGTAAGTATATGAACAAATTTTCTTGATTTCATTTCTCTTTTGATGCGGTTGCTAGTATTAAATACCACAGCTTTACTGTATGTAGTAACTCTACTGTGCTATTTTAGCAGAGAATATAGGCACATTTTTGTAAAGGATTGTTCATTTGGTGACGGCATGGACTTGGTTTGCAAAACATATAAAAGCAGTTGTTTCAAGAAAAGCAAATGGAATAGCTTTTTCCATAGTATATCTTTCAGAGACCTCACTTTAATGGAGCCTGAGTAAACATGACAGGAGCCTGAAAACCGCTTTGCCGTAAACAACAGCATCCACCCTCATGGAGATGAGCTGTGAAAGTTGCATTTATCCACTCTGTCAGTGTTCATCTGAATAAATTACACAGCCCGGTACAGTCCAAGGGCAATGTATTAAAATGTACCAGCTCTCCAGACAGCGCATGTACATTTGTTTCCTTAGGGCTGGAGGAAGACTGAAGATGACGACAGCAATCGTGGTACATGGTGGAGCGTGGGCCATACCAGACTCAATAGCAGAAGCATCTATGGCTGGAGTCAAGTCTGCTGTTCGGGCAGGATATTCTGTCCTACAGAATGGAGGCAGCGCTCTGGACGCTGTGGAAAGAGCTGTTAGGTTTATGGAAGATGACCCGGTGTTTAGTGCAGGTTAGATTTGTGCATAAATAGTCACAGGTATTCTCTATACTGATTTTGAGGGGAAGTCTGTGAAATTCTGCAGAAATGAATTGAAAATGATTGTAAAAACATGCTTAAACAGAGTCAATCTGTGTACGCCATCCCTATTGATAACTGAGCACATAATCAGTCCAAAACATTTAATACAAACACACAAGGGGCAGGAAATGTGTAAAACTTTTGAAACAGGGAAGAATAGTTGCCAATGTATAAATTATTACTTGTGTTTTTAAACACAATTATGACTGTATTTTTTTCCTTCATCCTTATTGTTGATTACCAATGCTAAATAGCCTTTGCTTGTAAGTACTTCATGCTAAGTTCAGACTCAGTTGTTTGAGAAAGACTTCAGCTGGGCTCAAAGTGGGGAAGTATTTCAGCACACTTCCCCCAGACGCTTCATTAATGATCATCTAGGGAGTAAGGTGAGAGGTTCTCAAAAAATTATCCGATTACACGAAGAGAAGCAGAAGCAAAACAAGACACTTCATTAACACACCCGGCCTGTCGGTGTCAATCTCATTTGTGATGGCTAACTGCCACCATGAGTGAAATGGCTGATCCTTTTAATATCCAAACTGCACTTTCAGCAGCTCATGAGAGGATCGTTTTAAACACTGGGGTAGCCGGAGGCAAAGGCTGATCAATAGATGACTAATGCAATCCTGTTGCGAAGGCTAAGAGGTAGACATCAGAGTGGATAACAGTCAGGAGTATGTCAGGGTAACAGGGTGCTGGTGTGGGATTATGTGGCAGAGATAAGGATGAGAGATTTGTGATGTTGTATCACCGCTTAATAGTATTTCTCCATATATCAAGCTGTAGTGTTGTGTATAAAGTCCTGGATTCTGGCTTCCGCCAGTACTGTATGTAATTTTATTCATGTTGAAATATTTTTTCCAATCACAGTTATAGACAATCCCCTGTCTACATATACAGTCTGCATAATCTATCTATCTATCCATCCATCTATTGTTATTTTATATGCACAGCTGTTTCCTGTCTGTCTGTCTGTCTGTCCTGTCTGTCTGTCTGTCTGTCCTGACTGCCTGTCAGTCCATCTGGTTGTGGGTCCATCCATCTCTGTCTATCTATAAATCACAGTTTATGGGAATCTGGTACAGTAAAAGGGGACATCTGGACATTGACAATGAGACTGTTAAAGTTTTTATGTGCAGGTCATGGTTCAGTGCTTAATACTAATGGAGAGGTGGAGCTGGACAGTATTATCATGGATGGAAAGACACTCGCCACTGGAGCCGTTTCTTCTGTGAGAAACATTGCCAACCCTGTTAGTCTGGCACGTGCGGTGATGGAAAAGGTATTTTTTACATTGTAAATACATTGTGTTGTTATAGCTATTGATTATGTGATTCAGGAAATTATGTTCTGCATGATTTCTTACCATTTAATTTATAAATTTAGATTCAACATCTTTTTCTTCTCCATGAGGAATCAGATCATAAATGCTTCTGTCTGACTCATTAACTCATTAGCTCTTTGTTGTTGCTGTAAACATGGATTTCTCTAAAACTGACATGCATCGTCAATTCACAAGGAAATGAGAGTCCCAGTGCTTAATATCTGCTTTTATTCGAAGAGGCCTATTTCTGGATATCTTTGAAGATTTAATGTGAATCCCAGCAAAGACTGGAAATACCCCAATTTTGTTCCTTTTTTCTTATAGCAGATTAAATGATGTTGACTTCAAAGGTGAGGTGATATCACACCTCTGTGGGTACCGGATTGTTCTTTGCCTACAAAGTGTTTTCTTGTCATTTCTTCAGCAGCTTTGTGATGGCAGACTCAAAGGGAAATAAGTGCTGTCTGATTTTCAGATTGATTTCAATCAGCGCTCTTTGTAATGGCATAGATGGAGCTCAGATACGATTTATCTCTCCATGCAGTTCTCAGATCTAGAGACATCAAATTAAAACACACTTTTCCCTTTTTATAATTTCTATTTATACATCACACACACAGTTTAAAAAAAAGCTAAAAAAAGATTCAGAAAAGTGAAGTTAGTTGTGACGAAGCCGCTAGATGAAGCCACTAGATTTGATAGTTTGCATCAAATGCAAAGAAATGTATACATTAGCATAACATGTACATTAGTATATAGTGTGTGAAGTACCCAAATATGTTTATGCTCAACATCCCTTATCACTTTAAATACACAGAGTTTACCTTGCAAGTGAGTGGACATGAAAGAAACAAAACCCCTGGAATACATGAGAATCGATTAGCTGCAGCACCTGTCTTGACTGCCCCAAAAGACCTTGGCTTTACAGTGGATTGGCAGATCTCTGTAATGGCCAGTATTAAAAATTCATCAGCTCTTGATCAATGCTGCGATCAGGCTTCACTGATCTCATGCTGTGGATTGTGCGTCTAAAATACACAATATACGACAAAGAAAAATCACATTAATAACCACGTTAATATTTTAACGTTTCCTAAATCAGAGTTATGGTCTAATCCAGTGTGATGCTCTGCAGAGATTTATATAAAGATTATATTGTATTATTAAAGGCGTTCTACATAATAGCAGTTCCACATGTTGGTGTTTATACTAAATAGAAATATAAAGTGATGGGGATATAGGTTATAGTGTAGCTGTTTTAATTGTTTGTATTGCTTAGTGTTTTATTTAGGAGGTTTTTGGTTCGTTTTTATAGTAAACATGTTGTTATAGTAAACATGTTTGTTCATTTAAAGGAATTGCTGGCCCACGAATTAGACTCACTAATTCTGAAATAACACCGATTTAGGTAACACCAAGAACTAACAATCTAAAACGCTTGGTAGTGCAGTGGCTGGCCATGAGCCTGCCAAACATTGTTATTAAAGATTTCGGGACTAATATCGGTTTGTATCATCTGCATATGAGCACAGCTACACCTACTATTTAACCCTAATTCTCAGCTTGTAACAGATAATTCTTGTAAAGGCCTTATTTTAATTGTTTTACCTGGTAATTAGCAAGAGACCATCACAATCCACAATTATGAGACAGCAGTTTAATAACAAAAGTGTCTCATGTGAAATGAGATTGGCGATATATTCTCATTAGTGAACATGGTTAAGCATCAGTTTTTTTATTTAACTAATGATCTTGCATTTGGTTTCTTGTTTTACACATAACAAAATACTTTATCTCTTTGCAAGGATCCCTAGAATTATTCCAAACTTTTACCTCACTAGCTGCATCCCTTCCTTTGTGTATTCAAGATTTAAAGGCATTTTTTGTCAGCTTCACACTACAAACATACACAAAGGAAACTTCTTATGTTGAGTCTCATAGACAGCTAATAACTCTCTCATTGTTTTGATGTTTTTTTAAACAGACGGATCATGTCATGTTGACAGATAGAGGGGCAAACATGTTTGCCGAACACATTGGTTTTCCGGCGGTTCATGATTTGATTACAGAGACGGAAAGGAACGAATGGGAGCACTATAAGAAGTATGTGGTTGGCGTCGGAGAGCTCTTCAATTCCAAATTGTGGGTAATTTTACGTTTGTTGGTGGACCTATGCGGTTCGCCAGCTTTAATTTTTGGTATGCTCTAAAATGTTTTCCATCTGCCAATTCCCAGACACACATGATCTCAAAGACTTATTTTGACCTTACAGTTAGATTAAATTGTCAACAGCATCTTTAGAAAGATGTGATTGTGTGCATGCAGAAAAAGCATTTAAAGTAAAAGTTTCTCCTGAACAAAACCTCCATAAAGTGCAACAACTCCATATAGTTTTTTGTATGTATCATGTTGTGTTTTGGAGGTAGTGGTCTTTTAACAGGGAAAGAAATTGAATTTCCTTTTTCTGTTAAAATAAAAGAGTTCAGGGTACTTTAAAAACATTCTGTAACTTTCTAAACTCAAAACGTTGGTTTTGTTTTCTAAAACTTTGATTTTGCGGACAAAAGTGGACAAAACATGCCAATAAACAAATTTATGTTATGATACCTTTAATAACATTACAATTTCATCAATAAATGACAATACATGAGGTTTACCTAATCATTTGATTAGTCATAATCCGGCCTCCCTTAGCATGATTTTATGACTTTAAACTGCATATTAGCATATTATATATTCTGTGTGGCTTTATGGACAGTAAAACACTAGTTCTTCTTGGCATTGAGGCCATGGGCTCAGAATGGCCACACATTCACATGCTGCCCCTGTACAGAGCTCAGGTCATTCCCTGAGGCTCTCGGGCAATGAAGTTAGTGATGAACAGGCCTTACCTGCCACCTTCACTTCCCCAGGCTGAGCGCTGAGTGGTGTTGGAGTCAGGGCCGTGGCGAGGTGTAACCCCAGCTCCCGAGGGAGTCTGCAAAAATAGTGCTGTGGAGGTGCTAAGTGACAGTTGGCTGAGCTACAGTCTTTCATCCCTCGCTGCTGTGGCTTCATTATTGATAGCCTGCCTCGGTTCACCCTGTATCATAGCCACTGGGCTCTCAGCCCCTAGAACTCAATTACCCTCCACCTTCATTTAGATGATTATACAGCTTGCCTCTGGTTTAACTGTGTTTTTATATAACCACAGTTACCAGTGTTTTAGGGCTCCCAAATCACACAGTGGCTGTTACCCGTGACTAAAACTTTGTAGCTAAGTGATATAATAATTAAGAGTACTGTATTCAAAACTATTTAGGTCAAACCTATTTTCTTATAATGACATCCTTGAACATTACAGTCTTCCATTGGTCAGCCAAACAAGTAGACCCACCCCCCACACGGCATTGGCAGAGCCACTGTTGCTATTACATTTACAGTTATGTATTTCGCAGACGCTTTTATCCAAAGCAACTTACAGTGTGATCAAGGTATACAATTTATCAGTACATGCTTTCCCTGGGAATCTAACCTTTGATCTTTGTACTGCTAAAGCAATGCTCTACCCATTGAGCTATAGAAACAAAAGCTATAGCACAGCTATGCTGTGTGATTCTGCAACAGTTTTTTTTACTTGCTACAATGCAACTTCAAGTTGTCTTCACATATTAGGCTGGGATTGGTAGAAGGTTTTTAAGAAATTACCATGTATTGTACTATATTTTTTTAGCAAACAGTATGTGGTGTATATACTGTTCATTTATAAAAGTTGAGACAGCTACCTGTTCTACAGGATGAGAACTTCACCAACTAATTCCGGCATCTGCACACTTCATTAGGTTGTTTATGGATGTGAGAAGATTTACTGCGAAACTCTGCGATCACTTTAAAGTGTGAAATACGGTCCAACGTCAAGCTGCTTTTAAATGTCATTTTCACCTGAACCGATGAGCAAAATCCAGACACCAGCGGTGATTTAAAAGAGCAATCAAGCGCCTGTCAAAAATGATTGATGCCTGGCTTCTCGAACCTGACATGTGATTCTTCGCCAGCTGCTTCAGACGAATATTTCTCACTAGGAGCGTGTTTGCTTCTCTATTTCTCCAAGAAGAACGACACGGGTGCTGTTTTTTTTATTTCACCTTGATCCGTCGTCCTCCAGCTTCAAACTCATAACACACGCTTGTTTTCCACAGAGTCAGCGCCCTAATCAGAGTTTCATGGGATATAAATTCTGTGAAATGCAAGGTCTTTGTTCAACCCACATTGTTCTCTGTATTCTGTTTTCTTTAAAGTGAACTGGAGAAGAAGGGTGATGTGCAGATCATAAGAATCTTGTTGGTTTTTTCATGTTTGGCTGTAGAAACATCAGTGCTGATACGACACTTTTTCAGCAAACGCTCTGAGTGTACTTTTCTAGAGAAGCACGGTGATTCAGAGCAGACACTTTTCTCCGCTCACTTCCTTTGTTGACAGGCGGATGATGATAAGTCAATTTCTGTTGCGCTGACACTTTTAAAAGCATGCGCGAGGCTGTCATTAGCCGGCGTGCGTCTCTCATCACCAGGGCCAGTGCAATGCTCCTTTTTGACTGAAAACCCCATAAGAAACAAATGTAATTCCACAGAGGCTAATTTCAGAAGGGAGTCGGAGGCTTTTACATTTTTCTTTATTCGTTACATTTTAAGTGTACCACAAAAGTCTGTGTGAAGGAGAGGAACTGAGCTAGAGGCACATTTGATTGTTATAAATACCACTCTTCAAAGTGCCTTCTGAAAATGCCATGTCTGAAACCATACAATTACAGATCTGAGGAAAAATATCAGGGCAAACGCTGGTATTATTCAACCTCACAGAATGTTGTTTTAATAATTACAGGGGCCATGATACGGTTGGAGCGGTGGCTTTGGATTATTTCGGTAATGTGGCGTGTGCTACATCCACTGGGGGAATCAGAAACAAGATGGTTGGAAGAGTCGGAGATTCTCCTGTCATAGGTGAGCCAGATCAAAGATAGAAGACACAGTCTTCTGTTCTCAGTGTCACGGTAACATTAATTTTAAAGCAGCAAATCGGTTGAATGAGCCGTTTGGTGTGAAGGTGTCAACTCTGATCAATACTCAATTGTCAGAGTGTTTTCTCTTGAGGTAACACAAATTAAGGTCTGACTCTGTCCTGCTGTCATTCCCCGTGCGATAAGGATCTGGTGGCTATGCAGACAACAGAAGTGGCACAGTGTCCTGCACTGGACACGGAGAGTCCATCCTCAAAGTCACCTTAGCCAGATTAATTATCTTTCATATGGAGCAAGGTATGAGTCTTTATCCCTAATCCTCATGTGTGAGCGTGCATGCACGCTTGTTTACCTTCAGGGGTGTGTAGGCGTACATATTTGTTTCTCTCAATGAATTCTTTGTTTAATTCAATTATAGAAAATAACACCTTATTGATTTTTTTTATTTTTTGGGGGTAGTAGATGTATAAAATGACCATGGTTTTATTTAATCAACATCACGATTTTAAATTACATTTTTATAACAATATAAAAGAAAGTATACTTCTTAGGTCTTGTATCTGGTCAACAATTTCACTTTTTGCCTTTGATAGTTCATTGTAAATGGCCCTACAGTGTGATAAATGAATTTTTAAAGTACACATGTTCTATGTCGTCTTTCAGTTAATGTCAGGTCATAATAGCTTCATAATGATAAAATAGTCAGCAATGCTGTTTTAAATATTTTTAGCATGTCACATCACATATCAACTACCCATTCGTGGGTGGAGACCTGTTTAATCACTAACACAGATTCACATTTTTAGTGAAGGAGTGCAAAATAAGATTAAGTACAAGGCAGCTTAAACCAGTCACCTGTCATTAGAGACAGGCCTATCTCAGTAATATATCAACTGACACTGGTAGAACAGTACAAATGTTTTTAAAGATTGAAATGAACATTTATTAGAAAGAGGAATTTCAATTCCATATTATCTTAAAGGAATACAGTAGTAAAAAACTTGTCATGTACACTTGACAGTCTGACAGCCTTAGTCCTCTCAGTTCACATTTATTGTATGTAAAAAGAGGGGCATTCATTTTTTTTAGAATTCAAAACACTTGTCAGCTTTGTGATGATAAATTGATAGGCTGTTACAACGCTACAGACAACTAGATTGTTGTGTGTGCAAAGACAAATATAAAATCATTGGCTAAATGACATTTTATTTTACATTGAACAGATGTGTAATTTACAAAATTCTCATTAGCCGTTTGTTTATTCCCTGTTGTGTCTGTCCCCCCTTATTTGTGTTTGTACTTTCACGTAGTTTTTGTTTATATTGTTGTGGCTCAGTTATTTCTACCCCTTTACTCTCACCCACATGCAGCTATTGTCAAATTTTGTAAAACAAAGAAAACAGCGAATGTCAAATCTCACCAAAATGTGAGGTGATGCCACTATTGCCAGTCATTTTAATTGGCTCAAGAGGCAGGAAGGATCGGACAGGCTGTAGGCAGATGATAATAAGGTGTGTGTGTGTGTGTGTGTGTTTGTGTGTGGGAGGGGGGTGAAGGGTCAGCAAGCTGTTGTTCTCTGCATTCTGTGGTAAGAGAACTGCAAAGTGCCTTCTCTGTTTTGATTATATCAATCCATAGCGTCCCAAAACCATTTACCATACTCAGACCAGTGTTTGGACGCTGACATATGGGAGCCAGGTGTAAAACAGAAAATAAGTGTGCTGAGTGATGTTACTTTTAAGTAAACTAAAAAAGCTGAGTTTAGCAGTTTTACAGGACCAACATGGTTTTATTTCGTTCGCTGGGTGACCTGCTACATATTCAAGGACGCTGTGTGCACTGCTTTATCACAGAGTGCACGAACATCATGTTCTCAGTTTAATTTCTGTTATGTAGCAGTCAAGAAAACATGAAATGAAACTGTAATGTCAGGGAATATAATCAGGCATGCCAGAGATGAATGTCAGTGTATTGACACACAGCGTATAATAGAAACATGACATAAACTGTCAAATTAGCAGATAATCACAGTTGCATTTGAATTTTAAATAAAAAATAATACAATATGTGAAGAGTACAAAAAACAAGGCCTGTTAATTGAGGTTCAAAACTGAATGATCAGTGGATGCAAGTTTACTGCAGCATACAGTGTTTTCTTTGTGCAATGCAGGGAAGTCAGCCAAAGCAGCAGCAGACACCTCACTGCAGTACATGAGTGAGAGAGTGCAGGGAGGTGGAGGGGCTATTGTTGTGTCCCCCACAGGCGATTGGGCCGCCAGCTTCACCACACCACGCATGGCCTGGGCCTCCATAAGCGGGGAAATTCTGTGCTGCGGATTAAATCCTGGAGAGGAGTTTATGGAGCCACTGGAATGATTACATCTTTGCATTTTCCAGTGTATTTTTTGTCATGTGCAGCTTTGCATAATAGTAGTTATGTAAGATGATCAAGTAAACAGTTGGTTAAGATACATTATAAATAAGGATCATTAGTAAAATATATTCACAAATAAATTGTTAATTGGTATAATCAGACTGGAAAAGGGTCTCATTTGAAAGTCTGTAAAAAGATGTAATAAAAACATAAAGAAATGTAATTATAAAAAACTAGCATTAGCATATTTAAACACAGGTACTTTAATTACATTTTTAAAATTACAATTTTATTAAAATGAACACAATAGAAATTGCCCTTTTTGGTTTTATGTCTAGTTTTATGTGCAGGGTAATTGGTGGTACTTGATTATAACTATATATTTGTTTTTGATTTAAAAAAGATTTGTGCTGGGTCACAATGACTCACAAAGATCATTCACAATTCTGCCAACTGACATAAAACATCTACTTAAATCTCTGGTTGTCTGTCTTTGCTTCTTATTAGTTTAGAGCAGTGGAGATATTCTGGAATGGAAATGAGGGAAATTTGTCTAGTTACTTCAGCTATGGGTAACTATAGAATGAATAATATCATTATTTTTATGAAGTTTAATTCTGTATTAGAAAAAAGCAACTATGTCTGAGCTGCCCTACTTTCATTTGTTTTCGTTTTGTGGTTTAAAACTGGCTGTATATGTTAGTAAAAATATGCTGTAGAGTGAAAATTTCCATTTGCACACTATGATCTATAAAACAAGCATGTACAAGAATTTTTGTTCCTATGTTAACAAGAAATTAGAATACAGTGTCCAGAAGTGGTGAACACTCAAGACACAAAACATATATAAATGTCTTTAAAATAATTGACACTTGCTTTGATATGTTAAACCAATATTTCAACACTGTTTCACAAATTAGTTTTTTTAGGTTTCCAATTATAAATCAGTAGGTGTATATTGATATCTGTGGGAATTTGTTAGCAGATACTCTGTTTAATATTTTTTATATAATTCAAACATGTTAAGCCTGACTTGTCTAAATACCTTCTGTGTCTTTCTAATGTTATATTACTTTAATTATGGTTCTACTGGATTACAAAACAGTAGAACTATTTTTGCATCGTAGCAGAGCAAAAGCATGGAAGAAGTTCAAGGCAAGTTGAGTTTCTTTGCCTGTGCAAAAACAATTCCTCTGCTCTCATTATTGTAAAGAAAGCTGATTGTTCCATAATGATTCCTGACCCCCTACTGAGTGCATCACCTCTACAGAAATTAAGATTTTGACATGTTTTGATCAATCTTTCAGACTCCAAAAGAAAACATAATTAAGAGGATTATCCTTAATGTTTTTACTGTATTTGCTCAGCAGAGTACTGTTAGATCAAAGCACAGCACAAAGCATGGGGTGTCGACGTTACAATAACTACCCAGCAGTGAGACAAATGTGCTTTCTTAACTAAAAAAGATAAACATTATGCATAGAGCAACTCCTCTGTGGTTTAAAATGAACTCCAGCAGAGCTGAAGTAGGTCAGTACATGGAAGTTCCTGTTAAAACTTCTGGGTAACATTTTCCAAGCTGCTAAGACACATTTTGTTGACTTGTGGCTTGTGTTAATCTATTTAAAAGTAGATTTTACTTTTTTATATAAAATGCCTCAAAGTTTCACAAACTTTGTGAACAAAGCAGCAGTGTGGAAACCCCGGCAAGGTATTTATGAAACATAAAACACTTCTTAAGCATTATTTTGTCCCTATAGGTAAATATAAGCCTTGACCCCACCTATGTAGTGTTTGTATAATAACTAAGTATATACTGTAATAAATCCATAACTTAAGACTACTAAGTACAGCAAGCAAGATAATATATATATGGCTTGCTGTAAATCAGAGAACAACACATTTTTTAATGATTGGTTTAATATAAATACCGTACATATATTTTAATAACCATGTGAATTGTGTCTCTTTATGTTCAATAGGTAGAGGATTGAATTGCACCTGTAGTACAGAAATTAAATAACATGATTCAACATGATTGCTTTGCACCTACAGTTATTACTAACATTACATTTATTGAGCTTTACATTACAGCTTCTCCCATACTATTTCAACATTTACATATTATATCCTTTACAAGAAAATAAGAAAATTACACATATCAGAATTCTTAGTGAACAAACAGTAAAAACACAATTGGTGTTAAATGACTTGGAGAATTGAACAGAATTTACCACCTGCGGCTGGAAAAAATTAGTGGTGATTTAACAGTGATTCAGCGTCACATAATCAGTGTCCTGCTGTGTGTTTTTACCCTCTCTTAATTTTTTCGTTTCCTCAATTACACATTACCGCGAACATTTCGGACTGCCGGGGCTTGTACATTACAACCCAAATCTCATGTTAATGCTTTATTGGGTTCATATTGCATCATATTGTGCTCGGAGTGCTTTTGTTGTTTTATTATTTTCATTAAGGCTTAATTTGTACGTGTATTTTATTACTACACTTTCATTATTTTCCGTGGGTAGGTATTTTATATGTTAAATTAGTTACTCATTTCTCTAGTTCCAGGTCCGGTTCACTCACATAGTTGCCAGTTGTTCGTGTACAATGCGCATTGTAATTCAGGACACCATTTCCTTTTCTATAGTGCCTCTAAGTGGCCATAAGCGGTATTGCAACACATTCATAAATAGGTTCTGAAAATGTAACTATGATAAATAAACATACCGTGTCAGTCAAAAGCTGTAATATTGTTTATTAAATATTGCATAATGAGGAAATCACAGCAGTAAATAGTGTTTAAATTCATTTTAGCTGTAACAGCACTGCAAATAAACAAAAAATGCAAAATTCGCCTTTGCATACAGATCGTAAAGTAATTGTACATTTCGCATCTCAGGTGTCGTCTTACACTTTTAAATAACTTCGGTGATTGCCGTAAAGAACTTGGTAATTGTCACACACTTATGTTAACATGTGTTTACCTCTAGGCAACAAAATAAAATGAGGCACAGTTTAATGAAGCCATGAGACATAAGAAAGGCATTTATATCCCAACACAGTGTGAGAATCACTCATTTACTCATGAGATTGCTTGAGTTCAGCTAATCTCTGTGCTTTTCTAATATTCTTCATAAAATAAACTGTAATATTTATAGGTTTCTGTAATTCAATCACTTTCATTCATGTATACTTTACATATTTACAACTAATAGAATAGGAAACTTTGAAATTTTAAATCTGTTTATATTTCAAGTTACATATGAACACTACATTCATGTATGCTACGCTATGTTGTGATGGTTCTATAGGCCAAAACACATTGATTTCAAGATCATATCCAATACAGATACATAACTTTTTTAATTTATTGTCAATCGTCTATATAATCACTTCTTGACAAAAGTTTTAGCAACAACCACCGATGTAAAAAAGGACAAAAATATAATCTAGATGCTTGTAATGATGCATTTCTGCCCATATGAGATTTTTCTGTCTCTTTTTGAATGGGACGGAAGGCAAGTGTAAGATACGCATTCTGCCGAGGGCGTACAAGCCTCATGCGCTCCAGCAGCACAAACTCTGGCATTCAATGGAATGGACCATATAAAACTATAAGGGAGATTCATAAAGCAATTTTTAAAAGGTTCAACCCTCTACATTGTTAAAGGATGAACAGAAGCCAACCGTGATGTAGTTGGTAATACTACTTCTGAAAAGGAAGCAAAAGCAAATCTACAACAAGAGTAGATGTTAACTACATTCAGGCAAGGAAGACCAAATGCTAATCAATAAAATCAAACACAACGGTCCAAATATAGCATCCTCTACTGTAAATGGCACTTTGAAAATGAGGTACGGCAATCGTCCAATCCCAGCACACCAACGAATGTCACATGTTACCAGCCACTGTGTAATATGAGTGGGTACCTGGATTAATATATTATCAAGCCTTGTTAATAGAGGAGTGTAAAACACTGCTTCTTTGATTCATAATACACCTCTCTGAACAACCAAATTACAAATGAATCACTGAAATAGGAACATATCATCACTCAGGCAAATAAATAATATGTGTGAGCAAAGCATATAGTCAGAATAATCTAAACATATGTTCTTGTCGGTTTGGTTGGTTTTAGTTTTAGCCCTTCGTTTTAATACATAGTGCTCAGACAAGGATTGTTACTTTTTGTTCAGTTACTAAACTTGTACTTAGATCTGGAGATTTGTGAGTTGGTCACTTGATTGTAATCTTCTGAACAGAAATATTGTATATGTGATTAAAATGTGTGAGTACAGTAAGTGCTGTGATGATGCAAGCATGCCACATCAAAAGTCTCTGTAGTCTTTAGGTTTGAAATGTAAACAGCTGTTTAACTTCATATGAGCTAAGAGGCTAATATCCTCCTCATCATGGCTAACACTGATCGACAGCTGAAACTATGTTTTGACGAGCCTATGAATTAGGCTTTTCTTAAATTCAAATCACACTCTTTAAAAGAGTCTTCCATCAATCTGCATTCGTTTTAAAAACCCATGGGAGTGTACAATTTATAATCAACACTTTTTAACATCATGTTACATTTTTTGACTCCTTCAAAGGTTTTCTGACCAATAATCGCCCCAGAAACCCTAAATACAGACACCTTCAGATGCTCTCTATACACCGTCATACTTTACAGTCACACTGAGAATCTACGTTTATTGCAAAAATAATTTGTATAATAATACACGTTTCAGTTTTGTAATGTCAGGTATGTGAAGTATTTTGCACTGTTCTTACAGCTGTAAACATATTCACTCAAACTCATCATTCATTTTTCATCATTATCAAGACGAGATATTTTAAATAATGGCTTTTAGCTGAATCTGAAGCAAAACATACATTTCACTGATGAAGACCTTCATTCTTCTATTAGATTGTTCAGTGTTTCCAAAACACATTTTGAAGTATGTGTTCCTTGCTGACATGCCGCAATCCTTATTGATCACATACCTGGACATTCATATGGGAAAGATCAAATTTGGATGGGGGAAGATTTGATGTCAACACATCATGAGTGTCCCAAAAGGTCAGGCTGATTAGGCATAGCGCTAGAATCTCTTCACACACGCCGTCATTTCTCTCATGATGTCGTGTCACAAGTGAACAGCTTTCACATAATTTCCTGGGAACGTGCCAAACTGTTTTGTCCTCTTTGATGTACCTGCACAAAGAAGCCAAAATGCACACACAGAAATCTAGGAAACAATGATTAAATATGCTAAATTATATTACAGATTAAAAATTAGATTACAGATTAAAAATAACAGATTATTCTTGTTATTTTACAATAACAATATCCTGAAAAATTATATTCAGAAGCAAAACTGTGTAAGAGAAACATATCCTGAATTAGTCATTTTATTTTTCTCACCCCACTGGCAAATTGTTTTTGTTTGTTTTAAGCATCAATTTAGTAAAAGTTATGAGATATTTGTACTATTAGTATGAACATGAACAACAGTATAAACATACAGTATAAACATACTTTTACAGTGTACAAAACTCCAGAACAGAGCTTGATATCAATAGTTAAAGACAGACTGTTTTAGTAGCTTTTAAAGTAGTGATTTAATATGACACATACCCACAAACCAGCCATCATCACATTTCTCCATGACGTTGACCAGATCTCCTTCCTGCAGCTCCAGCTCATCCTCATTCTGAGGCACATAATTGTACAGCGCCTGAAATCTACAGAAGAGCACAACACACCATCACACACTAAACTTACACTGACCAAGTGTAAAAGCATGTTCAGTCCTACACAATTTTGTCAACCCAAACATAGGCTTTAATTCAGTTTAAAGATACAAAATGATGACTGATGGCCTTCGGTGAAAAAGCTTTACATGTTGTTTTGTGACCCAACAGCATTCATAAGATGTCTCACTGTATGTGCCATGGTAAGTAGATAAAAGCAAAAATATGGTCTCGACTTCACACTAGTTAATGGATCTGCCATCAATGTTTGACATTTTCATTTTTTAGTCAGATGCTGAACCAAAACACAGTGCATTATAGTTTTTGCCACTGTACAAAGTGCATAAATATTTTATGAGGTAAACACTGCCTAGTTTATGATTGGTGTCTGTTTGTTGCTAAGCAGCTCAATGCAATGTTCATGTACTGAATTATTAACCTTGGTATTCAGTGTTAGCTTCTCAAACCTAAAATAAGGCACTCTAGAGCAAGATTTCATAACCCAGAGTTAAAAGTGTGCTAAGTGGACTTTAGTCTCGGTTTTAAATGATAATAACCTAGGGTTAAGTGCATCTGTAAAACATTAACTCTGGAAACTCACATGGTATGACAGTGTGGCATGTCGTACTTACATTCCACAACTTATGCGTCCAGGCTCAGGGCTGCTGCTCTGGGACAGGGGTTGCTGGGAAATGATGAGAGAGTGTTTACTGGGAGGAGTCAGTAGTCGATGGGCGGAGTCTATAGGGCGTGACAAAGTGCTGCAGTACCTCACTGAGGTTTCTGCAATATTCATGATCTCATTACACACTGCCTCCTATTGGTGGAAGAAGGTCAACGCGAGAGGCGGCCACAAACCAGGAAGGTGGGTCAGTCATTCAGATGGAAATTTGAGTTTGGGGAATGGGCGATGTGGTTAGAGAGGATAGGAAGAGAAGTCCAGTAAGTTACAGGGCAGAAAGGAGGGAATGTCCATTAATACCAGGAAAGCCAGAATGGATGGTAGTTTCCAGAAGACAGGCATGGAAGAGTGAGACAACAAAGTGAGCATATGAAAGAAGGGAAATTTAAGACAGATTTATATAGAACTAGTTCATTCACAAAGCAGATTCCCACAGACTTCATCATGCATTATTTGGGTGAGTTTCAGGATTATGTTATATCCACAAAGAAACAAACACTAAGCTTGATTGGACATGCTGTGTTTTGTAATGGCCAATCAGTACAGATCATGAAACTTATATTCACCAGGCGTATTTACTCAGTAAATGCGTATTTACAGCTGACATCAAGAAACAAGTACAGAGCAGTGGAGTTGCTGTATAATAATTACCGTGAATGAATTGGCGTTCATGTTGTTGTCTTGGATGTCAAACAACATGACAGGACTTCTTGAAGATCGCCCGTAATATTCTACATCGTTTTTTAATGGCTGTGTGGAAAAATAACATTTGTTATATAATCTACTTTTTATCAAATTTACCCTTTTAATAATTATTCCTGAGGTTTAGGTTCAGTTCTAAAACAAGACTGCACAAAGCAACAGTATCAGTTCATTGTTGTTTTCTCTCCTACATCAACCAAACAAGTGACGACAAAAAGATTGTGAGTTAGTAGCAGTAGAAACGTGAGAACATCAGAGTCAAAACATCATGCTGGGATTCTTCATATACAAACAGGTTTTTTCAGCCTTCAACATATACTTAAAGTTCTGGAATTGTGTAGTAGCAGCTCAGATTGGACTGACTGCAGCATTGGAACTGCTCCGACAGCAGGAACATGTATGTGGATAAATTGATTTTGATATAATATATTATATTCTTTTTATATAACTAATGCTTAGGTTTAGTACCATAATAATTTTGACATTATCTCTAAATTTGTATGAGACATGCATGCAACTTCACACCAGGCAACAAGATATCCAAATTTATTGCTCAACAATATCAAACAATATCAAAGCCTTTAAAAGTGTGTTTACCAGCTTATTAACATAATCAGAAGGGTCAGTTATTGTTCCCTATTTCAGTCTGTTAGATGTACAACTCGTGCCAATGGAAACAGTGACTTTCCTCAAGCTTATAAATAATTGGGACCCTGAACAGACACACCACACCATGCAGAAGATACCTCTGCTGGGCAATTGCCCCTGCTGTTAGGAGCCTTGCGGAGGCTGCCAGCCCTGTCTATTTCTGCCCCGTCCCTTTGCTGTAATTCTTGATCCAGCCTGATACCCCCAGTAAGCCAACCCTCAAGCCCAGCACCCCCATTTGGACTAAGGCTGCGAGAGAGGCGGGGAGAGGGTGGGGAAAGAAGGAAGTCTTCCCCTTGAGGTGGAGTAAAGGTGAGGAAAGGTGTGACTGAGCTGGGGCGGGGGGGATAGGGTGGGGGTAATGGAGAAGAGGATGGAGAAGCCATTGGGGAGACCCAGTAGGGGCTGTTACTGATGGGAGGCACAGGGCTGGCCGACAGGGAAGGGGGCAGGTATTCACCCAAGCGGTATAAGGTGCTTGGCAGAGGGGGAAGGGGCGGAGTAGGTGCGGCAGGGGGGCTGCTGTTGACTCCTCCCACAGTGAGAGAAATCCACTCATTGGAGACAGCATAGACCTCAGGAGAGACAGAGCGATGAGGAGAGTGGGAGAGAGGAAGGGGGGAGGTGGTGAGCCGATTACGGATGGGCTTTTGGAAGGCAAGGCCAGATATCAGGAGGAGTTAAATGAAAAGAAAGTAAAGAAAAAGAAAAGGTGAAACATAAAACAACAAAAACAGTAGAGATGTGTAAAACTAGACATAAGAAATTTCTGATTCAGATTTAGCATAGCAATTCTGATTCATGTTTTGTCATCAGAAAAAGAATGAATAGACAGTATTTAGAAATTCCATGCTCGAAAATGGTCAAGTCTTGATTTCCAACCCTAGCTATAAGAGCTCATAAATAAATCAAAATATAAAAAAATGAATGGAAAATGGAAAAATTAATGATAAAACAAAATGATTCATAAAATTTAAAGGAAATCAGATTAGGACAAGAGTTTTGTGAGCTCTTTACCTGTGGAGAGGCATTAGTGCTCCGGTGAGGCGAGTGGCTCATGGGAGGATCAGCGTAATCCACTCCATTTTTCACCCGGGGTCTCTTGTGCACCTCTATGTAGGTGACTGGGAAGATGCCCTGCCGGTTTGTGCCAGAAATTTTGCCCTCATACCAGTTTTCATCTACTCTGCGAATCAGTGTAATACGCTCCCCCTACAGGCGGAAAACGCTTAAATAAGAACCCGCACAGATGACAGCACTGATTCCTCACCAGCCCTATGTGCACAGATGCTACTTTGTTAATCCTACAAAACAGTAAATATGACTTAAAAATATCAGGGATGTCAAAAGATTCAAATAATAATTCACAATAAATTTCATGAATTTTGGAGTGAATGGCTTAATGTTTTCAAATCCTTTTTTTAATAAAAAACAGCATAATTAAATATTATAGAGTTAGATATTGGTGCAGAAGATGGTACTTGAGTCTTACTGTAAATACAGTAAGACTCAAATACAGTAAGACTCAAATACAGTAAGACTTAAATACAGTTTAAGCACTAATACCAGACAGACTTCATTTGTAAGTGGCTTTGGATAAAAGCGTCAGCTAAATGACTAAATGTACATGTACTAATACTAGACTGATTCATGTGTTATGATACGCTCTATAAAACTCATTTACCTTCCTGAAAGACATTTCAACAGCTGTGTCACCAGTGAAATTGAAACGAGCGATAGCCTCTCCATATTCCAGCACCTGGACCGGAGCACTCTTTTTGGGCTGAGCTTTCTCTGTTGGGGGCAAGATCTGAATAAAGGGCATTACAGAAGTGAGAGAGGTTAGTGTACACCCACAAACATTTTTATACAGTACAAACAATCTGGACTAAACGATAAAGCTACCTCAACATAGCTGCGTGGAAAGATTCCAACTCTTCCATGATGTTCTCCCTCAAACCAGTTCTGGTCGACCTGCCGGTAGACGTAGACAATGTCTCCCTTCTGAAATGGCAGTTCCCTGACAAAATGATAATACAGTGTGTTTAGATTACGCCCAAGTGATTTGTAACATAGTTCCAACAAAACCTTTGCATGCCTTGAATTGAATGATTTCTTGAATTTCATGGACTGCGCTATCAAAAACATGATGTAAAATATCAACCAGCTCTTGTTTAATGACATACTCAGAAATGAGTATTAAAATACTTACTTCAGACTTTCTGCTCTGAAGTCAAATCGTGCCAGAGCAGGAGTCCTCTGCAGGCAATAAGAGACACAGAAATCATCACCTTCCCTTCTACAGTACTGCATTCATTACATCATAATGACACTATTTATCACACAAAAAGACAATCGGGGTCAGACAGGATCATTCTGAAGCAGATATCTCACCTCTATGGGTTTCTTCTTTTCTTTCTCGTTAATAACCAGCAAGTCGCCGAAGCGATCGTTAGTGATAAACTGTTGATGAGTCACGACCAGTCCAGCGTGTCTACGTGAGGCTATGTCTGCTTCTTCCTGCTCTTGCTTCAGCCGTCTCTGTTCTTCCAGAATTTTCTTTCAGAAGAAATGGCTTTTTAATTCACTCGCAGGGTAATTACACAGCCTACTGTATTATAAACGGATCACACTGTACACTAGCAAGATAAATCTTAATAAATCTGACATTATTACACAAACCATCCATTACGTGCCCACTATCAAGTTTGATAATTAATTACCAGCTAGGCTAGCAGTAATTAAACAGTAACTAGCAGTAACTAGTCTAAGCTGTACTTTTCAACAGGGAGATCACAAGACTTTTATGTGATATATTTTGTTTATGTTTAAAGTATAGTTGTTTATAGTATAGCTATGTTTATATGTTTACAGTTGATAATATATGCAGAAATACAAGCCTGGTCATCTTCAACATAATGTCACAACAAAAAATGGCACCTCTTTATCACTGTAGCGTTTCCGGACGGCCTCGTCTGAGTTCTCTTCGTGATCTCCATGGCTTAATGGGTGTGAGGAATCGGAGTCTGTTTGAAAAACACACAATTTAGCTTCTGTTCCCATCATAAGCAAAATTACAGACAATATATAAATTACCGTCAATACTAAGAGTACATGCCATGATTTAAATCCATCTTGGCACAAGAATTGCACGCGTCTTTAAATCTTTTAAAAAATTTTATCTTTAAATCTTCAGTTAATAAAGAGAATTTTATGAACCTATTTTAGCGATGTAAACACCACCACAGTGGATAGAACAGAAAATAAACAAAAGATGTTAAATTAAATAGGCCACATAACCCAATTATTTAAACGTATAATGGCTTATACATCTTACATTATAAGAAATCCAAAAGCTGGTGCATCTTAGGTATCATAAGATCTGTAGCATAAGCCATGGTTTGTCAAAATAGAAAGGTTGAGAAAATCAAAACTTAATATCAAGAAAACATTGAAGTGAACAGCATGCAAATACACAGCATTATGACAATCCATTCACAAATGTGTGATGTGATATGTATAATGTAATTTGAAACAGTACAGTGTGATACAAACACATTTATAAACAGAAAATAAATAAAATCATAACATTGAATGTACTGGTCCTAATACTGTACCACCCTTTAAATAGACTATAAACAGATTCATATTAGGCTTTTACTACAACATAATATTTGCAATATGCCTTTTCATTTCAACTCAAATCTGTAAAGCTGTTACTTGCAAAGCTTCAGAATAATATAACTCGACCTGCAAATTAAGAAAACTTTCTTAGGACATGCAAGTTCAATGTGCATGAAACAGGGTTAAATCTCTGTTTAATGTACATGTTAGATCTGTTAAGAAATAACAGTGGAAGCCTAAAATCTTTTCTCAAGCTGACAACAACTAGAAAACAGGCGGGTAGGTCATGACAAAAATGTTCCTCTGGAATTCATCTTGTAAATTCATCTATGAAAGGGTTATGTGTGATAATGTTTTCTTAAACAGAACCTCTGGTATGTAGTAACATTCTGCAAGCATACTCTTTTAAAGATCATACTATGCGCTCAGTACCTATCTTTGTGTGCTGCTAATTGTAGATGCAGTACTATACAGGTAATGATAAAGAAATATAGTATTAAATGGCAGAAGTGGAAAGTTTGAATAAAATAACTATGATACACATTTACACACCACAACATTAATGGATCACATTGAAACCACACAGAGTTGGCCACACAGTGCACACTGCAGTAATGGAAAAAGCAAAGTCAATTGGTGATGAAGGACAAGAGAAGGAAAGGCTGGAGAAAGATGAGTGGTCACAGACAGACATAGTCATGCCCGAACATGAGTGTGGAAAACTGAACACTCATGGCAGTATAGCCACCTTCAGTGTGATCTTTACTGGCTTCTGAACATTCAACATCTGTGAGGTCTTCTGAGTTGCACCCTTCACAGGGAGAGGTTTCTCCATTGCTAAGCTTCTCCACCACCTCCAAAGAGGACAGGCGTTGAGGAATGACAGGCTTTGGCTTGGGAGAGAAGAGACGGTTTTCTATCAGTTCTCCAGCCATGGGTTTCATGGCAGAGAGAGCGCAAGTCTTTTTGGCCTGTTGATTGTATAGCGATCTCTGCAATGAGAAAGGGGCTGGGCCCAGTAGAAGTAAGTTTCTTGGGGGAGAACTTCTCTTCTCTTGCTGGGTGGTGGCCTGTTGGCGCTCATGCCTGAGGATTGTGGTGAAGCGGGTGTAGGAGGCGGGGCAGGTACCTTTACATTTGCTTTGTTTGAGGTGGAGGGGAATGTGATCGTGGTGGAGGTGTTGGTGGCCTGTGGGTTCTGAGGTATGACTGGAGGAATTGTCTTTGGCAGAATCATGTGTACAACAGTTTTTTTTTTCAAATTTACCCTCATTTTCCAAGGGAGAGTCAGTTCTTGAAAGATGGTTTACCTTACAGGTCAGCATGCACTCCGCTATAGGTTCTGTTTTGGGGGCCTTGTCCTCCGTACCCATAGCTGGGCAGTCCTCAGTATGTGCAGGCCCTGGCATGACCAAAGTCTCAGCTGAGACAGCAGACTGGAGAAAGCAGACTGGAGTAGGGCTTTGGGAAGGGCTTGGGTTGCTAGGAAGTATGGGCATTGAGGCAGACCTTGTGGGGGCCAAGCTGGAACACTGAATAATGCGCTCAAACTCCATGACCTGAAACGTGACAGCATCCCGAGGGATGATCTTAGTCCTCTCAGTAGTAGTATCATCTCCAGGCTTCTCGAAAAAGGAAGCCAGACAGCGGACACTACCGTGGGAGCTGGACCCCACTGAGCTTGGCCTCTGAATGTTATGCATGTTCCGATAGAGAGCAGAGAACTCAGCCATACTTCTCACAGATCCCACAACAGGTCCATTTTTAAGAAGGTTCCTGCTCTCGGGTGAACAGTTGCCCTTAGAAGCTGAATTTAACCTAAGACCGTTGTCTGTTGTATCTCCATTCTGTGAGCCACGGGCCTTTTCATGTAGATCCTCACAGCTGTGTGCTTTGGGGCGCTGTGTCGGCTCAGCCCGCTTCTCCTGGAACTCATCAGTAGAGGCTGATAGCTTGGGCTTAAACTTAGAGGGAAGGATTTGAGGGATACAGGCTTTGGCGGCAGACAAGGACTTTTTAGTCTTAAATTGAGAAGCTAGGACATTACTGGCAATAACTAAGTGACTAGTTAAAGAAGAGCAGGGTGAAATCATACAGCCATCCCCACCTTTATAATCCACTGGCAGGCATGCAGGGTAACAGAACAAACAGTGCATTAGATTACACTTGCAAGCACAAACACAATAATCCCACACAACTAGCAAATAATGTACAAAATATTATAATGTTTAATATTTCTTCTACTTTTTATAAAATTAACAACTGGTGAAGAAATATTTTTCTTCAAGTCAATTTTTTCAGGAAATAGTACATGCAGAGCTCTAAAGCAGGATCAACTCTATAAATCTATAGATCTACAGTTTATCTATATAAAGTACCAGCATAGTACACTAATAAATTTAGCTAATCATATATCAAATATCTGATCATATAGCTAATCATAAAACAAAATATGTCACTTTAAAATGGTGAGTGTATGATTTAATGGCTAAAACATAACAGAATAAATAAAAAACAAACTGTCAGAAATTTGTAAAGTAGTGATAAGAAAGCAAAATAAACAATATTTACACTAAAAAACATGTAAAGAAAATGCGTAAGAAGAGTGTTTCATATGGAATCTGTTTTATTATTTTTTTTGCTGGTTAGATTCAGTAATCCTTCTGCATTGCTGCCCTTGTCTTAGATTTTTAAATCATATAAACAAATAGAGCATTTAAACAACTTTAAACAAACTGTAAAACAGATAATATGTAATAAGCAATTAGTGAGAAAACACCAACTGTATCAGTCTTGTGAGACTGCACTGAATAATAATTAACATTTATTAACGTAAACTAATCTTAGCCTTCTACCAATCATTTACTGATTTTAAAGCTGAATATTACAATCTACAGAAGGTCTGTTGTTTGAATCACAATAAATCACATTCTTAATGTTATCTGTACACTACCTTTTCTTTTATGTGTAACACTACAGCATTGACATTCTGATCTTTACATCTGGACAGAGTTCACAGAATGTTCTAGAACTAAAATGGATTTACCATTAACTGTGAGGTGGTACAAATCTCTTTCCCCTCACAAACAGTATTCAGTATTCAGAGTTCAGTATTCAAAATAATAAAAGGGTCACTGTCCTGATCTTTCTTATCATATACTGAAGCAGACCAACTAAACTGTTAAATCAACTGGAACAGGTCATACTCCTACAACACGCATGTTAAATCCACGCATGTACAGTATGGGACATGAACAGTATCTTTTTGCATTTAAAGAGGCTACACTCAAACTAAATATCTCAAATGTAATACATTTAACTTCATGTTATGACTTCCAATGCACAATCTGTTTCCTATAAGTATGTACCAAAGATAGCCAATATGCATTTTCTTTTTACAAACTCCCAAAACCACGCTAAGACAAATACTTACTCCCACTGTGGTCATACACATAGCACATGTAAGTGCTACTAGATTGCTCCACCAGGATTTCTCATCAAGAAACCATTGATGTACAGTGAGGTCACTAACTGCTATCCATTGAAAATATAAGGAGTGTTGTGAGGTTGCATAACAAGATCAGAGAATAACACAGACCAGGTTAGCAGAGTGATGCTTGTTTTTCTGCACTGCCGATCACACTAGAAACACCTGTGTTCCTAAAAGTTGGATAAGAGTAAATCCTACAAAAAGATTAAGCTTCTTTCCAATCACAGAGCTTAGTTTAGGAACATTAGCTTTTTCAGTAATATTTTACAAAAATATTTAATAACATATTTAACGAAATATTTTTATTTATTTTAATATAATGTGCTGTGGGAACAGAGAGGCATATATAGTTTTACTAAATATCTGAGTGAGGAAAAAAGGCAAACACTGCATGACTTCAAACTCACATCATCCGCATTGACCCCAAAGCTCAATGTTGCATAACAAATCTCCTTTGCAGTGTTTGTGAATGAGTAACTGCATGATCAAAGTTTCAGAGAAATACTTTTTAACGTAATATGTAGATTGATTTATGTTATGTACAAATATGTGATGTCTTTGACATTTAAAAATGCCAGAAACCAGGGCTAAAAAATCTTTACACATTGGTCAACAAGTCCTCTGTGTAAAAAAATGGGTCATGGTAACTATTAACGGATACAGTCTGCAACTTCAAACCTGGTGTGTTGTGTGTCGCTTTCCTCCCCCCTGCCGACCCGAGCAGCCCACCCTCCAGGTCATATGTGCTAGCATTCCATTGGTTGACCTTACACAAGTAGCTGACCCCCTCATTCCTGACCACCCCTGAACATGCTGCATGTTTATCTCTGGTGTAGGGTGAGTCTCTGCCATCAGATCTACCCATTAATCTAAAGTCCAACCCTGTCCACACCATCATCCACTTCTAAAGCAGTTGGACACCCAACTGAGCCGAACATCTTGTGCTCATAGTGGCTAGCGGATCCTAACAGCATGTGTAGAGAGAAAGACTACTCTGGAAGGGTCAAACAGGACATCTGTTATGTGTCAACTGTGAGAAATGAGCAGCTTTACCAAAACACAGAAAGACAGATGAGCAGTGTTATTTGTGTGGTATTGTAAAGGTAGGAATGCTGTTAATGCTGAGATGAAGGGAGCTCATGGATCAATACTACAATAATGCAATGTAAACTTAATTGTATTTAATAACAGGCTGTAAAGACCAATATTGCAACAATCTAAAACCAAAAACTCGAGAACAGACTGGAATCGTACCTTTTGATGAATTGCTGGGGTGGCGCTTGTTAAGCGCTCTTAAGCCCTGCAGTGGGATGTCGCCGCCCTCCAGGACACTCTTGTAAATGTGCCGTTCACATTCCGGAACTGCCTGCCCACCGGCAGACAAGCCGTCCCTTATCTCTGCTTCACTGTTGCCTGTTTTACAGGATGAGCTGGGCACAAATAGAGATATGAGGCTGTGACTGATGACATAAATCATCATATTCACGCTACATGTCAGAATGGAATGAGGTGCTAGCACTGTTTATAGGATGTTACAGAAATAAACACTTGGTTATAAAAATATTTATACACTGTAAATACATTGTATATTGTTTGACCGCACACTAACAAAGTCCTGATTTGCTACTTGCTGGTCACAGGCGTGGTAATGGGGGAGGGACATTGTTATTGTGGAGAGCATCTGATTGGACAAAAATCTGCGCTGTGCAAATTGAGTCACCAAAATTATTTGGTCTATTTTCCCATACAATAAACTGTAATGTTTTCATTTTTATTTCATAAATAAATATTTTAAATTCTCTAAATATTTGATATATTTATATCTGACATATGTATATTTTATTATAAAAACGAAAAGTAACGAAATTAAATGCATAAATAAATCATTTATTGTAATGTTGGCTAAGCATTTTTTTTAAAAACGATCTGTATTTATTCAGCCTGTGTTTGTTCTTTGATACAGAGATGAGACAGCAGCAGCTGCTCTGGCCCTTATCAGTGCATTCCAAAGAAGCCTGTGTGGCACCTCTTTAAAAACATGCTTGAAGCTTTCCACATGTAGAGGATAATCGTATAACTTTGCTCTTACAGGAAACCATGAGTCATTTTTCAAGGATGCACACATTTAAATAAGTCTTGTGTGCAGGTTTATCACATAACAAACTGTAATTACTTAATCTTTAAATAGGTAAGAGAAACGTAACACATCACGCTTGCTTATCTACATGACAGTGTACGGTCACTATAAAGCACTATGATGGGCTGTCTGTACTATAAAAGGAAGGAGGAAATTTGCACCACATTAAAGATTTTAGATGCACAGACATTTTTTTATGTCAACAGCTCTGTTTTAGAGGGAAGCATATTTAAGGTCACTAATAAACATGACGGTAAACCCTAAGGGCCCTCGCAATACTTTTCTGTTTTTTTGTTCAAGTTGGATACAATGAAACACCTATTATTTAAAACAACATAAGAACAAGACATTGTTTCTATGACTCCATCATACGGAACACATAAAAGTCAGCATGGTGACATCACTCCTGGAACGCATCAGATGCTTTCCGCTGCAGGCTTGTGAGGTGAGTGCACATCATTCCAGACACCACTGGCTCCAAATTCAGGAACCTGAGCGTCTGTCTGACAACTGCTGGCGAAGAGATGGTCTTACCAGATTTATCTGACCATTTTCCCAACAGCCACTCAAAGAATTTTCATGCTGTTCGACTCATTTTTAAGAATAGCACCTCAATCTGTTACCCATAAAGCAGAGGTATGATTCTCTGGAGGTTACACATACACTGGGTTTTGTCTCTCAGACATTCTTCAAGTTATGAGAACATATTTCTGGTTAAGTGTTTTGGCGGAACAAAACTTGGGCTTCAGTTTATAGCAGGACAACAGAAGGAAGCATGTGGCTTTAAAAAAACAATGAACTCCACATCCAAACAACAAAGAGATGAAAACTGGGCTACAACTATGTGCCACAGAGTAATGTAAACACCACATAATAATTCATTTATTCATTTATATATGTTCTTTTGTTTGTTTAAAACATTTTTTAACTT
This sequence comes from Botia almorhae, assembly GCA_036877575.1. Lineage (NCBI taxonomy): Eukaryota > Metazoa > Chordata > Actinopteri > Cypriniformes > Botiidae > Botia > Botia almorhae. The sequence continues at coordinate 41,493 of JAZGTJ010000138.1, forward strand.
TAACTTTTAACAAATTAATGTAATAATTTAACTAATAAATGAGGGACTTTAATTTACTTTAAAAGAACTATAATATGTTTTTGTTGGGCATGATTAAGATGTTACTTTTAGTTTTTTGTAAATATTATCTTTAAGATAGAAAAGATAAAATATCTGTTAAAATATCCAAAGAACTTTATAACTTCAAAATATAATTTTATATGTAATAAAAATAATTTCATCCTAGCATCCGTGACATCCAATCAGATCAGCATTCAAACTTGTGGCAGTAATAACACAGTGACATCAGTGCTGTCATGATGCGGTCACCTAAATGCCACATCTTATTTAAAACTATAGCTCCAATTAAAAAACAATACACCACTTCCATAAACCACTCAGATTTGGGGGGGTTCCTGCTAACAGAATGGGCAGAGGTATGAGCTTCCTTATCTCCAGGTTTTATTTTCAGACACCAGTTTCAACATGGAATAGATCATCACGCACTATCCGTGCCCTCTCCCTCACAAACACACAAATACACGCTCGCAAGCATATATACTGTCCACGGACAGCCTGTGCTGCAAATGGTCGCTCAGGAAACAGAAAAGGAAATGAGAGAAATCTCCAGAGCCTGTAACAGCTCTCCCAGAGAACAGAGGCAATAGAGCAAAACAGACATCCAAACACACACACACACACCCACATTCTACAAGGGCGTAAGAAAATGGTGGAGAGGAACATATGGAAAGGAAAAACAAGCATGGACTTACTATTGCTGTAGGTCGGAGGATGTTTCCAAAGGGCTGAAGGAGGGGGCACTCTGCAACAAACCATACAAAGAAGTCATTGATAGCTCCACAGACTTGACTCTCAGGCAGCTTAAAAAGAAGACGCATTAGTCAGTCAGACATGCGATCGTCAGGGACTGTTCTGCTGCGTCTGAGGCTCTCAAACTCTCGGGTCCCCTAAACGAAGCGTACTGTGGAAAAGCAAGCAAGTATTTTGGCCTGCATGCAAGTTAGGGGGGAAACCAGCGTCTGATAGCTAGGGGTGGGATTAGCGGGGGTTGTGAGGGGCGCCCATTTTGGGAGGGGGCTGTCAGCAGTTCCACCAATCAGATTCTTTCTCTCCCTGTGGCTCTCTTTTGTCTGCTACTGAGTCACTCTCATTACTGGCTGGCCAGACCAGGTGACAATTAACCAGCTGGTGTGGGAAGCAGGCCAAGCGACATGGACAGACGCAGACATTTGCACACACACACACAAACAGATTTACACACACATATACTAAGAATGTCACAGAAGTGTGGGACATGCTGTTTAGATTTACAGGGTGATATTAATAGTACGTCAAAGGAAGTTCACATAATTTGCGTCTGACACATGCACTGAGCCAATAAGGAGAGTGGCTGTTATTGCCGGGCAGCAACTCCCAATGGCAGATCAGAGAGAGCCATTCACTGGGGCTGCTAATAGCCGCTTGCATTTTGAATGGTTTAGAGCTGTCTAAATTTAGGCCACTGTTTCTGTTGCTTTCCTCCATGTGCTCGTCACGGAGGGTAAAAATAGCGGACGTGACAGCTCCAGTCGTGTTTGCAAATATGATTGCACAATCCCAGCCACCAACGTCCCTTTAGAGGAATGCCACATGCATGCCGGCGCCCCATGTGCACCCTCCCTCCCTCTAACCAGAAGATAAAAAGTACAACTCCTGACCACAACATGCTCATCTCCATTGGTTGCGAGGATAAAAAGGATCACAAATAACCTTCGGGAATTAATACAGACTTTGTATGAAAATATCAGGCGGTCAGATGTATCGATGTATCTATTTATACAAGCATGCATGATGTGTACCCGATGACAAGCTGTGTGTAAAACTTTCTCTTCTTTCTCAAAATAACACAGCCAGCACAGCATCTCAAGAGGCTTTCACATCAGGCTTGGCACAAACGCACAGAATAAGCAAACAGGAAGCATGCTTGAAGGCCTTATCTAAAGTGAAAAACATTTAAATCTAAATACTTGTGACAGCCACTACACTACCTTTGTGTGATGCAGCTGATGAGATGAGGTGATAACAAAGTGACAATTTGTTACAATGATTATAGTAAATATGAACACATTATAAGTACAGGAAATGCCTATTCAGGCTCATGTCCTGTATCTGACAGCAGTGTTTGAAACAGTAAACAGACCACACAGATGATTCTATTAGATGAAAAGGAACAAAATGATCCTTGAGTTTATAGACCAGAGACTCACAAACGATCAATGCAGCAAAGCTAAGACTGTAATAAGTAAGATTTAAGCTGGGTACTTCACATTCTTGACATGACCCACAGAGATGGTGGGTGAAAGTGACGTGCGCTGTATGTCTCAGAAGATAAAATTTCAAAGCCTTACATTATTTGAAATGGCAAGCGAAATAGCAGTTGTCATATAAGGTCTTTTCTCTATTGGAACAGCATCAGAACATCTCAGAATTCAAATGATTAATGCTAAGCTAGTATATGTACAAACCAAGTGTTTATCTTCAGCCGGTCTGTAAAAACAGTTTCTACAATATGTATATAAAGAGTGACTAATGCAATAATGCTGTTAGGTGTTAATAAGATATATAGCTTACAGTTTTAGCTGCACTCACACAAAGAGGTGCAGTAAACACTGAGCGATGTTTACCACAATATTTCCTAGGAGGTAAATTCCTTTCCACTGATTGTTAAGGACAGTCACTGTATACAGTGTATTAATAATGTTTGCTAATTTTCATGTGCTAGTTTCCTAACAGGTGCAAGAGATGAATCAAGAAAATGTACAACTTTTCTGTTTTATAAATAGCATACAATGCGAGTGTGCATGCAACGCAACTTAACCGCACGAACAAATGAGGCTTATGACTGCATTTATGGACTTTTTGCTTTAGTATTGACACTTTAATACCCCTCTAAACTGATATAATCACAGCCCAGTTCCTATAGCATATAAACCAGAATGTTGTCTTGGTAACATGAGCTCAAATCGAACGGGCACACGGCGGAAATAAAGACGTATGTGGCATAGGTGGAATTCCATGTGATGTAAACACAGGAGATAGGTTGTCACTGTCATAGGGTCTGGTGTCAATCACTGTACAGGCCAGGTCACATGCAGTCTCAGATAACCTCCGGCCCACATACAGTACACACACATAAACACACACACCCAACTTCATGCTTAAAGTTTCTCCTAGTCATACAGTCATCAAACTTCAAAAGCCTGTGGGGATTGATAGTGACCTCAATCAACTGCAGATGTTGAGAACTTACATAGTTCCCACAAAGATGGTATGTGTGATACTCCACTAACTTGTGGTTCATCCCAAGGGAGCAGATTTCAACTTTTTGTGATATGTGTGAATGTGGTCAACACTGTTTTGTCTAAATCAACCACATTTTACGGTAATAACAGTAAGCCAATGAGAATTTCACACTGGCTTCTCAAACCAGTGCTGCATGAGCATCTGAGCATTGCATTACGATCCCAGTTAGACTGAGCAACTGGAGAGAGAGGGGGGAACCTTCTGTAAACTTGTGCCATGACGCTGATAGTGAGATTTATGAGTCTTCCCATCCGGAATGCAGGCCTGCGACTCAGTGACCCACGTTCAAGGGTTTGATTTCACTGACAGAAGAAAAGTTCTGATGATTTGTCATAAACATCATTCAATGAAGACAGTTGCATTAAAGAAACAAGAGACCCAGAAATGGGAGAAAGGTCCCTCACCATCTATTCATGCTTATGTTGTTCACTCAGGTCAACTTTTTAATTGTATGGAAAAGAGCAGCGCTGATTTTAGGCATATACAAGTAAATTATACAGGTATGGAACAACAGGGTGAGCGTATACATTTACATTTATGCATTTGGCAGATGCTTTGATCCAAAGCGACTTACAGTACATTCGGGCTATACATTTGATGAGTTTGTGTGTTCCCTGGGTATCAACACCAGAACCTTTTGCACTGCTAATGCAACGGTTTAGCTACAGGAACACAGGATTGATCATATTAGGGTGAAGGGAGTGCAGTGCCATTAACAGACATCTCGATATTACAGCACAGACTAGGAAGCAGATACAGTTGCAGAACACTGTATCTATTCAATAAAAAACAACAATTACGTTTAGATTACATTTGTTATTCTTTAACAGGTTTATTTAAAGGGATAGTTCACCCAAAAATGAAAATTCCTCCATTATCACAACTGTGGCACTCATTGACTCAAAAACATGTTCTTTTGTGTTGAAATATCCCTTTAATACAAAAATACAGCATTATTGAGATACATATGGAAACCAAGAACCAAACCTTGGCATGATGGGCTCCTCAGAAACAACCACAGTGAGCAGGGGGCAACAACCAATCACCTTGGGGTGTACTGTTGTACGTGTCCATAAGCAAGTAAGTGTGAACAAATGTGCCATTTACTCACAGGTGTTGACTTGATGACAACACTGCACAGGCTATGTGCCACCGATAGCATAGCAACAACCTTTCTATCTTTCACCGGACGCACTGACAACGAGCCAACAGCACTTCACAGCGCTTTACTTACCTACAACCAGCGTCATGGTCAGATAAAATGTTTACACAGCACAACTGTGATCACCGTGACTAAACAGATTTCCATGGAACATTATGAGCCTGTGCATTAGTTAAGGTGGCTGAGCAAATCTGACGAGTGAGCTGATAATGCAGAGGGCAACTTTTAAGACAGTGTTGCTAGGCAACGCTGCTGAAAACAGGCAACAGGGTTAAGCACAAAAGGTTTGGGCAATGCTGATTCTGTTACTGTATCTTTACCAGACTAGTTGCGCCACAGCTTGCTCTACATTTCAAGTCAAGGTACTTCATGAAATTGAGTATCTACATACAGTCCATAACTCTAAATCAGATGTTCAATGTTCAATTACTGTGCAGAAGATTAAGATACTAAAGAAATAACAGCCAGCGCTTACAGCAACATTAAGGTTATGCTTGTCCTATTTATCCTCAGGGTTTCTCTTTTTTTCTGCCTTCAGGTACAAGTGTGCCTCCATGTACTAGTGTATGTCACTATTATATGTATTATCTGTATTTTTTTATTTATACGCTTCAACAACACCTCTTTTATGTACTGCACTGTTGTTAGTTATGAGCAACAATGGACTAGATGAGTGACAGAATTGAAAGGGAAGGCACATATTTGCATACAGGAAGTGACATAAGGATGATTCTGATAAACATATATAAAATATTAAAGGGCCTGAACAAAAAAGGGATGACATGCAATTTTTTTAAATGGGGGTTTCACTTTAATACCACAAACTTACCGGTTTGCCAAACTCCATTTCTGAAAAGAACCTATACCACGGCTCATTCTCTAAATCTACATCTTCCGGATTTACATCCTGAGTCTAAAGCAATATGGCAACAATGAAAGCAGGATAAAGAGAGAGAGAGAAAGAGACAGGTTCAGAATACAGACAATGGATGATGATGTCACATGAACTCTCCCTCATGATCTCAAGACAGTAGGAAAGGCTCCCGGCTGAGACAGCGGAAGAAACAGACATGAATTGAATTTGTTTCCTGCTTGATGACTTATGAGAACGTCTGTTCCATCTCAGCAGTCAAAGGAACAGAACACAGGAAATAAGGCAAGGATAATGGAAAAGGGATCCATCACATACAGCAACAAGCAAAGAGACAGAAACATTTCAATGTATTCAAATGTTCATTACTGAATAAAAATGACTGTGTGAATAATGAATATTATTTTTTGCATTGCTATTAATGTATTACAATGTTCGATTTAAAATATTATGTTTCTTTCAGTATGTTTTTCTTTGTCTCCTGCTACATACATTAAAAAAATGTACATCTGGATACAATAATTAGTTTTCCACAGTGTTGGTGATTTGGTGGAGTGTTATACTGCGAAGTCTCTGTATATTGTGTTTGTAAAGCAACTTGTTCAAATGTGCAATATGAATTAAACATAGTATTATTACCATTATTAATACTTTTACTCTGTCAATAGCAACTCTGTCAATACCAGCAATTCTACACCATAAGGGGTGTAGAATAAAACAGTGTATCTTCCTTATTACATATAAACATTTTAATTAGCAAAACACTGCCGTGAACCGTTAAATAACATTTACAGAACACTGTTCAAATACAATTGCAAACTGCATTTTAGAAGTATGAGACAAATGTTTTGCATTACTAATTCAAGTGAAATGGCACAGGCTGCCGTTATGTTCTGCCCTAGATCAGTTCTCTAGATCTCTATGTTCTCTAGATCAGTTCTGACATAGAGCCAGTTTAATTGCTTTCTCTAACAGTCAGGAAAAAATTAAAGGCCTAGAACATGTTTCCTCTGCCTTAACTGTTTCATTGACAAGGGTCCAAAATGCACTGCATGTCTTCCAGAGTAAGCCTATTACAGCTGTATGTCATCAGAAAGACAGTATGTTTGTTAACAACAAACTTCAAGAATGAGTCATACTAACAAGACTTCAATCAGAAGAAACACAATAAAGCATCGCCTACACATTAACCCCCCTGCAGGGGTCTCTTATCTGGCTCTGGACCGTGGCGTGTCTGGTCATTATCACTCATGAAAGGTCCTGCTCTGTAATTTACATGTTCTGTGTATGTACCAACACAACATATGTATAGCATGACCTAGGAGGTCCCCAGCACAAGTCACTAAATTGATGAGGTCATTTATAGGTCTAATAAAATGACCAAGAGACACAGTATGTGAGTATGCTGTAAGTGAAACAGGCAGAAATCAGCTCTTGCAGCATCACACACAGATCATGCACAGTTCTGCACCACCAATAGTACTCTGATAACATGCATGTACAAAGAGCATCATACCGGTCTCTCCAGCTTCAGAACAGAAGACTTTCCTGGCTCGTACTCAAATATGCTCTTGGGCTCGGCACGGTACTTCCTGGTGTCTACTTTCTTGTCTGGGGGCTCCCACTCATTCCTGCAGGGATGCATGGAGATACAGAAATACAGCATGGGAGGTGGAGAGTTGCCATGGCAACCAACAAGGGCAAGTTTTGACTGAGCATTACCATCCGTTTTAAACATCAGGGGATTTACCCTAATCATCCAATGGACAAAAAATATACTTCAGCGTTCAGTATGTATTTGCTATAATGACCATATCAGATATCAATGATTAGCATTAGAACTAGTGGTAAAAAAAAGCAACAACTTTTTGATGATGTCACAGTGGTGACTCAGTGGTTACTGAATTTATAAAATGAACATGGTTATTTAATTTATAAATGAACTTATATTAAAAATAAACAGTAAGATCTTAATGCCAGCAAATGCTTTTTAGGGCAATATGACAAATGACACAATAGAATGTTCATATATTGAGGTCATGAGAAGAAATGTCTACGCTGGCCAACATTAGCATGGTGTAAGAATTCACACTCCATTAGGAAAATGGCATGGCATCGGTCAAAACTCCTTTGCTAGAATCTTTTTCATAAATCATCATATTTGCTTTAAAAGTGTCACATCTCACCTGTGAGGTTTGAGGGAAGATGTGCGTGTCGGCACAGGCAGCTGTCCTTTAGAGCTGCCCATGTCTGCTGCACTCTTTGAGCGAGGAACAGTATGCACTTCAGAAGAAATGCAAATAACACAATTTCATGCATGGTGACCACAGTTTTCCTTTAAATAGAATGCATTGATTAATGAAAGGATGATAAATAAAATTATTTAAAAACACTTACCATCCCTAGCAGCATATGATGGGCTGTCATCTATAAAGAGGAAAAATGCTTAATAATGGCCATAGTTATTAATATTAAGTGATTAAAGCAATACAGCTTACATTGACTTTCTCTGACTCTTACAGTGGAACAGTGGAACTGTACAATTTTTTGTACAGGACAACCGGGGCTTATTGTCACAAATAAAAAATATATATAATACAAGTCTATATAATAATAGTCTATAATACTGAACATTTGTGACAACTAGCCATGGTCACCGCTATTTATAAACCAACTTGTGCTATTTAGGCACAAGCTGCAGAACGCAGGAATTAAAACTATTAAACTATTTTCAAACTACTGTAGGTCACAGTAAAACTTACTGAAATAAATATTTCAGACCATCCCATCACATTGCTAATCCAATAGATTCAAGGCCATTAGGTGTGTTGTGACTGCTTTAATAATTCAGCAAAATGGTTCTCTACAAGCACAGGCATCAAACACATCACAGAGGAATAAGAGCTTTTAAAATAGAGGCAATCAATCTTTGAGTTTTAAATACACAGTGGCATGGTCTTGGAAATAGCTCTGTTACCCTAAGTGCTATGATGCCTCTAAAGTGCTATAAGTGCCACTAAATTTGTTGACACTGTGTACCAATAAATCAGCATCTACTGGAATTTGTGACAGAATGGAAACAAGATGTATAAACATTATTAAAGGGTTATTTTTCTGACATAGTGGGCTATCCCTGGTCAGTCTGGCATATTATCTAAGAACTATGCAGCCCAGCACATGCCACATTGTATATGTAAAACCTTTGGTCATCAGACACGCTGAAAACAAACTCAACAATATTTATTTTATTTACTTCTGACATTTAACATGTTGTTAACATTTTTAACAAACAGTAACTAATTTCCTAAATTATAAAAGAAAATGTGATGTGAGTTGTTATTCGTATTCGTTTTTATTTGTTTATTATTAGATTATTATTAGTGTTTAACATAGCAAGGGAACATCTGTTTTTTCCCAATGTACAGAGGGGTTTGAAAGTACAAATTTAAAATGTTGTATCAGCATAACAATTTTCATGATAAGTTAGATGAAAAATGAACGTGAATTTGATTTCTATCTAAAAATATCATTATGAATATCATATTACCACAATACTTTAATTAACAGTGTTAATTAAATTAACAATTAACAATTTAATTAACAGTGTTAGGAGCGAAAACAAGCTTTAAAGACTCATGTGGCATAAAGGATTTCTATTAAAGGCCGGACTGAAACTCTGCTATAGAAATGATAGTACCTCTGGTTCTGAAGGGCCTGTCATTGCTCTCGGGGAATATGTAGGTGGGACGATATGGATTTTCTTCAACAGGTTCTGAGTAAGATGGATGAAAGACAAAACACACTGACAAAGATGAACACGCACACTGTGATGTGACCAGGACTCATTCAGGACTGATACACACTTACAGTGACATACAAAGTTGTTGAATGTATGTGATTAGAAAGAAAAAGCCTTACCTGGAACTTTGTGGATCTGTTTAAACATGTTTCTGTACCAGTCCTTTGATATCTCTGTGTTCTATAAAAGAACAGTTGTGTAACAATTACACGTCTTTTATTTAAGTAAGGTTTTGGATACTTAATACACGTGGTCAAAGCCTACACAGGTGTTTCCTGAACACTAGAAGTGGGCGTGGCTTACCCGCACGGGGACTCTAGGTGCTGGTGCAGCAGTATGTTGAGACAGTCTAATTCCCTCCATGTCTTCTGGAGTCTCAGCGGGAGATTTAATCTGGCTGATGGCAGGGTTCTGGTTTGGGCCACTGTCCTGCTCCAAAACAGCTTCTGAGATACACCACAAGATCGTAAACAACCAGAACACATAAAGTATACGCTAACCTGGGACTTTCTGATTAAACTTAGGTGGAAGAACTGAGACACTGCCTTCAAAGATAGTGTTACAATGACTGAATGATTAAATGTTTAAACAAATAATTTGCCATAGTTTTTAGTACTATTTGGATGGACTTCATTTTTCCGGTTTAGTAACTTTGTGATTTTCATCTCATCCAAATCAGCTAGTCTGTGTTTTTCTTGCACAATGCTCAGAATGTCCATTGTAGAAGCAACGTCTCATGCGCGGTGCACAACGACTTATGATCCTCATCTAAATTAATTCCTACAGTTAAAAATAAATTATATAATTAATCACATATATGCCTCTTGTTTGCCTCTTATTGTGATTGAAGTTGCTTCCTTTTCCTTGAAGTCGCTTTGGATAAAAGCGTCAGCTAAATGACTGAATGTAAATGTAAACATATATGCACACATTCAGAACACATGACACTTAACTGTAACGCCCACATCTGATCAACAGACACTCCCACTTTAGTAAAATTACAGAGTTCCAAATAGTCCCTAAAATAACTTTGCACCAGTCATCCAGTTTCCCCTTTGTATAAGATAAAACATTTTTGCTTTTCAATCCACTTTCAATAGCACCTGAAGTATTAAGAAGCTGCTGTAGTATTTACCTCTGCTGTGCTGCAGCAAGACGATTGCAGGATTCACACTGCTGGTGGGGGGGTAAGAAGAGGACACTTTGGCTGATGAGGTAATAGCACTCAGTGGATCAGGGCAGGATGTAAGCTGAGATTCCCTCTCATCTACAGGTGAGTCCACCTGAAGAGGAACACAGAAGATTCTTCCTTTAAATTTAGTTTGTGAAACACACGCTACTTTGAATTTCCCAGGATTCCCCCTTTTGAGGACATTTGCATGAAATTTGCTTGACGAAACATTTCTCTCAAGCAAACAATCGTTACACAGACTCCCTTACCATGTTGCTGAGAACAATCACAAAATACCACAAATTATTTGTGTTTTGTCTTTAGGAGATTATCACTAATACAGAAGATTATTTAAATATTAAACAGAGCTTAAAATTTGAACGTCTTGCATTTGAAATGTTGATAACATAAATTATTTTTAAATTGAGCAATAAAATATAAAATAAAATTATATATAATAATATCTATAAAATAAATAAAGTTTGTCAATAGTATTTCAAGTGATGCTGCGTGCAAAACATTACGTTTCAGTCCAGTGAGTCCAGCGATGAGCTGTTTATTGACCATTATTAATTTAGCACTGATATAAATCCCTAAATTACATTTTAAAAGAAAGCATTGCTAAACAGGAATTAAGTCTGACATGGTGACTCACCTTTGTCTGTGTCTCACTGACTTGTGTTGAATCAGCTCTGGTGATGTTTACATCCCTGTCAGCTAGACCTTTTTCTGCTTCTCCATTGACCGCACCAAGCCAACCGCCTAAAACGAGTCCAAACCGTTTGGATTCTAAATGAAACCGTATCTTCCAGAAACTTCTTTCAACATAAAAGGCATCAAAATGATACAGAGCTGCTTCCACTTGGCAGTGAAACAGTTTGTTTTCTCTGCTGACCACAACTGAGGCCAGAACAGATTCCTCAAAGCTCCATAAAATGAATCAGCAGCCAGAATCTGTCAAAACTGAACCCCACCAAAGGTTTTCTTCCACAAAGATGCAAATTTATTGCTGGAAAGAAAGATTCTCTGAACTTTGTCATGAGAACAAGGAGACCATTGAACCCACTGGAAGAAGTGTGTGTTTCAATGGCCTTTTTATTCAGGCACAACAACAATTAAAGCATGTCTCCCAAGTACTGGCTGTTAGTCAGGACAGTTCCAACATGGAGATGGTGAAAATGTCCACACTGTAAGTCCCCATTTCCAGAGCTCAAAGTGGGTGTGTGGACAAAAGGCTTCTTTAATGACCTCCAGCAAAGATAAGGGTTCACTGAAGGTCATTTGGCCAATGAAGCTGACTGCCTGGCAATGTTTGACACCAAACCACTTGAGCAAATTTTAACACACAATTTAATGGGCAATTTTGCTCGACTTCCACTAGCTGCCAAAACTTAAGTACTACAAATCATATCACAAATGCCAAAATGGTCATTAATAGAAATAAAGAAAACTGGGAAATATCATTCCTGTAATCAGAGATCTTTCCAGTTAATGGGTACAGAAAAAACAAAGCCTATCATAAATGCCATTATTACAAAATGCAACAATAAGTCTGGAACTGTACTGCTTTGTGCAATATATTTAGAGCGCTCACTCATTGACAACACTGCATTCTCCATTTCAAACTCACTTTTGGCAGAGTTGAAGAGCGGCTCTTCGCTTGTGCTCTCTTCATCGTCGATGTGCACAAGCATCGCCCTTAAAGTAACGGCACCCTTTCCCTTGCAAACACGGGTAGGATCCAGCTCTGCATGCACATGTAGAGAAACGACAGAGTTACAAATAAATTCAACCCTAAAAATGAACTTTGAAGCGTTAATTAATTGTGTAAATGATGCTCACGTATTTACATTTATTCATTTTACATAGTTCATAAAGTTAGATTCAATAATCCAACCCATACGGTAAAAAAATATTTTTCCTGGCCAAAATATATTTTAAATATATGTTAAATATATGTTGTATCTGTGATGCTCAATAAAATATATTTTTGAAATAGAAAATATATTTCATTTCAACCAAAATATATTTTAAAATATATTTTAATTTCAAAAATACATTTCCAACCTTACAGAGGAGTGTGGATGGAGATTAAATCCATTAATTAAAATGTATTAAATGTAATAAAAATAAATAAAAACAACATCAAAAACTATTTGGATATGAAATATATGGAGGGCAAAATATATTTTTAAATTATTTTAAAATATATTTTCAAAAATATATTTTCAAAAATATAAACAAATGGCCAAAAAATGTATTTGTATAAAATATATTTCAAAATATATTTTTTATCATATGGGAAAACTGCTTTTACCAGTTGGCATGAGATCCGGGGAACTCTTCATGGTCCTCAATGGTGTTACTCGAACAGCAGACACGGTGCGTCGACAGCCTGGACGGGCTTGAAGACACATAAAACCGTGAGTGAAATATGATGGAAAATAATAAAATGAACTGTCAGACCAGATATGACTATTATTATAATTCATTGAGTTATTGTTGGACTATTGAGAATAATACATTATTCTTGACCAATCATGGCTATATAAAGCCCTTGGGGCCTTTAAAATTCTACAAAGACTGTAATTTACGGTGTTCTCTGCTGGCTGGCACGAATATCAAGGAAAGATGGATGAACAGAAGGAAATGGGGTCCTGGCAGTGAGAACACTGATTCAACAATGCCTCATGCCAGAGGACAGAGAGTCTCTGTTTCTGACTGCTTACTCATGAGCCTTCCAAGACAGATATTGTTCTTTACTACCGATTTCACTGTATTACTGCAGTATTTTGATATAAGTCTAAACAATGACACATTTACGCTAATGCTAACACTAGTTAGCAGATTTAAACAGACATACAGACAAAAATGTTTTGGGTGTTCTTTGTAGTTGTTTGGTTGTCTGTGTATTTGTTTAAAATGTTTTATTTTGTACACATTTTCATTCATGACCATATAATTCTAAAAACAGATCGGTTAGACCGGTGTAACTTCAGAGAACTGTATGTAGGTACACAAAGCACACGCTTACCAGGGGCTGCATCAAAGTTTACGGCGCCCTCTGCTGGAGAGCCCTGTAAATTAAAACAGGTGTAAGAGGAGATGAAGCTGTACGATGCTCAGACAGAAAAGAAGCGGCTATGCGTGTTAAACTGTAAAGAGCTTTTGTGAAAAGGCATTGGAAAATTGGCAATGAGTCTGTTAAAGTTTCATATATCTCTCCATCAGGCATTCTTCAAACTAGCAGGTAGATCCTACACCAAACTCACACCATTGATTGTCAGTGTTGTTATGTCTGACAACCAGACTGCAGCTTCACCTTGTGCCTTTAGTGATGCTGAAATTACATAATTCACCTTTAATTAAATAAAGTAATATTGTTACACACAATCCACTTAATGTGGTGAGGGTGCTGATGCATGACGAGACTCATGAAGCCTCCAACTAATGTGTCACACCTATGGCTGTGGTTCCCAATGAAACAAGATACAAAGTGACATGTTACAGAGCACTGCCAGAGTGGGAAATACAGGCCAATCAAAATGAATGAGTTTCAGTAGCTGGTTAGTTCTCAAGAACAGAAGAACAGTTTCTTTGTAGTTTTCTTACACTGCTGATATCGCAATGAAGATATAAATGATAAATATGAAAAAACATATAAACATTTAAGACCTAGCTATCCGTTTGCAGATATTTTGTATCTTATGGGTCTCAATGTAAACATCCGTCGGTTTGTAATCAGTTAGCATCATATATTACGGCCTACAATTACTCCAACCAGAATTAATTATCAAAGACAGATAAATAAACTGCACATGGATCTTTTACATAGATAATATAATAGAGCCTTTTTTTAAATGGAAGCATTGAAAACAGGCTATAAATAACACTAATGTGATTTTTCCAATGTTTACCCAGAAAGCTATTAGCATCCGTTTTGTCCCCTTGACAGTTATCAATTTAGGTATCATCCCAAATTTGGAAGAATTTTTGACCGGCTATGTAACAGCGATCTTGTAAACCAATAATACACACTGTAAATATGCTGTTTATATTACATGTTATATTTCATGCCACATTAGAAGGGGAATCACATTCTACTGTATTTTTAAAAACAGATTTACCAATGCCAGCTGCAAACCTTAATCTATCAGAATCAGAAACTACACAATTTAGAGCTTCTTAAAGAAATATTTCTCCCTCAAAATGAAAATGAAAAATCTCTCATTATTTACTCACCCACACGTTGCTTCCAATTTGTGTTACTTTCTATCTTGCGTGGAACACAAAGCTCCTGAAGCATTCCATATGCTTTACAGAAGTTATGCTATTAATACTGAAGTAGCTCAAGCTTTGAAACTTTGTGTTCTAATTTAAAAAGTCCTTAAAACAAATTTATAAATAAACATATGAACGATTTATAGATACTAATCATATTAATATCAGACACACTCAAAATAACCAATAGGTATTTTGTATCTTACCGGTGAACAAAGGACCTTTAGCTGAGCTTGGTTAAAGTACTATCTGACACTCAAACAGGGAGGGCTTACCTTAAATCCCACTTGTTATGGCCTATCATATAAATCCAAGATATCATGTCCTATTCTATTCAAAGAACTTAACCTTAACCATGCTGTGCCCTGTTTTATCGCCATAACTACCGAAATGGACCTGTCAGCACCTGCCACCTGAAAATGTGGCACCCACTCAACATGTGATGAACGAATTACAGCATCCTGCTTTCCTTCCAGCTCTTCATTCTGTCTGTCTGCCAGGCACTATATGAGGCTATGAACTATAGACAACAGACCAACTACTCCACATTAATTGGATGTTTTGTCATAATAATATTAAACGTACTGACTGTTGATTGCAGCACATTTGTATCAGAATGAAGCACAGACTAAGAAAAGACACCTATTAGGATTAATAAACCATCCAGTCTGTTGCAAATTAAATAGAATATTTTATTTAATAAACATCATCTAGGTGCGGAGCAACAGAGTGGGAGGCATAGATTGCAAATAAATATATAAAATCAACAACAACTTTCTTGTGATGATAACATTAATTTTATATTTATAAAATTTATCAAACCTGTAAGAGATGTTTTGAGAACAGTTTTGAAACACCATTAGCACTGAGTCCAGCTAATAAGGCACTAGAATGGCTACTAAATGCCACAAAAAAAGAACTCTTCTACTAACTCATTAAGTTAGAGATATTTTCCACAATTGTGTGACATTTAGTCACAATCTTAAAAATAACAGAAAACTTGTGAAATAACAGAAACAGTGGAATGATTTATTTGTTGTTTGCAGTATTTTTGCTGATTTCACTTCTGTTGCAACATTGGTCTTGTAAAGTTTTAAAATTTCCTGCATGCCAATGATGCTGATTAAAGTATTTTTTAAAGTGGCAAAATTATGTGAAATGGGGCATGAAACATCAGGCCTAGTTTGGATGTTGTTTGCATTCGATTGCAAGACTCTTGGCACCATGAAAGAATTTTGATCTGTAAACACTAAAAATCCAGATAACATTAGCACAGAATTAAAGGGTATATCATTCACAAAAATTCCAAACATCTCCACACCTTTGGTGTTTGTACATTACTGTATTGCTGTATTACAGTACTGTATTGTAAGGATTGTTATTCAGCTAATTTGAGTATGCATTTAGCCACCAATAACAGTGTAGCACCGTAAGCAAGGTTTAACCCATTTTATGATATATAAAGCCATTGTGCAAAATTCTGCTGATTCTGCCTTGTCCTGGTGATAAGTAACAGCGCAGGGTTGTGGAACACAGCTGAAGGTCATCATTTATAGCTCTTCCTGACTGTTTTGCCATCCCGTTATGCCAGCCCCATTACAATTATAAAAGAGGTGACACGATACAAAGTGCCATGATATTCCACCCAAGACTCTCTGGGGATTGCCACATTCTATTTCCATGACTGCTTTGAGAAAGCTCAGCTTCAGTACACAAAAGAGATCTACAAGGGTCTGCTGTAGCCATGGGGGTGTGGGGGGGGGGGGGGTCTGGTTACATAACACAATTTGACTTCTGCTTTGTCAACAAATGGCAAACGGGGGCAGAGACAGAGTGAAGCTCACAGGATCACAGCAAACAGCTCCAAACATGGTTTGAGAGAAGTGCTGTGGAAGAACAACTGTGTTTAATTGAGAATACTCCTCAATAATGTAAACATCTACAGCCGGCACTGGATTGAGGACTCGACTGTTCGAATGCACATTTAAACAGTGGCATCATAAAAGGCATTGTATTCAACTGCTGTATTTTCTACAGGCATAATTGATCCATACATGTCTGTTTTCGGTCAGTGACATTACTGTCAGAGAAATGAAATAACAAACCTCTCAGTTATGTCCCGGGGTGGATTATTGCAAGAAAATAACATAAAAGCTGATGGACAGTAAGCATGTTTGCTGGTCAATGATCACTCAAACATAACAAGATGAAGACATAGAGACAGCTTGATTCCATTAGGGTCTGTTGATGGTTTAATAATCATATTAAATAAATATAATTACTGTATTACTAGCAAGATTAATACTCATGCTGTAACCCTACTAATATGTATTACTAATTAAATACTAACACAAATAATTGACTGGAATATTCCTTTAACACTGTCCCTATGACTACCAATTACAGTTGCTAAAAATAACAACCAGTTGTGATTCACCTCACAGTTAGCTTTAATACTAACAAGGCATTTACACACCACTCTTGGGCGCAAGAGACTTATAACACAGTAGGAGCCTAAATGCTGAGCATTATCATTATTTACAAACAAACACCCATAAAACACAGACGATGATCCCTAAAATAGGGTGACATTTAAAAAACAGCCAACATTATGTCACGGAACACAGAAGCCCATTATGTCTGGAAGACGTGAGGACTTCACAGCTGTGGATGATGAGTCAAAGTGTCCTGGCAGGGACCCTCACAGGCCCCTGCATCTGCTGACCGGGACAACAGGCAGCCAGTGGGAGGGGCACATGGCACATGCACAGCATCAAGTCTCGGCTCAAGCCAGAGAAAAGCCTTTGTGTGCAGCATGGATGTTCTAGAAGGACAGATGAGGCAATGGTAATGAGTTTCACACTTGGGCTACAAAGCAGTGTGTAATGACTGCTGTCGGCCTCTCTGTTGGGTGTTCGTATGCAGTGATGATAAGTTTAAAAGACCCACAAGGGGCTGATTTTGTAAGTAATGACAATAAAACACATATCAGACTGAGATTTGGGATACTGAATTATACAGAACAGAATGTCAAATATAAATGTATGTACTGTATGTTGACCATAACTCTATATTAGTGCTTAAAATGCATTTTTTACATAAAAATTGTCAGTACTCAATTTACATGAAAATATATGTTCAACGTTATTAATGGAATTACAGTGTGATATTTAAAGTCTAGAACACATGCAATATCATGTTACCTTAAAATTCTATTGCAGATAATCATGACCATTCGAACAGAAAGTTTTGCCTTTGGACACATTTGTCTGTGTACGATATGATGAGCCTGGATGTTCTATGTTAATCACATGTGTAAAGCAGCACAAGCATTGGCTTGTTAACCCGTCAACAATATTCCAGCCAATGGGGATTTTTGGAGTGGCACTTGGAATGCAGACATAGACAACTGTTTCAAACCTCATAGTTATGTGGCTGGTGCCTGATAATTTTGTCAGGGGATGTCAACTATTCCACCACACCTAAAAACAGCTTGATGATAATCCAAACATTTCAAGTGCTTTCCTAATAGTGGCCAACATGGCAACATGATGGAGGACCCCAAATCTCAGTGTTGAGCAATACCACCAGAACAGCCTGTATAAAGAATGCCAGGCCCATGCTGCAGCAAAGGCACACAACCACCCACCCAAACACACACACACACACACACACACACTTGGGCTTCACACTCTCTTAAATGGTGAGCAGTTCACAATGATTACACAATGCAAACGCGTCACTTTAAGATCCACCATCTCAATATATGTGCTATGTGTAAGCTATGTGTTACATGGCACATATTTAAAAATAAATTAAATGGATAATAACATACTTTCCATATTCACTCTAAATATGATCTGCATTCAAACTATGAGCTCTCATTAGGCAAACACCATCCCAACACTGACCTCAACCCAGCTGGTCTACAATCTGTCAAAGCAGCAAGAGGTGAAAAAAAAATCTGTCAGCACGACTCTATCTGAGACTTTATGTTTGCATTAGCATGCTGCTTTATGCACACAGACCTTGAAATTTGTGCCACCGACAAAACAGAGCTCACACACCTTCAAAGTACCACTCAAAACCATGGAGCAGCCAATAGGACTTCATGAAAAAGTACGGCGGAATATGGAGGTTGCTAGGCAACATGGGATAACATTACCAAAATCCTGTCAAGGACAACTCAATCATTGCATTTACAGTAAAGAAAACAATGCAAAACGATCGCTTTGAAATCAATAGAACAACTTGTGTATTACTGGACAGTCAGGATTGAATTATGCTGTGAAGTATTGGAAATGGCTAATAGTTTTAAAGCAGATACATTACAAAAGGATCTACAGTTTTTTATTTGTGGGGGCCTCTGACAAAGATTGATAAGTCTCAACCTTATAATTAGGTAGCTAATTGCAAAACTAAATGGGATACGCTATTACTATGGTAATCCTCAAATCCTATAGATTGAGTGGCTCAGTGGCACCATATACCATGAATAAGAAGCCTGCAATACTAATCCCACTCAAAACACTTACTCTGCCCACTACTCTGTCCTCAGGAGCTAAAGGCTTCATTCCAGTGGCTGTCATATGCCTGTCCTCGTTCTCTAACTCATTCCTGGTTGTCCATTTCCAATTAAAGTAATTGAAATGCTAAACAAAACCGTGCCTATGGGTATTCAATCACATTAAAATGCTTTTTTTGGTTCACAAGTGTTTGAAATAACAGCAAAATGTGAAGCGGCAGCAAATGAGGAGGGAGAAATTGAATAATAGCACGTTATTAGCAGTCAAATCATGTCTGGACATAATTGCAATGCTGGAAGGAAGCTGTAAAAACTTCTCATTGCATTTAGAACACTCAGATTCTCACTGCCTACAGAAACAGACCTGCTTATATAAATATTAGTTATAACCAATATCCAGCAGATCTATATCCACTGACCCTAGATGACTAAAGCTGTGAGAGGTATTATAATTAATTCATTCACAAGACAATTCATTTAAACATTTAAATAGTGTTTCATGGGTAACCTTTTGGGTGCCTATTCACCTTAATAGTAACACGATTCTACACAAGGGTTATAAAATATTAACCACCCAACACAAATTATTCATTATCTTTGTAAGGACACTGCTTCCAATGATGCTGGCAGGAACTTTACCTATATGTTGCAGTCTCTCACCTACTTGAGATTTTAATGTTGCTCACTTCCTCTTTGCTATAATTCTATATATCGCAGGTGTTTAGTCAAAACATCTATAAAACACAGATATAAAATATAACAGACAGTTATTACTATTTTGCAGCCCATAGCAGATTACATCACATTACTATAAATGGCATATTATAACTTATTTTAGCAGTCTCAGTCAACGTGTAATATGCAATGTTCAAAACAAAGTTTTTTAAGGAATTTTTAAGGCAACATTTAAAGAGAATTATCTTTCTAAACTAGATCCAGACATCTCAGTGCTGTTTACCGTCAACATCATGTTACTGTAATTAAACCACAAGATTCCTTTCGAACAACCACAAGACAACTCAACTGCTATACAAGTAATTTTCTCAAATTGCAGTTTCATTTTAATATTAGTTTCATTTAACACTTCCCTTGGGATTTTTCCACACAGTAGGTATGTGGAGACCTCTAGAAGCACTTTTGGCATAGCTAAACCCCAGTATAAAATACAATTTATACTGATTGTAAATTTGCACAAATCTTTCTGGTTTACAACCAGATCTCCTAACTTAACCCCATAAAGTTAACTGATACTGAAGGAACCATTCTCATCAGTAACTTTAACCTTTCTTGTGCTTCTAACTATTATGCACAAACCACAAAGAAATCACAATGCTGTCCACTGATTTCAAACAGATCGTGTATGATCAAGTGTTTTGACAAACTTACACAAGCATAAATCATACAATTGTGTCTTAATGATTCTTTCAGGAACTTTAAACATTTAACTACTACCAAATATATTATTTTTACTTTTGAAGGGTCCTACGGTGTCGCTTGTGCCTGTGCGGTAGAGAGTTCATTTTGGCAGTTTTACAAACATGCTACGTCTACCGCATAAACCGCATTCCATTATAACAACTCATTCTAACAATTAAAACGCAGGTTTTATCGCTTTATAAACAGGCAGATATGCTACTGTACTGTGGCTCTGAGTTGTAGATAAACTGTCTGTGTGTCCTGCGTTTATTTCTCACGACATCTGAAATCTATTGAACCGAATCTTGTGTAAGTGTCTATTCTCTGCTCCGCACATCGAGTCAATCCTTCCTTATTTGGATGTCAAGTACAGTGCAGAGATGAGCAGCGCTCTTTTACTGCGGAATACAAATAGACTGAATCATTCATTTATCCCGTTCAATGACACCGTCAAGTTGGCCTCATCATAAACGCTCGAGCTTTGTAACAGTACGAATTCCAATTCTCATATTTTATCCTTTGACTTTATCCCGTCTATCCCTGTCAAATATATAACACTTTACAATATAATAACAATATAAGCAGTGCTGAAAATACACGTTGAATATCCCACGTTGCTGCCGCACTTCTGCAAAGCACTGCAAATCTGCCCGCAATGGATGGCTGCTGCGGTTATAATAGAACCTGGGGCAAAAACATTCTCTGAACGAACTAAGCATGTAAACTTTACACTTTAGTTTGATGCGAAATGTTATTCGCGTATTAAAATATGGGAATATGACATAGAATGAAGTATGCGACGAGTAATACTCACCTTCCCAATGAAGGAGTCCAGGTTTCTGTTTGATGATACAGTTCAGTGACGGTCACCGCACGCAGCTAGACGTGCGTGCAGCCTCTCGCTGTCATTACAATAGCCCCTCGCTTACTGAAGTGGGTGGAGAGGAGCGTTTTGAAGAGGCACGTACGTGGTTACGTCTTACAATAACGAATCTTAATGTTTTACATAATTCACTGAAGTGCGTTGACAGTACATATTTAAAGTGAATTTATTAACACAATCAATCATGATCAAACGTATTAAACGTATACAATTTAAACGTGTAATATTTAAAAACGCAAAAAGTGCAAACTTAAACAGTTGATATGTTTTGAATAATAAAGCAAAAACCGGATATATCTAATGAATTAATTTATAATAAAACAATGCTCTCTGTCTGTAGCACCATTAAAATAACTTTCACAGGATTTCATAAAATACAGTAATTCAATTTCTGAATTCTCGAGTATTTGTGGGTGTGTTAAATAATCTAAAGATTTCAACAACAAAAAAATATAGTTTTTTTAAATGTTCATCATTTTCCGAAAATAAGCCACAAAACACGTTTGATGACGATCAGGGTGAACCGATGATCCTTTGTCGTTCAGTAAATATATGTACTTCTTAAAAATATCCGCTAGAGGTCACTGATTATAAACAGACCGGAATGTGTCTTCGATGATCATCAATTCAGTGAGATGTGGGAGTTAAGCTTTGAATGTGTTGGGTTACTACTTTAAATATCTGCTAACTGTAAGCACATCATATAAATTACACATGCGATTTAAACATATTTTCTTCAGTAATTTGTTTAATCCCTGTTTTAACACAAAAACGTAAAAAGATTGTTTATTTTCTGTGTTAGCAATTATCTACTATGCAATGCAGAACATGTTTTAAAGGAATTTTTTTAAACTGTCAACATGGTTTAACAAACATGACCAAACAGCGTGAATTCCCCCCCCCCCACACACACACAAACACGCGTACACACACACACCCACACACACAGTCACATTCTCTTTTTACACTGGACATTCACACATTTTGTCCTGTTAAATATACTGCTTTCATTTTCTGCTCTGTTCACCGCAGTTAATTGTCATACATAACCAGCAGTAAAAGGTGAACAGTCAACAATAGAAGATTAGATTACTCATATATTGCATCTCCTCAGCTGAAACGTAATTTATCATTTAAAGCATATAAGTTAATATAGCTATTTTTATTGCAGGTATTGTCCGGATCAATTTCAACACTGACAAAACAAATTTCTGACCTGTGCTCTGTCACCTTTAGAGACATTTGTAGAGCTCACTTTGAAAGGTGTAACAGAAAATTTGCACATTGAAACTGAATGGAACCACATGTTTTAAAATATGTCTTCACCACGTCCGTCTTGGTATAGGTGGGGGAGGCATGGGTCTTTGAGGAGACATCTGAGCAACAGGACGTGAAGGAGTCGATACGTAACGCTCATGTAGCGTGCTCTCCACATTCCTAAAAGACAGTGGGTTATATTTACAATGAGCTCTGTACCTCACGTTTCCCTGTTACAATAACCTCCAGGCAAAACAAGGTAAAAAAGGTTATATCTCTTAAATTATTGCAATGAGTGACTGTCCAAACACTGATGTGATTGTTACAGAAGTATCTGTTTTAGCTTGCTACATTTGTACAACTTGAGCTAGATGTGCACAATTTTCTATTATCTATCATCTACCTTTATCTCTGTCTCAGGCAATCCTAATCATTTGATGTTTGTTTATACTAAGAGCTTGTGAAGATGCAGTACATTTTGAAAACCACACTTTAATTCCACAAGATGTAAAGTATGATGTTTGTACCCCTGATGGAAAGTTAAGCGGAGCAAAGTTTGACTGTGGTTAGAAGAGTTTCGCGATTTATGCTGTGGTTTGTCACGTGGGAAGGTGTAGCGTTTAAAAACTTCACCTACAAACATTTATCCAAACGTCTGGTGAATCAGATAATTTGTGCTGCGCGACCTCGCGAGATTCAAAAACTGTGCATGTGCTATAGTTTACTCTCTTCATACCTTCCCGTTACCCTAAAATAGCTCTTATTCTTTGAGTTATAATTAAAGCTCCCCACTTTAGTGCCATGATGAAGTCAGTAACCACATCAGTATTTACTGAGCGTGATACATGTGGGAGTTATTTTGCAAGCCATTTTAGCCACTTACCGCTCTGGTGGGCGTGGTGGGACTCTGGGTGGAGGGAGTGCAGGCGGAGCATCCACCCTGGAGCGAGTGGGCCGTGGTGGTGGCGGCGAATGTCTGGATGGAATGTCTGGAGGCTCCTTAAAACAAAACAGTAAACATATGAACGTTCAAATAAAATAAATATAAGGATGCGCTACAATTTGTATAGCAGTGTATGGTCGAACCATAGAACTTCAGGATATCGACTCAGAATTCTAATTATTATATATTATAATAGTAATTATTAGCGAAGCTCTTACTTCACAGTCGCCATCTGCCCCGCTGCTGTTGCTGACGGTACTTTGAATACTCAATCGGTGACTGCTACTACCTGCCAGGACATACACTCAGAATTACATTACTGAAATGCACTACAGTTGTGAGTTGTGGGGCCTAATTAGTTAAAGTGTACTTCCTGTCATGATTTCTCGACCTTCATGAACACATTTAAAATGTTAGAGAACATAACATTTGTGTGGGCTTTAGTTTTAAGAAGATTAATATTTAAAGAACACCATCATCTTTTATTACTTGTGCTAATGAACCATTAAAAGACTAGGGATGTCTAGATCTGCTTCTAGAGTGCCACTGTCTTACAGAGTTTAGCTCCAACCCTAAATAAACTAGCTAGTTAGGATGATTAGTTCACAATTACAGGTGTGTTGGAACAGGGTTACAACTAAACCCTGTAGGACAGTGGTCAACCAGGACCAGGACTGGACTTCTTTGATCTAGATTATAGCGTTATTAGACATCATACCAAGTCTCCATTAAAAAAAATGTGTACATTTAGATTTACATTTAGGCATTTGGCAGACGCTTTTATCCAAAGCGACTTACATTGCATTATACTACACATTGATCACTATACATTGAGTATGTGCAATCCCTGGGATCAAACCCATGACCTTGGCGTTGTAAACGCCATGCTCTAACCACTGAGCTACAGGAAAGATAGGCACTAAAATAATGAGCTGTGAAACATCATAAATCACACATATTGTTTTACAGTATGATTTTTAGAAGATAATGTTGCATGAGATTAAAGAAGTGGAAGATTTATGACATACTAGAAGTGCTGGAGGTACTTTCTGTCTGCCAGGTTCCTCTCTGAAGCGGCCTGCTAACAGGAGGGTGTTGGGTAATGGAACAAGGTGTGGGTTCATAGACCGAGCAATTTACATTCTTATTGGACCGCCATGAAACATTTGTTTGCATTGGTGCTGTAATTATAAGCTCTAATGAGAAAAGAAAACAGATCGTGAGTTAAAAAATTATTTTTTGATTCACACTTAAAATAACGCAATGCAAAGTCTTACCTCTCATCCCTTTGTCTTTACAGTGTCGGGTGATGCTCTTTCTTAATCTCTGTAAATGTTCCTTTCGAAGCAAATGGACACACATTCGCAAGGTTAAAGGTTGCAGTCAACACAGCAGTTTTAGAAACCACAGAGACGGTTTACGGAAGAACACATTTCATCATCACATCATACTTGATCTTGATAATGATCGTGCCCTGTTTACCTTCTGAAAGCGAAGAGACTGTGATCTCCCCTCTAGATCAAACTGCCAAGCCTTGAACTCCTGCACGGCCTCTTCAACAGTCAGCTCACCCACCTTAACTCTCTCTTGTAGAGAGATGAGCTGTCTCTGCCCAGGAGTCTTCATCCCTGCAAAGGGGTCATAGTGACTGCTCATGTCTCTGTCTCTCATCAGCCGTGCAGGTGCTGCCAGAAAGAGAATTTAGGTTATAAATTCCACTATTCACTTTTAATGCCCTGTGTATTTAATGCCATGTTTAGGACATTAACATGTAGTTCTCATTTAGGTTCAAGAAACATCCATACCTGGTGATAAATTCCTTTCTTGTCGTTGGCTTACTGAGTACACAGGTTCCTTGGGGCAAAACACTGTAAAGATATAAAAATATATTTCCCCTGCGGTTTGTCCTAAGACCCACTGGCACAGTTTACTGTGGTAGCTGTGAGGAATTCTGGGTTTGTACCTTTGGAAATGTAAGTCGTATTCTCCTCAGGGACTTGCCTACTCACTGGTCTTGGAATTGGTGCGGGTGGGCGGTTGAGAACTTCAGGAACAATGTCGGAATGTGGCTCCACAGTGTCGTAAATTTGATCAGGGTAGCACGGGTTGTACGGATCCTCCTCCAAATCAGTACAGACTTCCGGATCAATGCCCATGTCATGGTATTCCTCATCATCCATTTCAGGGACTCCGCCATTGGTTAATTTATGTTCAGAGGATTGTGAACACTTGCCAGGTTTTGCTAAATAGGAATCATAAAACTTCAAACTTTCAAGACTTTGTAGGACAATAGCAATCAGTTTGATTTTCATTTGAATTATTTAAAAAAAATTACTTGTTATTTGACAAACTGCAATATATAAAGAATGGTTCATACCAGTTTTAGCAGGTTACACGTTTATATCTTCAGTATACCACTTTTAGGCAATTTGTTTTGTAATTCACACTATATAAACATCCTACATTATATAGCTTTTAGACCTTAGCATCACATTTCCACAGTAGCAGAGTAGGATTTCAGTATAGCTAACTTGATTGTTTAATCTAAAAAAAATTCAATTATTGTTACAATACAAATATGAAAATAATGTCGAAAACCTTCACAACATTGTGTTCATACATTCAGAGATTCATACATTAATTCATACATTCATAGATTCCTACATTGTCTACAAGTAAAAGGGTGTTTTGAGGTTACCTCCAAAAAATGTCCTTAGCAGCAGCTCTTCGGAGTTGGAGTCTGCCCAAACATTTTCTAGGTCTTCATCTGTAGAAACATGGATTATGTATACATATATTATGATTCAGTTTGTCTGAAAACTCAATAAAACAGTAAAAACAAAACAAAAAACTAGAAACCATCCGAGTGCCTTACACAAACTCATCTCAGGATTAAGTTTCATCATAGACTCATAAATGTCCTCATTATTAAAATCTGTGATAAAATTTTGGGACGCTGTCAACATATCTTCATAAATCTCATTTCCAGGGGTGTTCTGAGTCTCCTCTATGTGGCTCTTCACTAAGTCCACTGTTTCCTAGTTTTATAATGAAACAGCAAAACACAAATAACATTATTCATTATTATTGTTTCACAAATACCGCACAAAGTTTGTCTCCGTGACACTTCTCTCAAATAATATTTCGATATGTGTGATTCAGATATGTTGTGTCAGCAGGTATTTAATACAGAAAATATATTTAGTTGTGCATGCATTGATTATAAAAAACTGTGCATTCATGATTTTAGGATTAGGACTCAATGTACCAGAAATGTTGCGTATTTAAAGCATAGTGACACCTTTTCACAAAATAAAACAGAAAGCAATGAACTCACAACATATTCATCCATAAACTGTCTTAAATCAGAGAAGCCACTTTTCTCTGCCAGTTTGTTAGGATAATCCCCATCTCTGTTCATCACGCTGTAGGCCTGCAGGGCTCCAGGGCAGCGCATTAACAGTGATGTCAGTTTCTTTAAACCATACTTGGCTGAGAAGTGAAGCAAGGTTGGTAGTTCCACATCACGACTGTCTGAGAAAACATCACGACTGAGTGGTGAGAAAAAGACTTGCTATTGTCATTCTCTGATTACATTGCTTTATGCCTTTCAAATAAAAATGTGGCTATTTACTGCCTTAATTAAAGTAAATTGAGTAATTTAAACCCTCAAAACCAGTTCTGGTAAGACACTGGGCACTTGCTAAAACAGACCAAACAGCATCCACATAAAAAAGCCATGTCTTATTCTTGCACTGCTGCCTTATTCCACATATAGATATTTTAACAGCCTCTATGAGTAAATTAAAATAAAATATGACGAGCATAAGTAGTTTGAAAGCATGTCATCTCATTTGCCTGATTTAATGATAATGGCCTTAAACAATAACTTGGCCAACACTTAGTTTTAAACGCAATCGCTTACTGTCTGTGTCCTCCTGTGCAATCTGATCAATTCCAAATACTTCGAATCCATTTAGAGGCATCCGTTTATTAAAAGACTCTGCAAGCAAATTATCCAGTGACTCAGGCACATTTGATGCGATGTCAAAAGCCTGAAAATGAAGTAACATAAAATTAAACACTTTTTTTAGCAAGAATGCTCAATAATAGTTACTAGAAGCTGACTGTATGTTGTCTTTCCTATAAATATTATATAAAGGTGCAATGAAAAATAGAATGTTGTGTATGTGTACACAAATGTTTTGCTTGATGATATCTTAGCTTTGTTTCTCCACATAACCTTTCCTTTGATTTCTAACACAGAAAACAGGAATTATGGACCTTACTAATTAAATAATTTATTTTGCATATTAAATTTTAAATGTTTAGTTATACTGATGTATATTCATATAGACATGCCCATACATTTGTTCTTCAGTTTGGTCTCAGTAAATGTACCTTATGTATTGGCATAAAAAATCAATGAATTTTATTTCATCATTACCTGACACATGAACTTCACAGGATCCGTCACTTTCTCTAGATACCTGCAAATTTCTTTCATTTCTGTGTAATACTTTACTGTCATCAAACAGACCACAGAC
The DNA here is from genome assembly GCA_036877575.1 of Botia almorhae. Taxonomy (NCBI): domain Eukaryota; kingdom Metazoa; phylum Chordata; class Actinopteri; order Cypriniformes; family Botiidae; genus Botia; species Botia almorhae. Next base: position 69,690 of record JAZGTJ010000138.1, read on the forward strand.
TCATTTTTATAAAGCGTTATTGAAACTGTCCCGGCGGGCATATCTAAAAGAATTCAAACAAAACATCTTAAAAAAACAATGAAACCAACAATTTTGTCATGCTTCTTTAATCATAAATAACCTCGTTAACTGGAAACAACATGTACATTCAGCTGAAAGTGAAAAGACATGGAGGAACTGAGGTAAAAAGTTCCTCTTTCTGATGTGCTTTGACTTACCAGGTGATCGTACAGTAACAATACAGCCATTTACAAGAGTCGCAGACAAGCGTTCAGGTGTGGCGCGCTCAGAACTAAACTCCACTTCCAGGCCGCTTTCATCGTCAAAACTCTTTTCCATGATTATATAAATATTTACACACGTCTTTAGGGGCACAGACAAATGATGAGAAAGTCATTACAGAATTTTGCCATAAGTACAGTAATGTACAGTAAGCTCATTTTAAATCATTAATATTTATTTTTCTCCAGCAAATCTTTAGGCACCACGCGCACACGTTTTTCATTACACTCATGATAAATGTGATTGGACTTTATGTCAGCAAATACTTGAAACGCTGAATGAGCAGTAAGTAAAGTGCTGCGGTTTACAACACTGTTAACTAACTAGTTTCCCACATCATGTGGCCTACAGTAAGTGATTCTCTTCATTCAGTAAATTATATCATTATGTACATTAGTAATCAATTAAATCTTTCCTAATCATTTAGGAACGTTTCTAAAGTTCTAAATATAATTTCTTTCATCACGGCGGTTCCATTTACTGTACGCGATATGTTCTTCCTGTCTAAAACTGAGCAAGTGTAATCTTACACTATGTAAGCTTCATACATATATTAAAATTGACATTCATAAAGAATCTGCTCATCTATAGAATCTGCTTGAGTCACATCTGTGTGTTTATAAACATAATCAATATTAAAGGAAGAGGCCCTTGTGTTAAAAGGGCCCGTCTATGGACTTGTATGCAGGGCCACAGATTTAGACATCCACTCTGGAGTCGTAGGGCCCTAGAATTGTTACCACGTTTTACCCCACTAGCAAGGGCCCTGTCTGCATGTGAAATATCTCTGTCTTCCAACTTAACACGGTAAATTATCTCCTGATTGATATTCAGCTCTTACATAAGAATTATTCAACAATTCCTTCACACTTACCCCACACAGTATTCTGTCTGGTTGGATGGTGAGGCAGGGCTGGTCCTCTTGTGATGTATTAGGGGTACTTAGACGAGACTGTTCAGTGGGACCAGCATCATTACCACACACCTGATCCTGTGGCCTCTCGTCAGGTAAAGGTACGATTTCAGCAAGGTCTGGTAACGTGTACTCATTCTCTTGTTCTTGTGAATCCTCTTGTTCTTCTAGGTGAATATCATGTCCTGAATGAATATCCTGGCCATAATGTTCATCAATAAACCCTGGAATAAAACAATATAAATAGTAATATATATTAATAAAATAAATTACTTCAGCCTAGCCTGTTTACTAAGAACGATGATCTTCCATGCAAAAATAAAATTCATATTTTATTTTTATAGTTCCAACAAATGTCCCCACAAGGACATTTTAGAGTACTATACCTAAGTATTACTTAGGTACTTTACTCTCTGTACTTTACTCCTTACTGTACTTCTTACTTCTTACAATTTTATTTATACTTTGCATTTTTACACATCATTTCCTTCCATCTTACATTACTACCCACAAACCCAGGGCCGAAAGAGCAGGCAATTGTCTATGTCTTCGGGCTTGGAGCCTCTGTAACGTCCCTATATGCTAGTTCACCATGCAAGACGAGCGGCAGACATCCATCGGCGGCTGTTAAGTGAAAAGCTAAACTTGCGCACACAAGTGCAGCTGGTGATGTGTAGATCATCTATTTAGAGGTCATTGTAATGTATTACTAAAATAAATCATGCTTATTATGACAATCATTTTCCGGTTTATTCAGAGTTTAAAAAAGAGTGCGGTCAAAGCGTCGAGACTACAGATGCGTTGAATTTACACCTAGAATGACACTGCGTCGAAGCTGGCCAGCAAAATACTGTTAAAGCAAATATTTCGCTGTCCAAAAAATGCTTTCTATCTGTATAGGTAAAACACTTTATTTTTTTCAATGGTGGGTGGGTGTTTTGCTGTAAATTACTGAACAAATTACTGCAACAAAACTGCCCTAAAACGTTAAGTCAATGTGGCTTTACGTGTCATTTCTTAATGCATTATATAATACTGACTTGAGAAAAAAATTGTTTATTCAAGTTAACATTTAGGGAAAAGGGATCCGAAAAAAACATTTAGGTGGAGGGGTGAGGGGCCTCCTAAATAAACGTGCATGCTTTTTAAATGCTTACTTTAAATGTTATTTATTCCGCCAATGAGATTCATTTTAGCTTACAGCGTAATTGGCCAAACATGTTAATTGGTCATTGGGAAGAGACAACATATCAGTTACCACAATGCACAGCATAACCTGTGCCTGAAACAAATAATACTAAACACTGTATCAGCAGCCTGTGACAGGCTCTTCAGCCGCTGAAAAGCTGGGCTGAACTTAACAGTTTAGAAAATCAGCTCTTGCTGAAGTTAAAGCCAAGGTTTACTTCAAATAATGTTTCATGTTAACGTTTGGCATGTATTGCTGTTTGATACTATAATAAAATGTGTTCCAAAGCAGGATCAAATATTTTATATAGTTCCTTTACTTCATTTTGTAAAATAATTTCTTGTTTTCATTTTTTATGTTACGTTCACTATTTTAAGACCCAAGTACAACTTAATGTGGTACTGTTTTACCTTTACCTAAGTATATTTTTGGCTACTTTAATACTTCCACATTAAATTGACACATTTCACTCGGTCTGTACTTTCACTTTACTACATCCTTGCTCTGTGGTAACCCATAGTTCAAATAATAATATATTCTTACGCTATATGAGACGATTGTACAATATAAAGAATATGGAGAATGAAAGACACATACCGTCGTTAATGCACTCAAAGACAGTAGACACATATACTGTTGGTTCATCTTCTGAACTGAGCTTTCTCCAATACTCCCAGTGTTTGAAATAGTCTGTCAACACTTTGTTTTCTGATACTCCGCACAAAAACGCAACAATTTTGTTAGGGGGCTGAAGAAGATCCCGAAAAGTGTCCAGCGTGTCCGGGTCACTTTGCATGTTCAGGAACTCTGTAGACAGCAAAGGTATGATGCACTTGCAGGAGCCAAACAAGTCGTGATCTTTCATCAAGGCTTTTTCATTTACATTATACAAAACAGTGGAGCCCTTTAGAAATCCACATGCTACAGCCAAGACTTGCTTTAGATATTCAGCCCATTCACTGGCCTCGCTGGCATGAATAATTAACACCTCACACATCGTTGACTATCCAGGTTTGCCTGCAAAACAACGCACAAGGCTTTCACTTATAAAGGTGTTACTATTTATTATCAGTTCCTAAAGAGCATATGCTCTGTAATTTAGAATATTTGTCAGTGTTAAAACTATGTAGCAGTTGTTAATTATGTGATTTTAAAACAACAGAAGAAATGTACACTAATTTGTAAAATCTAAATTACTAATTCTTGCAATTAATGAATTTTGGGTAACTGTGTTACAAAACAAGGGCAAGCTGGACTGGTACTTCACTATAGATCTTCACTATGACCGGCATCAGTACTGGGTAGGATAAAGTCAGTTTAAAGATACACCGTATTGCAAAACTTGTTTATTACACTTACTGAAATTGTTTATGGTCAATAAATGTTTGATCTATACCAAACCTACACACCTCTGTGCCGGTATACTAGATCAAATGTAACCTATGAGAGGAAGAAAATAAGTACCCCCAAATTTTCCATTTATCTTCAGACCATTTCAATAAACTGCCCCACAGTATATGTTGCCTGTAGTTGTATCTACTCCTTTGATTACAATCGTTTTGGGCAGACGCAAACATCTACAAAAATGCTTATCCTTAGCAAGTTGGCGTCACATGCAAAATAATCATTTTTAAAATTATCTTCTTAAAAGCTGACTGCTAACATTCAATGCTAAACACGATTACACAGAGGATTTAAAATCAAGTTCCTTATTGTATTCACCATTATTAAATAGTTTTGTATTAACATTGCCTACTTATAATCCTTTTGTCATTTTCAAAAATGTCTTGCGCAAAGCACCAGTTCAACTATTAAATTTAAAATGCAATATCTAAATCTTTTTCATTTCAGTGCTGTAGTATCTGCATTATTAAGTCAGACTTAACATAATAATGTCAATAGTTGTGATATATGAAATATAAAAGTTACCCGCTTTGCGTCTTGTGATAACCTTGCCAACTGTAGTATATACTTGCTTCAGGGGATGTACTGTGGTTGTACCTCCCACAGTGGCTTTCTGTCCTCCTTTTATTTATCTTATGATCAAGATACTCTTGGTGTGTAATTGTTACATGGCTGATCTGCCTTCAGCTTTCACGACTCACATCTACTAAAAGAAACAGTTCATTTCCTGATGGTGGGTGGTAGCGTCACTTCCTAAAATACTCTGTGAAGCACTCTCTAAACAGATAAAGCAGAGCTAGTGCAGAGGCTCTGTAAAACGGTAAGTGAGCATTTAAATACAGAAGTGATGCACCAGTTTAAGGGATGCGCCAGTGATGCAGAAGTGAATGCAAGAGCACTGAGTCCATACCTGGTCAACAAAACATAGTTTTAAATAGCACTTGTTTGCATGTAATTAAGGTCTTGTTTTGTTAATGTAACAAATATTATCTAAATAACTTTTACTTGCGGAGCAGAAGCTATAACTGATCCAAAACATGGACTCAGATGAAGCTGTTTAAGGTTGAAGGGACAGAAAATCTGTCATTTAGTTTATGTATTTAGGATCCTGTTTTTTTAAACAAAGACTTTTAGGGCCTGTAGCACAAATAAGGATGATTGTAATATATTATTCATAAATACTTCCTATAATATTAAAAACAAACTTTAAGGTTAGGATTTTAAATTTTTTTCTTTCTTTTTCTTGCATTAAACAGAAAACAAAATACAATTATGTTTTGTTATTAATACTTAAGAAATAAGATTTGCATTACCGAAAAGTAATGAACATTATTTGCCAATTATTATTAAAATAATAATTGCTGCTGATTAGTTGCGCTGCTTATATCTGGTGAGACCGGCTTTTATTTGTTTAACGCTATGGACAGATAAAGAAACAATGCAATAACAGTGAACAGTTTCTGTCTGGCTATTAATGCCATTATTTAGTAGACAATTGACTAAAAGAAGGAACAGAAACCTAGCAGCCTGCAATGTTCCAGGTACTTTTCAGTCAGGTTACAGGCCAATGTGGTAATGAAACTAAATGATTATGAACAACTGAGGTGAGATAAATAAACCTCTGATGGTTTTTGATCCTGAGGAACATTTCTGTGGTTTTTACCTGAACTACAGGTCAGCCTTGGTTTACCAGTGACCTGAAACATTAGCAGTTTGTGGCAACTGAGAAGAGAAGTTATTGTATCTCATTACCGGATGTCCCTTCCGGTTTGTCAGACAAGACCTTTTTTAGACTTTGGGGATGTGAAACGTGAATTAGATGAGACCATCATTTTGGATGAACTGAAAACGCATGGCAAGAATCTTAAATGGCTAGGACATATTTGAATAAGACAGAAAGGGGAAAGAACACTATTTTACAGTATATTTGTACCTGATCTTGAATTATATAATTTAGGCTGGTAAAAGCAAACCGGTTCACTCTATAACCAGAAAAAAATGCTAATAATTACAGAAAGACTACGGATTACACATACGTTTAATATTTATTATATAAAAATATTATTTAACGATGAATAATAAAAAGATGCATTTGGATTGTAAAATGAGTTAATATTTTAAACATGTTTAGCCGTGTTCTCAACGCAGTAATACGACTTTTGGCCTGTTGGTGTCGCCAGTGTGCTGTGTTTTGGAGCTGTAAAGCAGTAAATTATTCTATGAAGCAAATGGTTCAATTGACTTTAATTTCTTTTATTTTAAGCTTTGTTTCTCCCATCTCTACTCTTCAGTGACAGTCCATACATACAATTTATTGAAACAACAGCTGCGTCCAAAATCGCATAATGACAGTTGGTACCACATTTAACTAAAGGTAAGGTAGACAATTTAGAGAGGCTATGGTCAAACAAGGTCCCTAAACATTACAATCTAATATTAACTGTTTGAGCGTCACATTTTAGAACGGATTATTGTATGTTACAGTGTTGAAGCTGTTACTTTGGTTGGGACTTTGCAATGCATGTAAGTACATTTTGAAGATTTAGTTTAAAACTACTTTCGTGATGCCATAGCAAACCCGCAGGCCAATGTTTGAGTTTGTCTGAGCTGATTTAAACGCTGAGCCAAAATATTTTGGACCCAACTGTAGCTGTACATATACATATCCCCATGTCCACATATGTGATTGCGACTTACACTGCCTATAGATGGCGACAGAGACTGCGTATCTTTTCATACTCTTGTCGTATAGAATTTTAATAAGATACTATCAAAACAATAATAGTTTACAATATACGAAACTTAACTTATGTCTTGAATATCTCACACATTCATGTGGGAATCCAGTCCTGGACAAGGGCATCTCCTGACAGGTTAGTATTCGGGGAAGAATTTTGCGGTTGCACTCGCCACTGACCTCTACTGGCGATCTCTTGTAATGCTAAATGAAAACATGGCTGCCTACCAGAACAGCGAGTGGAGAACCGTGTGCGAGAAATTTCGTCATGCCCAAGAGCTTTCCGAAGTAGAGTCGAAAACAGACCCTGAGAATAACCCTTTCCGCTCGAAATACAAAGCGAGGGATCTATTGAAGGAGATCCACTGTTCTTTAAAAAAAATTGAGAACGGGGAAGAGGGTGATGTTGACAATGAAGCTGATTGTGATTCCGGGCCGATGGTGGATAGGGAACGGGAGAATGATTTTGGAAAAGCGTGTGCCGGAGATTCTCCAGCCGGCCTGAGAGCGGGGAGGCTCGCGGTGGTCGAGTACCATCTCGGGGTGAACCACATAGAGACCGAAGAGCTTTCCGCCGGCGAACAGCATCTGATGACCTGCATGAAACTGATTGACAAGTGCACAATAACACCGGAGAACGTGTCGTTGTTTATACAGGCCCGGGTAAATACACACGGCCTACCCCGATGCGTTTTACATGAATATAATATATAGCTTGCTGGTTAACTACTTACTGTGTAATTACTATGTTATGTCATTTTCTGTCAGAATCAACTCGGGATTTTGTGGGCTGGCAGAGATGAGATCGAGAAAGCGCAAGGATTTTTGGAAGTTGCTGAATCAATGTATTTGCTTTACATGAAGGAGGTGTGTGTGTGGCATAATTGTCCTCTTCTGTCCACAAAACGTATTTTGTATTTAAAAATGTATACCAGTGATGGCGCTCTTCTAAAAGTATTAAAACATTATATAAACACCAAGTCAACGGGAGTTTTCATAGCCTAGTGAGCTGCCTACAGACAGCATTAGTGGGGACTAGAACGCGTTTGCGTTTCGTTGCTTTTCACAATATCAGTTATATGTTTTTACATTTTAAAGGGTTTAAAAAGTAGGTTGTGTTTTTTTTTAATTAAAACTAGTACAAAAATATGTGAAAGAAGTAGCTATCCCTGATTTTCCAGCTTTATAAAATTTAATCAAATGGTCTGTGATCTGTGGTCTAATTTGTTAATTCATTAGTATGGTCAACCACCAATGGATCTTCAAGATTATTTTGTGCCAGAGGGAGAACAATTATCTCAACAAGAGAAGACAAGAAGGTGATGTCCCTATTTTTTCTCCACTATAACAGAACATAAAAAAAGACTAAAAATAAGAATTATTGTGGGACCCTTTTTAAACCTTTTATCCCCCTACATCTTCCAACAGGTTTGAAATGGCGTATACTCACACGCTTTATTACCTGGCTCAAGTGTACAAGAACCTACAGCAGTATGAAAGAGCTGGACAGTACTGTCATAGTACACTACAGAGACAGCTGGAGTACAACCAGTTTGTGCCACTTGAGTGGGCCATTAATGCAGCCACATTGTCACAGTATTACATCACCAAGGTATAATTAATACACAGTGTTTTTGGGACTATGGCGTTTATGAACAACCTCATGTTCATTTATCATGTATGACTGTTCATAGTAAGTCACTGTATGTTTTCATTGTATCACAGACACGTTACATGGAGGCTCGTCACTGTTTGGCTGCGGCTAGTGTCATTGCTACCCTTGCTGGAGAAATCCCCTCAGAGGCAGCTGCCAAAGAAAGTGGGTGTCTGAGTGATATTTGGCTCTTGAAACACGTATATTGTAGAACATTGGGAAAATGGTACTTTACTGTATTTCCATTGGTTTGTGGATGGCGGATTAATAAAAACAAAACTTTATGCATTTCACAGGTTCACAGGTGGCTTTAAGTTCACTCCTAGTAAAACCTCAACTGTAACAATACTGTACTACACTGTAGTAATGCAAAATACAAGTAGAGGCTTTTGACAGCGTCTGTCTTAAGTTGTGACATTAAGATGTGATTTAGTAATCGTGTCAGTTGTATGTCATTGCACCAGATCCTGAGTTTGTAAGCGTGCAAAAAACATTGACTCTTTTTTTGACTACAGGAATGCTTAGCCATGACAACATTTCTAAAATATTGGCAAAATATTTGTCATTACCTAAGTAAATGACAATGTTAATGTTATAAGGACAGCAAAGAATCACCTTACCGAAAGCATGAGAGACTTTTTATAAGCAGAACAGATATATAATTATGTAGCTTATTATTATTGTGTAATTATATAAAAAAGATCATATCATAAAATGCTTAATTGTTTATTTACTTAATTTATTTGTATTTTGTATGTATGAATGTGTTTTCCTGCATGCCCTGATACAGCACGTCTGTGCATTAAACTGAAGGAAAGCTTAAACTGTATATTATAGATCTGTATGAAATTTAAGTTTATAATAACTCTTCCCAAAGGTGAGTCTGAAGGTGAAAAACGTGAGGAGCTGCTGCAAAAGCGATCTGAAATTGCCCGATGCTGGATCAAGTATTGCCTTAATCTACTACAAGATGCTAAAAAGCTTCTTGAGGTACTGTAGCCCTTGATACTGATCTGTTATTTTCATTGTGCATTATGTTCACATTTTCTGAGAGATTGTTTATCTGACCATCTTTTGCTGCACAGGACAATATCGGCGAGCTAGATGTAGATCGGCAGGAGGAACTGAAGAGAGCACGTCGGAATGAAGAGGACGATAAGGAGAAGGGACGAAAGAACACCATACTTTTTGGTTCAAGTGACACATTTGACTCCATTTGCAGCCTTGAAGAGAAAGTAAGCAGTGTGCTTCCTTTGGACTTTGAAGAGGCCCGTGCCATCTTCCTGGTGGGTCAAAGCTATGTAGCCCAAGCCAAGGAGTATTTTGCAATGGATGGTCACGTGACAGATCATATTGAGATTTTGCAGGACCACAGCGCTCTCTTCAAGGTTCTAGCCTTCTTTGAACAGGATTTGGAACGGCGTTGTAAGATGCACAAGCGTCGAGTCGACATTCTGGAGCCCATCTGCAAAGATTTGAATGCTCAGTACTATTTGCTGATCTGCCGGCAGCTGCAGTTTGAACTTGCAGAAACCTACTATGAGATGATGGACTTAAAGTTGGCTGTGGCCGACAAGCAGGATCAGCCAGATGTGCACACCATTAAAAAGTTTAACCACTTGTGTTCCTCTTCAATTAAGTATTATCAGATGTTCCTCGACTCCATTCGCTCACCAGAAGGCAAATTTCCTGAGAAGCTTGAGGATGACCTGCTAAGACCAGCGCTGGTGGCCAAATTTCGTGTCGCCAGACTACAGTCCAAGCTCATCTCTGGTAATCTGCACACTCAATTGGAGAACCTCACCCTCTCACTAGAATCTTATAACTTTATAGTGCAATACTGTGAGGAACACCCAGAAGCCAAGAACGCAGTAGAAACAGAGCTAGAGCTGAGCGAAGAGATGGCCTCACTGCTGCCCTTGAAGATCAACAGGATCCGATCCAAAATGGCCGCCTCCAACTAATATCAGACAAACATGGGCTGTTGATATTTCTGATGTGTGTTGTCCATAGTGTCATGTCTCTCACATAAATATAAACAAATGACAAATTTACCACCCCTTGTTTTGTGCCTTTCTTCATATTTCCAGGGTTATGGGTATCAGGACTACACGATCACCTTGTTATAAACTCTTCTGATCCCTAAAGCTTTGCCTTTGTTACCCTGGTACCAAAAACCTCTGTGGACTGATGTTGCTGCATGAGTTATAGTCACTACTGTATTTAAATGTGTAATGTACAATTTTAATCTTATAACAAGTGCAATGTTCTGTTAAATGTGATGATTGGTAATTTAGTAGAGCCCAAAGTTCAAGATATAGCTATAATAATATTAATGCGTTATATGTCAATTAATAAACAAATACACAATTGACTTCAGTTTGTCTTCTGTCAATGCAAAATTGAGCCTTTTCACATTCATATTGAATTTACATCAACCTACACACAGGAAAAGCTGGCATGGTTTAGTGGCAGCCAGCATTGCGCAGCTACAATGCTTATTCACTGTTGGTAGATGTTGATAGATTATCTGGCTGCTAAGAGAAACCAAATCAAATTTTATCGTTAAGAATATTGTACTTATGGGTAACAATTAAGCTGAGGACCTTGGGTCATAGAGGAACAAACATTGTGTGTGTTTTTAAGGAGTGAACTGTGCAACTAACGGTTGTTTTCAACAGACAGTTAAAGTAGTACAAAATGTAAAGAGCAGTTGACCCACAACTTATAACCAAAACTTATTGCACTTCCTTTTGTAGACATTTCGATAAAATTGTGCTGGTGCTTTTCTCTTGCTTTTTCTCCTATCTCACCTTGTTATACTCTCACAAATACCTTAGAGTAAAACAGAGGTATTGTACAGGACATTCATATGATATCAGATAACTACCAAAACTAATACTTAAGTCATTTCGACATGCACCAATTATTTTTACAATGATGTAGAAACTCAAATAGATTTCTGAATGAATGTTTTAATTTCTGAGTCTACTCTGAATGATTCACTTGCTTATTAAATTCATCTGTCCCTTAATTTCCCGAATTAAAATTCAGGTAATCTGATATTTCAGGAAGGCTATGTATGAATAATCCTAATTCTCTTTCCTACAAAAAAAACTTCTGTTTATCCTGTCTCTAGTAACAGAATACAATATCCACTTGTAAATGTAGCTTGTAGACTCAGCCTGTTGGTTCTTAGGACAAAATGTTTAATGCTCTCATCGCTTTGGATAAAAGCGTCTGCAAAATGAATAAATGTAAATGTAAAATATAATCCAAGAATACAGGTTTGATCTAGATTAAACCAAAGAAATCTCTTCCCTGCTTAAGCTTGACAGTCAAAAAAAGAAATACACAAGTAAAATGTGTCATAGTTTCAACCATGAAGGAGAGGAAATGCAGAGAGTAGTTTTTTTCACAAAAGCAACACAACTAAGGCATCGTCATGAAACCTTTTAGTCAGCTTTTCGCAGAAAACCATATATGACCTAGACTTCAATGGAAGCTCTACCAAGCTGAAATTGCACACTGCTTTGTCTTGAGAAACACAATCACATCATTAAACTTGAAATATAAGTAAATCTCTCCTGTGGCTCTTAAGACATTCTCTTAGTCATCTTCAGTCTATGAAACAAACAAAATACAGGCTTAACTACGTCTAGGCTATAATTTGTACATTCCAGTACATTATAAAGTGTGAAGCCTGTTTAAACAAACAGGTTGTTTTGTTTATTTTTGAGACACATTCGCTTAACTGGGTTTTCCTTGTTATTTTGTCATTTCTATGTTACGTTTGTCATTAGCTAACTTTATAGTTGTAGATAAATGGCTTTAAATTGGACAAAAAGTGATCTGGGTAGTTTAAGTATGACTACATTAGCTGTGTTACCAGAAAATTAAGAAACTTCACAGAAGTACTTGGGTTGTTTGTATTAAAAGACAGAATTTCCCGCACATTCCTTTTTTGTTATGTGCAATGGAACACTCCTCTTGCCATGCTGTGAATAAATAAATGGAAAAACCATTGTCATTTCCTGTTTGAGCAAAACCACTTCCTGCAAAACGACAGCTTTTTGACAGCTTACAACTGTGTTGACATTATCATAATAAAAGAGTACAGGCCATACACAATAGTGCTTCACTGCATTTTGTATCATTGTTTCATAAATCCACAGTAATATAATCATACATTTATATTAATAAAAATATTAAACCTCACTACATAGGACAAAATGTATTAGTTAAGTATGTCACTTCCTGCAAATGCATATTAACCCAGTTTATGTTCGAGCAGTTTTATGCAACCTATTATACAGTATTATACAAGTACATAGTATTATCTTTCTCTGTATGCATGACTCTCCATATAACTGTTTTCTCCATATACAACATAAAATGCAGAACACAGTGGGTTACTTTATTATTACTTGAATTACAATATTTTATAAACAAATTAAACTCTTAAAATACCATTTACAGATATGTTCATTATTTTATCTGTAAATATGTACATAGTAAGCACATTAACGGAAATATGCCATTCAAAAGCTCGTCTTCTTCTGAGTGTCATAATTTCTATGCCTAATGCAAATTCCTTAACCAACCAATTGCTTTAAATGAACTGGATCTCAAATGTGGAAAAAACACTGTGCTGTCAATTTACGCAGAATTCTCTAGAATGCACCCTAACTCCATTTATTATACATTATGAGTCAGTACTGCCCAACATTCCTGACAAGTTACAACAGATAACAAAAAACTAGTTGGCAAAAAAGTGTGTTTTGCTATTAAGAAATAATTTAAAAACTGTCAAATGTCAGGGTCCATGATATGGGGTGGTGGCCTCCAGGACATTACAGCAGATGATTTGCAGCATGTGTTGCTTAAGTCTTGGTCTGACCGGGCCTTAAATATTTGGCAAGCAGACTAACTGTCAAAAGTGCTTGAATACAGTGGATACAGTTATGCTGCCCCTTAAGGCAGCCTTTGTTCAAAAGTATAGCAAAAAAGGCTTTCTAAGAATAGCTCTAAGATTGTTTGTATGGAGATGATAGATATTTAATAAACAATAGTCGGTTTTAACGTGGCCAAATCAGGGACATCCCAAGCGTATACAGGGTTGTATATTTGCGGTTGCATTTCGAGGGACGTATTCCCCTTTGGTTCATTCATGACTGTTTTTCCCCCTCAGTCCGTTCACCACAGGGTTTCCCCTCAAGAGCAGTGCCCTGTGGGGCCGCATCAGTTGCACTGCCCAAAAAACTGCCTCATGCCCTGACATAACTGCAGTTATAATATTACACATAACATTGTAACATAAAATATAATATTAAGATACATTACTTACATCATGTACATTCTTACATTGTACATACATACATTGTAATGTACATAGATACATTATTCACACAAAAGTTCTAAAATCATATTTTAAAAGTTAAACTACTACTAAAAACTAATACTAAATACTGTTTATGCCTCTTCCATTTTAACTGTCTTGTTTCAGTTTCTGTTTTGTTTCAATCTGATTTGTTTTATTAATCTCAGTGTATATTTTTAAAAGGACCGTTGAATTTGATTCATTGTTGTTAGATTGTGCTAAACAGTCGGCTCAGAAAGGCTTGTTAAGGTCGTCCTTAATACGTACCAACATCTTTTTATCGTTGTGTGCGCAGAAACAGACGATGTAGGCAGATTTCAGGAAATAATGACGCATACAGGGGCAGGGTCTTTTCGCATATTATTGTACAGAGGAAAAGTTCTTGTCTGAAGTTCGCTAAGACAATTTTCTTTCACACGTTCTTCTTGACAGGGAAAATAAGATGAGATTGTACCACGTAATAACTTTGGGATTGGCGATAATATGTCTGTTTGGGGACAGTGGTCAGGGTAAGATGAATTTCCAGTAGTATTTGCTTCTAATATCCGTTGATGAATTAGTTAATGCGAAATTTCAATTGCGATGTCAATAACCATCACTTTACAGAACAAAGTAACTTTGTAGTGATAAAAGTTAAAGGAATTTCCATTGCTCTCCTCAGGTGTTGCAGCGCTTTAAAAATGCGTTTTTCCGCGACTCACGAATTTAATATTAACTAAAAATTAGAATGATCATTTGTGTAATTAACTGTTAAGATGCCATATTAAGATAGGAGAATATCATTATATAAAACTTTAAATTAAATAAACAAACTTCTGGGGCGATATACGGCCACCGATATTTCTGCGTAGAGGCAGGGGTATTTATAAACCAGGAAACGTGTCGTTTAATTCAAATAAATTCAGTCTTCATAATAAAGTGTTTCAAGAGCCATATCTTATATAATAAGATCATAAGATATATAGGTGTGTGTACACACACACACATATATATATACACCAAATTACCGCATCAGTTGAAACACCTGGCATGCTCATCTATCACTTTGTGTTATTAGGGAGCCCAACAGCCAAAGGCAGATATACGTGGGTAAAATGCAGACCTGAAGACAATGATGCTAACTGTGTGACACATATGGGCCCCTTAGTGCCACTGGCAGGAAACAGCCCTCGGCTTCCACGTTCTGCTGTAAATGACATGTAAGTTGCACATAAATTCATTTTTGAATGATTTAGAATCAGTAATTGATCGTGTAAAACTATTATAAGAGTGGGATGTGTCTTGTGGATTGATCAGAGTCTGTACAGCTGCTTTGCTTTGTTTGATCATTTCAAGATTTAGTGAAAACGAAATAATTGCTTTATTGTGGGAAAAGACACTGTCACAGCTGTGTCCCAAGAAACCATCTGGAAAGGCAAATTAAAACAGATTTGTAATTTCTTAGCCTATAATTATGATTATGAAGAGAATCACTGGAGTTACATGACAGCTTTGTGATTTTCTAAAGAATGCATTTTTATTTTTTACAGTAGTATTTTTTACAATAGTGTTAAGATATTCTTTCACCTAAAAGATGGCCTAATGATCAAACTGCTTGCTTTAACATAAAGGAGCAATTGGAAAATACTGATCAGATATAAAATAAAAACATCAGGTATCTTTATTTCTTCAAATGATTCTCAGCATGTCTGCGAGGGGCATTTCCTGACCGATGTTTTGATATTGTAAATGTGAAGCTTTACCACATGATTCAGATGTGTTATCTTTGCATGGCAGTGTACAATATGATGAAAGTGGCCCTAAACTGGGTGTTTTTATTGAAAATAATATATTCATTTGGCTATGAATATATTCATAAAATGTTTTAAAGATTAATCAATTAAAAAAATATTTTTTAAAAAGGTAAAGTAAGTGACTTTACATTTGTCACGTCAATCACAAACAAAATCTTTTATTTCCGCTGTTTTATTTTTATCTTTCTGTGGTTGTATCATTTTCTGGTCAGCATTGCCCTTTTTATGCTCTCATGCTGGGTCACTTCCTTCCACATCATGAATCGTATTAATGTCACTGCACCGGTAGCTGTAATTTCTTTGCTGTATCTGTATTACAGTATTAATCGTTGTGTTTGTATTACAGTATTAATCGTTGTACCTGTATTGCATGCTTAATTTCATAATGCTGTGTCTAGGTTTTAAGAAACTTGCTTATTGTATATTTTTCTTAATTATTATAGTTTTCAATACTTTTTTTTCACCTACAGTACCAGAAAAATGGGAACTCTGACACTCAGAGTTTATCACAAGGATTATTGTATTGCATATTAATTTGAAAGGCTCTGATTTGTAGACATTACATTTTGGTTTTAAAGGATATTGATTGGTAGGTCAATTGTATGATTTAGAAACTGGCCTCTCATGTTCTTAACATTTAAAAAGTACAGGAAAGGCTGAGAGGATGTTGGACCACTCTTGAATGCCTTTGTGCTTTTGTTTTCTACCAGATTCCCAGTTACCGTAGAGGAAACCACTCCTGAGGTGGAGGAACAATCAGGAGAGGGTTCAGGTAACTCAGGCACAAGGATTTTTCTGAGAGATGCACCAGAGCAGGACGTTAACAAGAATGAAGAGGAGGGATCCACTTTCGACATTGATTATTCCAACTATGTCTTTCCTGAAAAAATAAATGGGCTCTCAACCGAGGATTTGAAAGAGGAAAATATGATTCCATAAATGGCTGCAATCCATCATATATGATTTTCTGTTGTTTTTAATACAATGTGAAATATGCAGTATACTGCTTCTTGGTCACAGTTATAATAAAAAAGAAAAATTAAAAAAACAAATACATAAAAAATAGATATTAGTACCTGTGATATGTTCTGCAAGATGTATGTATATCTATAAAGAATTTTATATGACAATGTAATTGTATCATTTTATTTGCTCTCAATGTCTACAGTGTTACCCATAATCACATCTGACCTAACTATTAAACAATCATTTGAATTTTGGGGAATGAAAATATTGCTCTTGTAGAGGCAATCTAAACAAAATGTTGGTACAGGAAGGAGTGAATTTTGTACAAATTTAAACTGTCCTCTTTTTGCCAGCATTGTATTGGTTTATATATTGACTATTAAACAAACAAAAAAACAATGTTTAAACTGTATACAGCATTGGTCTCTCTTTGTGAACACATCACACCAACAAAAGGAGGAATGAACTATATATGACAAATGTTCTAAAGATGAGATGAGGTCAGCCATTCAAGCTTCCTGTTTTACCAGAAGAGTGTTATCACACTTAGGCTTGTGCGTGTGTTTTGTGTGTTTCCTGACTCCCACATCTCATGACCTGTTTTTCAATGTCTGTGGTATTAAACACTGTAATCTTGAATTCAAATTGTAGCCTGAAGACACATTTTCTAATGAGCTGGCAAGAAAGTTTAACAATTCTCTCGACAATTGTAGAAGGTTTCAATATTTTTATAACAAACATTCTAGATACACTTTATGCATGGTTTCAATTTATTTTGCAGCAGCAATTGTTAGGGTATGTGTGAATGAGACTTTAACTTGGATGAAAGTATGAACTCTCACTGAGCCAGTCTTGAATCCTTCAAGTGTTTATGTGTTCCTGTTGCGGGTAGAGCATTGTATTAGAAACACAAAGGCTGTGTGTTTGATCCCCAGGGAACACACATATTGATAAAGAAATGTATAACTAGAATGCACTGTAAGTCACTTTGGATAAAAGCGTCTGCTAAATGTGTAAATCTAATGTTATGTTTACTCTTGACAATCGCTATTCTTGTCTGGTTGCTCAATATGAATGCATGACCTGATATCAGAAGTGTTTGTGCACAATATTTCTTCCATTGTGTTACTTGTGGAAAGAAGAACATACCAGCCTTTATATCAGATTTAACAAATTCACCATTTTAAAAATTGTATTCATTGTGTTCCCTTAAGGAAACTGAGTAGCTTACTTTGCCCAATATAGGCTGTTAAACAATTACTTACATATAAACATGCTTTTAACATGCTTTCATGACTTTGCCACACAACCGTGTAAGAAACTGTGTGTTTAGAAATTATGTTTTTGATGATGTTTTTCACATTTATTATGTTTATAATGTATAAAGATGTTTTTTACATTTTGTGTTTTTGTGATCAGTTTAAATGGCAGTTGCTACTGCTCAACTTTTGGTAATTCTTTTGCCATAGAATGTTCTTTTAACATCACCAGTAGCCTGGGTGGCACAGCATGACATTCATTGCTAATCTAACACCTTGTGTTTCAATGGCAAACTTAATGCTATCCCTTTTCCATACCACTTCAATTAGTAGGCCTGAACTAACTCTGAAATATCATAGCAAAATTCCATTTTATGAAGTGTACAAGCATACATATGTATAGAAGATGGAATATATTTTTAATGATTATTTCACTGAATAATTAATTATAAATATTATTTAAACAGCAATACCATAAGCTTAACTCCCACGCAACAAAATCATATTTACGAAGATACAAGAACTTGTATTTTGAAATTTAAGTGTCTACGTTCTTAATGTTTCCGCTCTTAATGTTTCCGCGTTTACTTACTGTGTGTTCTTGTAGGTCCCACTCAGTTTGCTTAGAGGAACAGAAATCCTGCGGACTCTTACATAGGAAGACTGTGCTCAAGATAACGCTACGAAGCTGAAATGGTGAGTTTTAATCAGACGGCATTTGTAATGTAATAATTTTCTCCAGTTGCTTTTTTCTACGTGCAATAAAAGCTCACAATTTTGGCAAACATGTTTGTACTTCACATAGCCAAAAGTAGGCCATGGAAGAGGTGAAGGATTCGTTAAGGGTGGGGAAGCTGGATTATTATCAGACACTGATAACACACTGTTTGTAAACTGACTGTAGTGGTCCTTATGGGAAAGTTATACAATCTGTGCTTGTTTACATAAGTTGCATACAAGCACTTCCTACAGGACATTTAGCCACAGTTGTAAAGAATCTCTATCTCTTAAAGAATTCTCTACAGAGTTCGATTTGGTTTTCACAAAAAGTACTATTTGTAAGCAATTTGCACACGCTGTTAAATGAGGTTTAGACGCAGCTTATAGTCACTATATGTGTATCGAGCAATCCAGTTGCCATGGTAGATAAAACGTCTTTGCACTGCGTCAGCATTTCATTGCTAAAAGGGTCATTGTTTCTCAAGCCGTTTTGCATTGGATAGATGCGCCTATATTTGTATGGAGACACAATTGGCAGGCAAGCTAATTTCAAAATATGTTAATTGAAGTGTAAATATAGTGTGATAAACAGATTGAGGTGGAATGTAATTTTTAATACGTATGATGCTTAACGTTGAAGCATCTTTACATAAGTATAAGGAAAGACCAACAATTTATTGTGAATAATAGATTTGTCTAATGTTAGAGGCTGACTGTTTGGGTAGGCTATTTCTTATAGTATTATTGGTGATCAGCAGATTTCTTCCTTATACTTATGCAGATGTTGAACGAGGGATCCCTTTAGTAGCTTGCACCATATGCTACCACTGATACTTGATTGATGTTTCAGAGTTTCCTTGGGGGTCTGTTTGGTGCAGTGTGTGAAATTGATGTTATTCTGAACGATGCTGAAAGCAGAAAAACAGCAGAGCTGAAGACTGAGGAAGGGAAACTGGAAAAGCATTATCTGTTTTATGATGGAGAATCAGTTTCAGGAAAGGTGAGTGAACAGATATCGCCTGCGTGCTCGCTCAAGTATTTTCTAAAGTCTTTTATTTTGAAAGACAATTAACTGTATGGTTGTCTTATGTCACCCCAAGGTAAATATCAATGTGAAACAAACAGGCAAAAGACTTGAACATCAGGGAATTCGCATTGAATTTGTAGGACAGATTGGTAAGTTAACAAACACAGTTTGTTATTCTCTTGCTCGAGGCATTCGTGCAGTAAGCAAGGTTCAGCTGCATAGTTGTAATATGCTGAAAGCTTAGAAGAGCATGTGGATGTCACATGGAAAGTCTGTGCTATGCATTTTTTGTGAGTGTTAACTGTTGTGGTGCCTTACAGCACAATGGCATCAAAAGTTGTTTAAATGGGGCACATTAATGTGTCTTTTTCTTTTGTAATTAGAATTGGGTCCAGAAAAGTATTTTCCTTCCTGAATGTTAAGTGTTATTAGTGGTTCTTGTTGAGATATTCATAATAAACTATTACCACATACCACATTGGGTCTGTCCAATGACCTTGCATTGTTCTTATTGTTTATTATATGACATTCCTGATACTTGATCCTGATTGTTCAATCACTGCATTCTGTGGTGAAACATTTTTGTGTATTGACTACTACTTTCTGAACATTGATCCTGGTGGCTAATCTTCTGCACTTTGCTAATTATTTGTTATTCGTAGATTATATAACTGATCTCGAATCAATATTCCTTGTCTATTTATTTATTTAGTAAGGCCATGAGATAATGTACAGTCAACTAAATATTATCACAAAATAAACCTATTCAAGATGATGGGATCAGGGTCCTGATTTATTTTACCTGTTATTATTCCTTACACACTTTTCACTATTATAGTTTTGGTTTGTAATAATTTCTTGGTTTAAGAAATTGCTGCATGCAATGTAACAAACCCACAAAACTTATCTGTCTAGCCATATAATAAGATGTTTTTTCATGCAGAGCTCTTCAGTGATAAAAGCAATACTCATGAGTTTGTAAACCTTGTGAAGGAGCTTGCTCTGCCTGGAGAGCTGACGCAGAACCGCAGCTATGACTTTGAGTTCATGCAGGTGGAAAAGCCGTACGAGTCTTATGTTGGAGCGAATGTGCGACTGAGGTTAGTAAACACTTTATGTAAGTACTTTGCTTGGCCCAAAACTGCAGCAGTGACTATTATGTTGACTTTTATCATTTAAAAATGAAACCATTATTTTAAAGAAGTAATTTGTCTTCTGCTTTAAAAAAAACTCAGTGCTGGATTATCTTTTAAATTATTTCAATTATTAAAGATAATATGCTTTTGATACCTCTGCAGGTATTTCCTTAAAGTTACAATTGTGAGGAGGCTGTCTGATTTGGTAAAAGAATATGACCTCATTGTCCATCAGCTGGCCACATACCCCGAAGTCAACAACTCTATCAAAATGGAAGTGGGCATTGAGGACTGTCTACATATAGAATTTGAATATAATAAGTCCAAGTAAGTGCTTTTTGTCTCTCAAGTCTGAGATCATTGTTGTTGATTTAATCCTAGTTTCATACTGTTTATACTGTGCTGGAATACCTGAGACCTGTCTATAGCACTTATTCATTGTTGCTCTTATAGTTGTTGAAATTGCTTTCCTGTCCTCATTTGTAAGTCACCTTGGATAAAAGTCAGCTAAACTAAATGTAAATGTTTCAGAAATGTTGATTAGAAAATGATTTTGAAGAGTATTTTTTCAATGAATATAATGTACATGTCAAATTCTGAGCTAACAGTAGTCTTCTATTACCTGTCAGGTATCACCTCAAAGATGTAATTGTGGGTAAAATTTACTTCTTGCTAGTACGAATTAAAATTCAACACATGGAGCTTCAGTTGATCAAGAAAGAAATGACGGGAATCGGTATGACTTGAGTGCTTCTTTTATAGAATTTTACGTTTATAGAATTTAGAAATGAGTGTTCAAAAGAATGCTGATGTATCAATGCTTGTCTAGGGCCGAGCACAACTACTGAGACAGAGACTGTAGCTAAATATGAGATTATGGATGGAGCACCAGTCAAAGGTAAGTAGTGATGCACAACATTTTGAGTATATACTGTAGCTATGTTCTGATTGATTGGTTGTCTTTTAACTAAGGTTGTAATAAGTGAACAGATTAATATAAGGACTAATTCCTTATATAACAAGCACTAATTCCAGGTAAACAAAAAGAATGCCAATATTTTTTGTCTATTGTGTTTACATTTTTATTCAATGTGCTAAAAATATAAAGGCATCTAGAGCAATAAATATTTTAGTAGTTGATGAAGATAAAATGCGGTTTGTGAAAATAGTTCCATTAATGGTCTGATAATTTCCTGCTAGGTGAATCTATTCCCATTCGACTCTTCCTGGCTGGTTATGACCTCACACCCACAATGAGAGATGTGAACAAGAAGTTCTCCGTGAGGTACTTTTTAAACTTGGTGCTTGTGGATGAAGAAGATAGGAGATACTTCAAACAGCAGGTACAGTCTTTGTGAGGATTTTTCATTTTCTTTTTCGGAAAGAAACAACCTACACATATATGGTTCATTGTTTTGCAGGAAATTGTTTTGTGGAGGAAGGCACCAGAAAAACTGCGGAAACGGAACTTCCATCAGCGCTACGAGTCACCTGAGCCCCGGCCGAGTCTCTCCGCTGAACAGCCGGAGATGTGAGCAACCACCCACCAGGGACCCTTGTGCCTCTCAGTGAGACAGGAGAACATCTTCCACTGAACATACATGCAGATCGCTGTTTACATGGTCGTCCCTCACAGCTTATGCTGATAAACTGTGCCTGAACTGGCTTTATTCACCCTGCCGTTCACAGCAAGCAATCTGTTAGCATACAAGGACACTTTTTAGAAAGCACTGAAAACAATATTGTCAATCATTTAGCACATCTTCAAGGTTGCACGCCTTTCTAGATGAAGACATTTTTTAAATTGCACTCACTGGTATTCTCTATGTTTCACATAGAGCAAACGCATAAATCAAAAAACACATTTTAAAGAGCTTCCTCATGCATGCTGGCTCGTTAGTGTGAATCTGAGTTTATAGTAACAGTTAATGAAGGCTATGGGGCCAGTTGAAAAAGGTCAAGAAATGTAATGACAGTACATTCTGGGTCACCCAGGCTATACTGTATTCGCAATCCAAGTTGTAAAACATTTCTGTTTATTTAACTTATTTAGTGTCTTTTCTTGATTTTGTTTTCTAAATAGTCTTTGTGGAAAGATTTCTGTCCTTAAAATTAAAAAATATATATGTCTATATACAGTATATGGTATTTAAAGATGCTTTTGCAAGAGACTTTGGAGTAAAACTTTTACAAAACTACAGCCGCTTGTGTATTTATAATGGGTACATAGTTGAATCTAATCTAATATATGCAACCTGTCAGTCCAGTTTTGGAAAACACTGGCTCAGTAGTAAAAGAGGGTAATTTGAAGTTGTTTAATTTTCTGAAATACTTAGAGGATTCTTCACTAATTTTATGCAAAATATCAGCTACACCACATTTGCATTTCATGTCTAAATTTATACATCCACAGAGAAGTGAAATAGTTAAATCCCCGGCATGTCATCCTGCTTTAAGGTTAGTTAAAAAGGGGTTGTTAATGTTTCACTGTTTCAAATATGCTCGTTTATTTTATGTGGATTATGACGCAAATGCATTTATTTTAAGTCTGTATAATAGGCTTAACAGTGTATATTGGAAGCTGTTATCTTTATCTTCTACTGCTTTGATTTTAAAACTCACACTACGTTACTAATAGAAATATCTGCATTCATAACCATTGAGTGACCCTATAGAAAAGATGTGGTAAGGCAACAGTCATTTGTAAATGTGAAAATTTGTACATATCCAGTCATAGTTTGTTTATTTGCCGATCTGTCAAAATAAAAATGCAACTTTGTACTTAAAACATTTTCCATTGTATTATGAGCATTATGTAAATTATGAACGAAACGTAAATTCTTCCCGTTTTATTATAAGAAAAGTAATAACCCATTATGCGTCATCTAGGACAAAGGACCGCTACTGGCTTTTAATAATAGAAATAAAATAATAGAAGTTTTAAACAAGGTACGACGTGAATGCAAGATGACTGCTGTTAATGAATTTAGAATTTTTTAATTTAGCAGTAAACGCTGTTCTATTTTTCCTTTCATATTATACACCATATACAATATTTTACGTCAAAAGAAATTAGAAATTATAGTCTATATAAGAAATTAAAAGGTGACCGTTTTAAGGTTCACTTCGGAAGTCAACAGTGCAATAACAACTTTTTGTAGCGCATGCCTACTTTCATACTCCTCCAAGTAGTCCAAGTTTATGCCACGTTTAAAAAAACAAATAACATTCAAGATATCAAAAATTACAGCGAACTTCCATAACATGCGTTTCAACAGAGCAGCTTTTAGTACATATCTAACCAACTTTCTTTAATTTTTTCTAATGTTGACCTTGAAACTTAAAATATTTTTTAATAAAGACAGGCGGTACTGTGGACACCAAAAATTCCTGGGGCCTTTTGCACGTTGTCAATGAGGGGATTTTGACCTCCTTGTTCGTGTACTGTTGGTGTTGTCAAGTGTAGCTAAATCGCTATGTCAGTATGAAGTTTTTAATATGAATTGTGCGCATATCTTATTGAACACTACTCTGTTAAGCCAGCTATAGTCGAATTACGAGACTTTAAAATGTCAGTAAATCGCTGCATTTATTTGTTGTCGCGCTCCCACATCCGATACCGAGTATGTGCTAACACTACCTCATTGACTGCTGAAAAAGTAAATCACGCTTTCTTGCATCCAACAAGAAAAACATTTGAAAACTTCGACCCGCCGAGGAGGCATTCATCCTCAAACAGCTCATCGAGACCACTGGACACATCACTGTTTGTACCGCTCACCATTAGAAGTGATGAAGGCGAAGACGGGTCTGTTGGCGCAGAGTTAACGCAACCGCTGGACAAAAGTAAAGTGAATGTTAAGAGACATGTCAGTTAAGACAGTATTGGTGGAATATTATATTAACGACACAATAGTAAGGAGAAGCTTGTGCAAGTGTTGGAAAACAACTGAATGAGTAATCCGTTGTTGTTGTTGTAATAGTTAAAAAAAATAACATTTTTGTACATATTTTGATAGGTGAACTTCTTAAAGTACTGAATAAATTCTACAAAAAGAAAGAAATGCAAAAACTGGCAGCTGACCAAGGACTAGATGGTAGGTTTCGTTTTTGAATAACACTGGGATGCCTTGGTTACTATAACATTGTTACAAAAGTATAATTTTGTATTTGTTATAATGCATGTATGAAAGTGTTTAGTTGATCCATAAGCTTGTATGCACTTCAACAGCTCGTCTCTTTCATCAAGCCTTCGTCAGCTTTAGGAAGCATGTGCTGGAAATGAACGCACTAAGTGCTGACTTGCACATCATTCTCAATGACGTCTGCTGTGGAGCTGGTGAGTATTTACCTCCTAAGCAACTAATCAACAACATTCAGAAGTATTAGGTAACCTAACTCTGTTGTCTTTACCTTCGTTTCCTTTCCTTTACTATAGGTCACATAGATGATCTTTTTCCGTACTTCATGAGACACGCTAAACAGATTTTTCCCATGTTGGACTGTATGGATGATTTGCGCAAGATCAGTGACTTGCGGGTCCCTGCCAACTGGTACTGAGAGTTTCATCCACTGATTTTATTCCTAATGTAGTGGGTGCTCTCTCAGAAAATGGTATATTATAGTCAGTATTTCAGCAGTTCAACATTGTGAATGTGTCATAAATGTATCTTGCAGGTATCCTGAAGCCAGAGCCATTCAAAGAAAGATTATATTTCACGCAGGACCCACCAACAGTGGTAAGACCTATCATGCCATCCAGAGATACCTTGCAGCCAAATCTGGAGTGTACTGTGGACCTCTGAAACTGCTGGCTCATGAAATCTATGAGAAGAGTAATGATGCAGTGAGTTCCATTTTCTCAGACCAGTGTCGTGTCATTTTAAATGTGATTACACCATAGTGATGAATGTTGGGGTAAATTGACAGGATGTATAATTCTTTGTTAGGGAGTGCCATGTGATCTGGTGACAGGAGAAGAGAGAATATTTGTTGATCCAGAAGGAAGGCAGTCTAACCACATCGCCTGTACAATAGAGATGTGCAGTGTTACAACTCCTTGTGAGTATAGGGGTCGTTCAAATCTATGATCACTTAGTATTATTATTTTAACTCAGCATAACAAACTCAAAGTTATCCAGTGCATCATCATCATCATCGTGAATATTGTGTTTAGATGAAGTAGCTGTCATCGATGAGATTCAGATGATCAGAGATCCTTCCAGAGGGTGGGCTTGGACGAGAGCTCTTCTTGGTGGGTTTGGCTTTGGGAAGTAATTAAAAACTAGAGATGTCACTATTGTGGCATTAAGTTTAATACTCACATACATGTAGCTTACTTTATTTTAATTGTTACATAAAATCGTTACTTACTCTAATTTACTTTAATTGTTTTAGTTGGACTGGTTAAGGGTGCGTGGGTATGCGAGTGTGAAGTTGTATTCCCTTTTTTTGCTGAATAGGTTTGTGTGCCGAGGAGATTCATGTGTGTGGAGAGGCTGCAGCAATTGACTTTGTCACTGAACTCATGTACACCACTGGGGAAGAGGTTGAGGTGAGACTGATATGCAGTTTGTAGTTTTGTGGGACTATCTGTTTGTTCAACCAATGGCAGTTCAGAACATTGATACTGGTAGTGCTGCTATGCTGTGACATCAGTTGTCTTTTCTTAATCTTTAAGGTTCATAATTATAAGAGGCTGACTCCATTCTCAATCTCAAATCAAGCTGTGGAATCATTAGATAACCTGAAGCCTGGTGACTGCATTGTGTGCTTCAGCAAAAACGACATCTACTCCATCAGCAGGCAGATAGAAATAAGGGGCCTGGAGTGTGCCGTCATTTATGGAAGTCTGCCTCCTGGTGGGTAAATCTCTGAATAAACCTGTAAAATCATTACTAAAATGCCCCTTTGTCATTACATCACAGTGACATAACATTTGGACATAACCATGTTTGGTCAACAGGTACTAAGTTGGCCCAGGCAAAGAAGTTTAATGATCCAGCCGACCCTTGCAAAATACTGGTCGCCACAGATGCAATCGGAATGGGTCTGAACCTGTGAGTCATTCCTTAACATCAGTCTCAGTAGCATAAAATCTGTATTCATTAATTTTGGATTATGTCATTTAGACATGTTGTGTGAAAGCACTGCATGTATTATACAAAACAGTTCCGGTGAGGTTTGGTCAGTTTAGCATGTGCAGATAAACTGATGTTTATCCTAATGTCCCTTAGGAGCATTAGGAGAATCATTTTCAATTCTCTGGTTAAACCAAATGTGAATGAGAAGGGGGAGAAGGAGCTGGACACCATTTCTACCTCTCAGGCTCTGCAGATCGGTGGGCGAGCCGGGCGCTTCAGCTCTGTTTTTAAGGAGGGTGAGGTCACTACTATGCAAAGGGATGACTTGCCTGTTTTAAAGGAGATCTTGGCGAAGCCTGTTGACCCCATTGAGGTGAGGCTAGTCTGTTAACAATAATTGTAGCTATTTAAATATTTGGAAGATGTTCATTTTTTTTCTTGTTTATTTTTGATCTCAGGTAGCAGGATTACATCCCACAGCTGAGCAGATAGAGATGTTTGCCTACCATCTGCCCCAGGCCACGCTGTCAAATCTCATTGTAGGTCTCCATATTTAACATGTAGTATAATGCATACACATTTTTTATGACTGTTTAAAAAACTAATTTCACTTCTGCACTTCTTTACAGGATATATTTGTGAGTCTTTCACAAGTGGATGGACTTTACTTTGTGTGCAACATTGATGACTTCAAATTCTTGGCGGATATGATTCAGCATATTCCTCTTAATTTGCGCTCCCGCTACGTGTTCTGCACCGCCCCCATCAACAAGAAACAGCCCTTTGTGTGCACATCTTTTCTCAAGGTGAAATATGAAGAAGTACTGAACCACCTGCTTTTTTTTACTGTACTAATACTTATGTCCAAACATTGTTTTCTGCATTGGTAGGTTTATGGTGCCTTGTCTAGCACTGGTATTTTTAACTTTAATGTGGCGGATAATATGTTAATAATAAGCTAATGTTATGTTAATGTTGTCATGATATGTTCTCTGTAGTTTGCCAGACAGTTCAGCAGAGATGAGCCGCTGACATTTGACTGGGTGTGTAGACATGTTAATTGGCCCCTGGCCCCTCCCAAAAACATCAAGGACCTAGTTCACCTAGAAGCTGTTCATGATGTGCTAGATCTTTACCTTTGGCTCAGGTATATATTTTTTCCTCTGAAGAATCCAGACATCTATAACCAATAATTTTGTACAGCAGCGTTGATATGGAGAGCGTCAAATCATGAATGTTTCCCAGTCCCTAATGATGTCATCAGTAACATTATTCCAATTGAACTTGCTTGTTTCACAGCTATCGCTTCATGGACATGTTTCCAGATGCTAACTTGATCCGTGAGATTCAAAAGGAACTAGACGGCATCATCCAAATTGGTGTGCGAAACATCACGCGGCTTATCCGTGCCACAGAGAATCAGATCTCCACTGTAGAGGCCACCACATCCACGAGACCTTCTGCATCAGATCAGCCAATCAGGAGGGAACGAGCAACAAAGGTTCAGAACCAAAGAGAAAAGAACATGGCAACGGACTCATCGCTGACCTCAAAGTTAGTGCGGGATGGACTACTGACCAAAGAGCTCTTGCAGCAACTGCAGAAGGAATGGGTGCAAGAGCAGAGCCAAAATGGAGACCCTTCCAATCCAACAAATAAAGTCAAAGGGAAAAGAAGGAAAAAGTGACTATATTAGACTATATATCAGACTGACTTTTTAGTGCTTTTGGGAGGATCCTGAATATGAAAACGGTGTGGCTGCATTTCAGTGCATTGCAGATGTTCTGAACTGGAGAGGGAGGGTTTGGTTTTGACTTTCTAGGAGTGTGAGACAGGCCTATGTCACCTACTTTTATCTGTGAAAATAAAATATTTTAATGGCTCTTCAACACCTGACCCCCCCCCACAGAAAAAAATAATTTTTCTAAAAGATCCAAAGTTATAGGCGTATCATAAAAAAACATTCTGTTTTCCATGAATGTACATTGACATAAGAATTGACCTAGTTGTCTTGTAACTCCACTGAAAGCCAATGATTTGTGTTTAACAACTTCTATATTTAGCATTGTTATGCAATCCGTTGCTATTTTTTGTAACTGTACTTGACCAATGCCATTCTACAGCTAACACGGGGAACGATGTTATCAGTGTTATCTTTCTGCCACAGTCTTTTACAGTCAAGGTTAATGTCAAGGTCAGTAAAAAAAAACAATGCAAATCAGAGCTTGTCACATTACATGTACCAATAGTAGAGTACAAAAAAATACAGAACATAAAACTTAATACTTCAGTTTTAGTCATATTTTATTTTCAAAAGTCATTTTTTCATACAAGGTTTGCAGCAATTCTGTTAACAAACTGATAGTTGGATGCCTAATTTTGATTTATAGTTTGTAATAAAGTATTTCCATTAAATTAAAGATTTGTTTGAGAATTTGGTAAATAATTAATGTGTGAAAATATTTGGTAGACGTTTGTCTGTGTTTGCTAAAGGTGTGAGGCTTGAGAGGCTGACACTGCTAAAGATGGCCAAGTCACTGACGATCTCTGAACCCAGGGGAAATTCCAGAGCAACTATATCTGCATGATTAAACAGTGAGAAAAAATACAAGTATATATATATATAACACATTTACTGTGTTACAATTAATACATTTTTCTAGGGTTGTTCCATCATTTATTTATTTACAGAATTTAAATGACTTGTTATTCTAACTAGTAGATGTTTGTAGGTATAAGGGTGGTTTGGAAAATATGAGGGACATCCTGAAACAACTGGGACTTAAACCCTTTGAAGATGATTGCATCTCTGTACAGCATGTTTGCAAAAGTGCTGCCAAAGGTTAAGAGTGGCTCAACAGTTAGCTTCCTGCTGTCAGAAGATTGACAACATTTCGGTGGCCTTTGCTTTGAACTTCACACAGCTTCTGGAAGTAAAGGTAAAGATTTGTGTTGAGCTGGAGCCAAGCTTGAGGAAAGAGCCCCATTCCACAGCGTCAGTGAAAATGCTACCCACGTTTGTTTACATAACTCCAGATGGGACAGGTTCTTTTTTAGTGGTTCTCTTGACAACGTTACTTGTATTACCTTTCTTGCACACCTGGGGGCAGTATACTGTCATAAATTCCCAACGTGAGGAAACATCTTGAAGACCAAGTTCCTCTCACAGACTGAGAGGTAAACATCCCTGATATCTTTGTGAAATTTGGTGACATTAACCACATACATTTATAAACTATGCTGGGATATTATTTGCAATAAAATGCATCATACTACAAAATTGCCAATTAGAAGCATTGTCATATGTTGCCTATTGACTTGTACTTTTGGCCTACACTGTATATATTATGACTTTTTGGCCTGTTCCATTTACCTAGTGACCGTTTGGCTCTGCTGCAAGTGAGGTTTATTCTGCAGCATCTGGGCTTGGACAGCACATGTGATGACAGTATTATTGTGAAGGAAATATATGGAGCAGTTTCTCGGCGGGCAGCCCAGCTCTGTGGAACATGCATGGCTGCTGTTGTGGACAAAATAAGAGAAAACCTGGGGCTGGATCATCTGAGATAACTGTGGGAGTGGATGGTACCCTTTACAAATTACATCTACAGTA
Organism: Botia almorhae; assembly: GCA_036877575.1. Taxonomy (NCBI): domain Eukaryota; kingdom Metazoa; phylum Chordata; class Actinopteri; order Cypriniformes; family Botiidae; genus Botia; species Botia almorhae. The sequence continues at coordinate 99,846 of JAZGTJ010000138.1, forward strand.
AGTGTAAAGATCTGTAGATAATATAAGCTTGCTAAAACTATAAAAAATCTTTCTTGACAAAAGAAAGACTTCTCCACAATCTTAAACGACACTGTCAGAAAGCTCACGCCTGAGTGTAAGGTGTATAGGATGGCAGTGGGTGGGGGTGGCACTGATCACTGATGTCACGTGACAACACTGTAAAGCAAAACAAGAAGTTCAATAGACCTTCATGCTGCTGGTCTCAGAAGCCTGTTCTTGTACAGGATGAGGATAGGATACACTTTGCAGCTTTGCATTTGTACTATTTTGTATATAACATAAGTGCCTGGATATTGACAGAAAGTGTTCATTTTATTATTGTTTTTTGTTAGTATTATTTTATTTAAAAAGTGTTAATTAGTGCTAATCACTTGCCTCACGACAGCCTCCTTTGGCCTCACGTTTATTATGTTGAGCATTATCCTGTTTTATGATTCACATTCACTGTACTCTTTAAAGGCCTTTTGCTCATTCGCTCTCCTTTTGTCCAGACACATCATGCAGTTGTGCATGAGCAGTCAGAATAAATAGTGCACAGAGGCCAAACCGGGGGGCGGGGGTTGTGTGCAGTGGAACGTCATGACTGTATTTAGGATTTCAATTTTGACTTGGATTTACTAATCAAACAAAGTGGCTTCTTGATCATGGATTTCGTCTTACTAGAATTTATATTCAGATCTACTTAAATGATTCTTGATTAGATTATGTTTTAATAAATTGGCCTCTCAGCATTGATCGCTAAAGTATTAATGGAAAGTCACTATGAAGTATATATGACATATTGTGAATAAAGGTGATTTAATAAACCCATACATAATAACGTTTGCACACTTCCACTTGTCTTTGCTAATTTAAGATCTCAAGGGATTAGTCAGAGTGGTTCAGCTAGGCCAGCCTCTGATCGCAAATCCTCATGGAGGAGGAAAGGGAAAAGTTTACTCACCATAATCCTTCCCCTTAATGCTAACTAACTACTTCCCTGTAATAATAGACTGGAGCTGAAGAGACCAGCAGCACTTACAGCAGCACGTCACCATACCTATTACCTACAAACACCAGCATGCATACACACTCACATAAACATTACACCAGGGTTGCCAGATCTTGCAAAAGAAACAACGAACATGGTTTGACAACAAATAAAAAAATCCTAAAAAATGTAAAAAAAAATTTGGATTAAAAAAATTAAATCCTGCTTGATCTCAAGAAGCCAGCTGGTTCAACTGACACTGAGATTCCCTAACCTACCATTCAGAGTAACACACCTTTCTACAATTCTAACCTTCCTTCAGTTATGGAAAGTGATGAGGTGATTGAAACTGTACCATATAGAAGTACCGGAACTACATCCTGTGTCTGTGCTGGTAAAGCTGCTGGGTTTAGGGAACTGGCTGAAGATTGACACTGTTTGATGCATATACCTTTATGCAGATGGCAAAAACTTTGATATAAACTCTATACAGATTAAGTTTTTACTTCTTACTGTTAAGATACTATTATGTATGTATACAAATTATTTTTCTTTACATTTTCTGTAGACCTCCCAGTGCCTCTCCCTTGTGGCCCTCAGAGGTCCATTGACCCCAGTTTGCTTGCCTATTGGGCCCAGGGGAGTGGGGCTTATCCATAAAAGGCACCATATTTACAGCCTTAAATTTGACATGACATGAATTAGGTTTATTTGTCATTCCTGTCATATGTAAGCATACAGCGAAATAAAACATTCACATACACCATGCAAATTGCTGAGGGTTAGGCTAAATAACTACACTGGGCATTATATGTTACACATTTTATGTTACAGTAAATAATTATTGTTGGTGAAAACTATCCTTGGTGAAAAATGTGGTTTGCTGTGCTTTGAAAAGATACAAACATTTTGAGTCTGTAGAGTTTATTGCTGTTTTCTGTATTTTTCTAAAGTGCATGGTTAAAATAGCTTGTGTGTATTGTATTATGACATCTAAAAATGGCTAAATAGAAGTGATGAAAATAAGGTTTGTATTTATTTTTTGATGTTATGTTTTTTACTAAAAATGATGTCGGTCACTATGTTTGGCTGTTTGAAGTACAAATAATCTTGTTGTACTTTATACAATGACAATAATGAGCTTCACTTGGTACATGCCCTTGTGACTTTGCTAATTTATGCATGAGCCTTTGTTCCTTAAGGACTGGTACACCTACTGGGTATGTCAAAATAGTGCTTTGCAACAGTGAGACGATATTTCACATTTCCGCTGTTACAGACACTAAATAAACATAAACACTCCCAGCGTGAGTCTGTCAGGAAGTGATATCATTACTCCACTATGCAAAATACTTTATCAATTGGACATTGTATTTTTAAAGGTACTTGAATGTGTTTTACACAGTCACTTTTGGTTGCAGTTGCTGTATGTTGCGTGTCCTATAGCACATGACTCTGTTCCAAGAAATAGTATGATGCTCATAAGAGTCAACTTTACGTATCAAGGTCATAAAGAACTGTCCACTATACATGTTATTGTACTGTTATTGGAGCTACTGTTTTACATCATTTACAAATCAGAGGTAGAGATATAAACAGAGAAGTAAAGAAGTCAAATAAAATGTCTTTAAAACTGTACTTAGTTAGTTGTAGACAATTAATTACTTTTACACCTGCAAACAGTTTTTAGCAAATCCATCAAATCGGTGCGCAAATCAGCCTGTATAATCAATCTGTATGCAAATTGTTAACCTGAATCAAAATTAAGGGAAACAACCCAGCCTACAGGAAGTGGGTTTCATTTTGCTGTGAATCAGTACTCGGTCTCAAACATGTCAACACACAATGTCAACAACTTTACATCAGCTCCTTTACCTGAAACCCTTTTTCCTTACAAGTAAACACACAGTATAAATGAATCAGGTAAAGCCTGCATAATTAAGCATATAGAGTAGAAAAAAATCATAATATTATCAAATATTGTACATTTTTTGAAAAAAAAGAAAAAAGTGGTGCTTGTCTTAGCTAATATTCTGTGATGCTAGGGTGCTCTGGGTGGTTGCTTAGCTTTACAGATGCTAAAGTGTTGTGTTTTTAGCTCAGTACTATGCATTTGCTACAGTGTTTTGAGTGGTTGTTAGGTGTTTTTGTGTCCAAGTTACGTTCTACTAATGTTACTGCAAGAATGTTAAGATAATTTTTAGACCATTAGTTAATGTTCTGAGAACGTTCCTTGTTAGCTGGGTCTGCCTTTTTGGACATGATTGCCTGTACAATGTAAATATACATTTACAAAGTATTTTTTAGAATTTCAAGAAAATATTTAATTTGAACTAGTAAGTTAAGTTAAAATCTGTCTAAATTCCTCTATTATCTTTCAAAATTCTTAGTAATTGATATAGTCAGGATGTGTATTATCTAAATTGGCAACAACATATACATTTACTTTCTATGATTGCATTAATAAATCAAATGGTGCAGTGTGCTGAAGGATAAAGGATGCATCCTCTATAAAAAATATGAATGAGGCAAAAATCGGTCAACTTTGCTGGCCTTGTGACGTATCGTTGGTGAAACTATGCTCTGATTGGCTCTGACTAGTAAGAGGATGTTAAACTCTCACACTCACGCGCTGTTGGCAGGAAGGGAGGATGGGTGCATGCCTGAGAGCACGACACACAGTAAGCGGGTCTGTGTTACAATCACCTCACTCCCTTCCATAGATTTTCCAATTGCCATGAATGCTTCTTGCTGTGAAATGATGAAATTAAGTGAAATTAAGTAAGCACTGTACCAGCTGTATAATCACACAATCACAAGTTAAACATTCTATATATCCACATTTTAAAGAAAGTCAACTTGTTGAAAGTCAACAAGAGTATAGAAAGTTAGTTAAATACTATAGTAGTTTAGAGCCTCTGATATTGTAATGAACATCATTGTCAGAATGCTTAGCAATTTAATTTCACAGTAAAATGGTTAAAAGAGCAATTCAGTTCCTGACATTGTGTGATTGTTGACACCAGCAAATTATGTATATTTTCTTCTGTTCTCTGCTGTAAATATTTGTTATTTCCCAGCTGTTCACACATTTTAGGGCAATTGGTTCCTGTTTGACCCCCAATGTCTTTTTTGTTGGTTTTCGTTTGAATGTACCCCCTGCTAACAACCCTCAAAATTACATTGTTATTTCAATATTTTCTCCTGCTTCACACACAACCAGGCAACTGTTAAGAACCGAAGCAGGACACAGTGAAATACACAGCTCCTTGCTGATATGACGTTGGCTGTTTGGTAACATTACTCAGCATTTTTGCTCAGACTGTGAGGTTCATATGCCTCAGAGTCCCGTTGGGTATGTGACTCAGTGGGGACGTGTTCTACGTGCCTCTCTTTACAAGGTAATGCCCCTTTTATTCTCTTTAAGGTCCCGCCTTAAGACAAAGAGCAATAGAGACGGTTAATGTGAGAGAATAAAGAAGGCAGAGCACAGAGAGACTGAATAGAAAAGAAAAGAAAAGAAAAAATGGAAGGGGGAGGTGGAAGAGCAAGAAGAGTAAGAAAAAAAGAGTGAAGGAGGGGGCCGTCATCTGCGCTTTTCCTCAGAAGCCTGCCCATAAACCTCAGCCAATAGGAGAAAAGTGAGTGGGCGGGGCTTCAGCCATTTCCCATTCCAGCCTCTACTGCATCTCATGCAAGCGCATTATATGCAGCTTGACTTCCTAGGCCGAGGAGGAACAGACAGAACGCTTGCTGGGAGGGAATACCCCTACATGCCGGCTTCTCTTATTACAGTTAACCCTCGTTGCTTCGGAGCCTCAAATTGGTTTCCCAACCTTGCTGGAATAGATCGTAAGGGATCTCCTTAGGCTTCTCAAATTTCGTTCTCACCAAAGAGGTGAAGCAGGATGATAGCAGCACAGCTTCTGGCCTACTACTTCACTGAGCTGAAGGATGACCAGGTCAAAAAGGTGAGTTGTCATCTTTTGTATTAACAAGTGCCATCAACCGTAACCATGAGTGTCTACACGTGCTCTTGAGGGCTTCTGAAGGTGCATGACAACAGGTGACACAGAGTTGCGTTTTGAAGCTTCATAGCTTCTAGTAAGAGTCGTCTGATGTGCCATGGCTCACGTACCTCTGGTTGCAACAGCTACGTCACACTCTATGCGACAGCGATGATGAGAGAGTAATGATGACACACAAGCCTTCGCTGTAGAATGTCGAGTCTGTGCTGCAATGTCCTTGAAAGCAGGATGTGGGGCATCGGGAGTTGTCATGAAGAGAGGGACAAGTTTTTCGTGACTGTGTGAACGTGCTGATTGGAGAGTATGTCTCAATGTGGGGGAAGGTGGTCGTGAGCATCTAAAGCCCCCTCCTCCGCAGACAGTGTATCGGGTTACCACAGCTGACTGACAGCGTGCGTTTATAACAGAGTTTTGACCGAGTGTTTGAATTGTTAGGAGGGAAAGACATGAGCAGGAAACACTGAGCAGGAATGCGTGTATGTACACGCCTAAGTATCTAATGTTGAGGCATTCAGTGCATTCTTTGTTTTAACCCAAAGAACAGTTTAGATGTGCTAAACTTGGAATGAATATACATAACTTAAAAAGCAAGTAAAGTTTTCATAAAACCCTTTTATGAATGTTTGTTACAAGAAATAGTAATACAATTACAAGAAAAAGTAGTAGTAATTAGTTAGTTTCCTAGTTTTATTTGAAGTGGGACATTTTATATGCCTCATAAAAAACTTGCACAGAACCAAATTTAGGCTTATCACAATGTCAGCAGCGGTATCTATATTGTGTAATAATGTGGTAACCATAACAACGTAAGACAGACATGACAAGCTGACATGAAACCTATGCTAAGCAGTGACAGTCTACCACCTGAGCGCTGCTGTCAACTGATAAGGGATTTATGGCCACTAAGGTCCTGTGTTTAATTTAACTCTAATGTGATTACAGGAACGTTTTTGTTAGACTAGTAAATATCTTCTGATATTGCAGATAAACAGGAGTAAAGAAACAGTTTTGAATCCCGTTTTTATGTTTTTAGTTTCACAGTAATATCCCGCATCAAATGTCAGTGCTCTTATCATATGTAACAATAAAGCCACTATTAATCTCTTCCTTATTTTTTTTATAGAAGATTATAGCATCTTTACTACTGTTTAACTCGTTTAAAGGAAGTTGTAGTATGTTGGTTATGAAATGACCCATCTTACACACCCCTCCAGTAGTTTGATGTAACAAATTAAATTACAATATAAACATATAATGTTTATACTGTACATACATTTTTAAAGAACCTTGTGTTATTCCTAATAAAGTACATTCTCTTATCATTTTAAATATTGAATTAATGTAAAATTTATTCATTTAGGATAATTAATAGTTTGTATATTGTACATTTAAATTCCATATTTTATGTACAGTATACAAACTGTAAAACTAAATTAAAGTGTATAAATAAACTGTATAACTAAATGAATTACATACAGAAATTGATTTACACTTGATTACACTGTATCAGCTAATGTAAATAGTTGTTTCACCAATGGCATCACATACAGCAGCCAGCCTCACTCTGCAATAACCTGTGCTCACAGTACTATTAATCATGAGTCAGCATACGCATAAGCAGGTGCTCATGTTTACAGCTGTAGTTTATTCTCATCCATTAGACTTCAATTAAGCATTTTCAACTAGCCATTTTCTTGATACATATCATGTGTGTTTATAAACTGTATTTGCCATAGATCTCTGGTATGTCTGCACAATCTAAGCCGCTGACCATGTACAGCATGGACAGAACGACCTTCACAAAATGACAACCAATGACTTTAACACGTTTCCAGTGCCCTGGCATATGTCAATATTACTTTGCTATCATTATTATTGATTATAATTAAACACTTGGACCCTTTGCGAAGTTTAACTTAAGTTATTTTTAAATTAACCATCAAGCTATAATAATGCTATTTTGTCATTGTACCTTTTCTTATCGTCCTTTCGTTCAGATTGACAAATATTTATACTCTATGCGGTTCTCTGATGAGACACTGCGAGACATCATGGCCCGTTTCCGAAGGGAAATGGCGAACGGATTGGGCCGAGACACCAACCCAACAGCTACTGTCAAGATGCTGCCCACCTTTGTGAGGTCCATCCCTGATGGATCAGGTAAACCGGCAATTCTTTTGGACAACAGTCACATTCAAAGACATTATACATACACACACCAACAGCGGGGGTCCTTAAATACTCTAATTCTGCATTCCTTCCAGGATGCAGTGATATGTTTTTATTTTCCAAATATGAATATGCATAAGAATATGTATAACATGTTATAGGAGTAAACACAGCAAACTGCTTTTCTGTCCATCACAGAAAATCTTTTAAATGCTTTGACAAAAAACAATATTAATATTATCTGGACTACACTCAGATTTTGATGAGAGTTGTTACATTTTGTTTGGTGAAATTTGAGTAAAGTTGAGCCTCAGAAGACCGTCATTAAAGCTATTGCGTAAGTTGTAAAAACAAAAACTAGTTTGACCAGTGTTCTGTTTGAAGCGTTTTGCAATTCTTAGTTGTCAATGGTTAGATTATCTTTAACAGCCTTTGAAATAATAGCCTTCATGCCAATGTCACAATGCAAACTTTACTACGTAAACAGTACCATAAGCACAGAATGCTGCATTGACTTGAGTGTGTTTCTCTACATATCCTGCAGTGCCCAACCAGAAGCATAGGGTTACATCACAGATTATATGGGCTGTTTTCCTAGACTGGCACGTGAAAACTGTCTTCAGTGCACTTTGTTAGCATATTATATTCTACATACAGCCGTCTCTGATATGTCTTAAGAATAATACATTTAGCTGTATTGTCCAATTGTTTTTGACAAGACAATTTTAATTCCAGCTGATGATGAAAAATGTAGTTCTAAATCCAAGCAATGCTAATATGCATATTGATACAATTGTAACCAAATCAATAATGCACATCAGTCATTGCAGTATGCACCCTGTATGGGTAGTAGTTTTATATATAGCATACATAGATCAAGTCTAGAATGGCCTGTCAAAAGTACAGCTCTCTGTTCCTGAGGTATTGGACTCTACAGTATAAACAATTCTATATATAGATGCTGAGTTATTAACATCTCATTCATAAAATGCCTGAGTGTTTACAACAAACCTGTGCTGTGATCACCACGAAAAATAACCTACCTGCATTTAAAGAGATGAATGTGATTTCTCGTGCCGAACTGATTTCTTGTCTAATATAAAATACCATATCTGAGATTATAGTGTACAACCTTTAGCTGTACTTCATGCTTTACTGCTTTTCTGTTTGCACTCATCTAACATTTAAACAACAGGCTGGTTTTAATATGTTCATAATTGTTTTATGGGTTGCACTTTATTTAGTGCATTTATATGCATATGTATATGCATTTACAGTGAAGTTACCCAATCCAATATTGTTTAACTATTGTTAACTGTACTTAATATAAGTTAGGGTTAGGTGTAGTGTGGGTTTAGGGTTCGTACCTAACAATTACGCATTACTTACCTGTGAAAAATGACTGTAAAATAAAGTACTCTAAAAAAGACCTTATATATTAGAAACAGGAGGTAGCAAAAACAGAGCCATTTAGGTTACATTGTTGCTTGGCAACAGAAACTATGCATAATTTCAACAATATGGACATGTTGAGGAGCCTTCAGAACCAAAAAAGACATTATGGAGAACATTTTGAATTAATGCAAACATTCTCCTGCCATTACTCCTCTTTGTTTAATCTCCTTCGCTGTAAAAGACACACACAGTTTTGTTAATCACTGTTTTATTACAAACATTTTCTGTAGAATCTGCTGCCAAGAATTCATGGCTAAGTGGGTTTACTGGCTGTTGCCTAAGAGTGCTGCCTGTGTTGATTGGTCAATGTCCGTGGCCTGCACAGTTATGCATTCCTGAATAAGCCCCCTTGGTCACGACCAGAATAAATGTTGTCACACAGTCTTATCGTTACATGGATAGTATACAATACCAAATCGTAATTGGGTCATGGTGTAATGTAGATCACACTGTCAATTTCCTTTGGGTTGCCTAAAAAAGCAATTTCATTGGGTGGAAAGTTACCAGTTTATTGTTTTGAATATCATTATAGGAACAGTTCATACAATGAATTAAACACAAACCTATATGACCCTATTTTCTACAGGAACACAAAAAGAGATATTTTGAATATAACTGCTCTTGCTCTTTTCCGTGCAATTCCAACAAATGACGACTGGATTGTTCCAGCTTCAAAAAGCACATAATACAATGTGTACATAATAAGTAAATCTGTGTTTTTGTGTTCCATTAAAGAATGCCAGACAGGTTTGAAGGTGTGTAAATTATGACTGGAAGCTCATAGACTGGGTAGATTAGAACCTAATATGTAAACTCTGAATGCTAAGCAATAATTTTGTTTTTGATGATTTCTTGAATTCTCTTACAGAAAAGGGAGATTTCATTGCTCTGGATCTGGGGGGCTCTAATTTCCGTATTCTGCGGGTAAAAGTGTCACACGAGAAAAAACAGACCGTGCAGATGGAGAGTCAGATATATGAGACTCCAGAAGATATTATCCACGGCAGTGGAACACGGGTACACATATGCAACAGACATCAGCAACAAAAAAAATTGTGTGAATAAATGTGGACTTATAAATATTGAATACAGATGAGCAAACCAATACAACAGAGATGAGAATATGTTTGTGATTTGGGAGATGAAGAACTTACTATTAACAAGATTTGTGCATAACAATTAAACTGTCTTAATTGTAAATTTTAGCTTAAATGAAGAGTTCTGATGTCCAAGCACTCTCAAGCATCCTCTGTAATCTCACTTTTTGGCTCATTGTTTCTTGTAGCTGTTTGACCATGTGGCAGAATGCCTTGGAGACTTCATGGAGAAACAAAATATTAAAGACAAGAAGCTTCCTGTGGGATTCACTTTCTCATTCCCTTGTTTACAAAGTAAACTGGATGAGGTAATTATATGTTTTACCGGGACGGTTCAAAGTGAAAGTTCTACAGCTGTGTGTCATAGATCCATTTAACACTATTACAATTAGTTTTTTTTCTACATTCTAATGTATTTTATCATATATTGTATACAGGCTATTTTGCTGACTTGGACCAAACGCTTCAAGGCCAGTGGGGTTGAGGGAATGGATGTCGTTAAGCTTCTAAATAAAGCCATCAAAAAACGTGGGGTGAGCTTGATCAAGTAATCTTTTATTTTTACCATGTGTTTCACCACTATGCTAAAAGACCAGGAGGACATTTATTTTTAAGAATACACAGAGGAATCTAACAGGAAAATATATTTGCAGGACTATGATGCAGATATCATGGCTGTTGTCAATGACACTGTTGGAACCATGATGACTTGTGGCTTTGATGACCAGCGCTGTGAAGTCGGCATCATCATTGGTGAGAAAACAATGTGAATATATTAGTCCTGTAACAGAGCTATCAATTTTTCAACTTTTGTTTTAAATGCGGTATTTTTCAGTTGTAGTGTAACTTATACGTTTTTGTTCTCAGTGATAATATAAAGTTATAACTTCCCTCTGTGCATCGGTGAACAGCAAATACCACAAATAAACCTCTAAATATATATGATCACATGGTTTCTTGACCCTCTGTGTGTGATGGCATATATTGCTGTGGTTCCTCAGGTACTGGCACTAATGCATGTTACATGGAGGAGCTGAGACACATTGACCTGGTGGAGGGAGATGAAGGCAGAATGTGCATTAACACTGAATGGGGGGCATTCGGAGATGACGGCGCATTGGAAGATATCCGAAATGAGTTTGACAGAGAGATTGATCGCGGGTCCCTTAACCCTGGCAAGCAATTGTAAGAACCTAAACCACCTATTTTACTGTAACTGCTCAATGATATTGTTGTTCATCAAAATGATATTGTTTGTAGATTTGAGAAGATGGTCAGTGGAATGTACATGGGGGAGCTGGTGAGACTGATTCTGGTGAAGATGGCTAAAGAGGGTCTGCTGTTTGAGGGTCGCATCACCCCGGAGCTGCTTACAAAAGGAAAAATTGAAACCAAGCATGTGTCTGCCATTGAAAAGTTAGTTATCACTCTTTCATTACCGCTTCATTTTTATTTCATTTATGGAATAACATAGATCATCAGGTTCATGTTAATTTGGTCTGCTTTTTATGGCCACTATTTTTCAGGAGCAAAGAGGGGCTAACCAAAGCCAAGGAGATTTTGACCCGCTTGGGTGTAGAGCCGTCTGAGGACGACTGCATTGCTGTGCAGCATGTGTGCGCTATTGTCTCTTTTCGCTCTGCTAATCTGATTGCTGCCACACTAGGTGCGATCCTCACCTGTCTCAAGGACAATAAGAACACCCCGCGCCCTCGCACCACAGTGGGCATTGATGGATCTCTCTACAAGATGCACCCACAGTGAGTGTTACATGTAGATAATCAAGTTAAAATCAGACTTAAACTGTGGGGATACTATGGTACCCCCAGCTAATGGCTAAAAATCGTAGATCTTTCCTAGAACTTTCAAAATAACATTTTTAATGTTTTTGTTACTTAATACAAATGTTGGGGAAGCAATTTTACAACCTAAAATTGTTGCTGCTGTGGCAGTGATGTTATCAGATGGTAATATTGTGTGTAACTACCATGATAAATGCTCAAAAAACAAAGATAGTACAATGGTACTTTTGGGTGATGTGATCTGATGATTTAATTAGAGAAAGGACGTATACCTTTAGATCATTAATTATCTTTAAAACGGCTTTGCTAAAAGCAGCAGGCGTTTCATGCCTTATAAAATAAAATGCTTAGCATTTGCTTAGCAAAGCAATGAAGTCTGCAGGTGCATGTGACACTCATGTGAGCACTGAACTCTCCTGTTAGCTCTTGTAACAAAGACAAGTTCTATTAATATACATTGAGTAGGTTTCCATAAAAGCAGATGTGTATCTATTTATTTTGGACACGGTCATGGACCTCATTAGCACATGCTAAAAGTCTGGACACTTAAAGTTCATAGAGATCAAATTAATTTCAGTGCCATTTATATCACAATGTTCACCTGGTCACAATGTACAGGCGTCTGTGAGAGTAAGAATAGGCAGTAAGTCATTCAATTGACACTTTGAAGAGACAGCAGTGAATGTTCTCTGTACTCAGTGTAACTTGTAACGTGTTACAACACAACATTGCCCTTTAAATCCGCTGGCCATCATTGAAAATTATCTTTTTTATAAAGGTCTGATACATAGTTTTAAAATTTCATAGTTTAAGCCTTATTACACGGCTCTCTGAAATACATCATTCTGATTGGTCAGTCAGCATTTCCATGTGTCTCCCAGGTACGCCCGACGTCTGCACAAGACTGTACGTCGACTTGTGCCGGAATCTGATGTTCGCTTCTTGCTCTCTGAGAGTGGAAGTGGTAAAGGTGCTGCTATGGTTACAGCCTGGGCTTACAGATTGGCCGATCAGACTCGCCAGATTGCTGAGACGCTGGCAGAGTTCCGGCTGACCAAAGAACAACTACTGGAGGTGAAGAAAAGAATGAGAACTGAGATCCAGAACGGATTGAGCAAGAAAACCCAAAACACAGCCACGGTCAGGATGCTGCCCACCTATGTGCGGAGCACTCCAGATGGAACAGGTAAAAGATCTACAATGAAAACATACAATTGTACAAACAGATCATGTGTTTTTAAATTGTATATTTTTTTAAATATGGGCAAGTAGATCAAATACCATAGGAATCGAGATATGTATTGATTGTACAAATATTACCTGATTTTCCCTTTGCAATGTTATTTGTGTGAACCCTTAACCCTGCTCCAGTGTTCCCCTGCTATGAGCAAATTAAATTCTCTTGATCCTTGTGGAATTGCATCATAATATGATCCTAGGCTTACTCAATGCAGACATATGACATTGTATTATATCCCTGACGGTTATTTAAGCCCAAGGCTCTTAAACTGCAGCCCAGCCAAGAACATAAAATGCCAGCGCATTTATTTATGCGTTCACTATTCGTTTTTGTGTACAGAAAATGGAGACTTCTTGGCTTTGGATCTTGGAGGAACAAACTTCAGGGTGCTGCTGGTAAAGATACGCAGCGGCAAGAAACGAACTGTGGAGATGCATAATAAAATCTATGCCATTCCCATAGAAGTAATGCAGGGAACTGGAGAGGAGGTGTGCAATCACTATTGGATTTTTACCTTGTTAACAGACTAGGTTTAAAAACATCTTTTATACTGTTGTGTAGATACTGTACTACTGGACTTAAAAAAGCATAACAAAAACTGGGAAAAATGATGCATTGCAAAAAGTAATTTTCCAGATAAAGTTTTTAGAATGCAAAATTGCATAGATATTGGGACTTGTTTTCAAAGAATGTATCAAAACAGGTCTTATTACTTTGCAAAGTTTGAGAATATGTTTTGTTTTAAGGATGTTACGAAGCTTTAATGTAAAAGTCGATGATTAGGAAAATGTTTTTTGTTCATTTGTTTTGTGTGCAATTTATTATCTGTTTAACAGATAATGACTCTTAGTAACTAATCTTATACCTTTAAATGAAAAATATAAAATGTTAGCAACATTGTAGCAACAAATGCTTTTGCTTATTCTTCACCAACCACCTGCAGCTCTTTGATCACATTGTGGCCTGCATATCTGACTTCCTGGATTACATGGGAATGAAGAACGCTCGACTGCCCCTGGGCTTTACCTTCTCCTTCCCCTGCAGACAGACCAGCCTGGATGCGGTGAGCTCGATTTTCACTATTTCTTCCTGAGTGAAGATTTAACTCTGTCTGGTCTGTAAATAAAAAACTGATGTTGTTGTGCTGTGATGCATGCAGGGAATTCTGGTTAATTGGACAAAGGGCTTCAAAGCCACAGACTGTGAAGGAGAAGATGTTGTTGGTCTCCTAAGAGAGGGGATCAAAAGGAGAGAGGTAAGTTACAGAATACGGTCCCAAAAGTGACATAACATTCAATTGGTTGATTGATTAATTGATTGGGAAGAAGCGTAGCATATGTTACTGTGTGCATATATTTACACAGTTCTCATGTTTTAATATATGCTGTATTGTACACAGGAGTTTGATTTGGATGTGGTTGCCATAGTGAATGACACAGTGGGTACAATGATGACCTGTGCATATGAGGAACCCACCTGTGAGGTTGGGCTAATCGCAGGTACATTCAATATTATACCACTATCAAAATCAGTTCACAAATAATAGAGCCATTAACTTATGTATGTTGTATTTATACACATTAGCATAACTCAAAACAAGTTTTAATTGTGTTTAAAAGTTTTATGCAGAGGACACAATTGCCCAAATGTATTATTATGTTAAAATTATTTTAAGGTAGAAGCTGTGATGTTTTAAATAAATTGTACCCAGCAGAGAATGTTAAGATGTGTGTCGTTTCAGGAACGGGTAGCAACGCCTGCTACATGGAGGAGACGCGTAACATTGAGACGGTGGATGGAGACGAAGGCAGGATGTGTGTAAACATGGAATGGGGGGCGTTTGGTGACAATGGCTGCTTGGATGACATCAGGACTCAGTATGACAATGCTGTGGATGATCTTTCTCTCAATGCCGGCAAACAGAAGTGAGCATTTCTTACCCATTCAAATGTGTGAGGGATGGATGGTTAAAATGCTGTTGCATTAAACTTCTTTGGTACTTAAGGAAAACTGCAGAAAAATTACTTCGAAATTACTAATGAATTGCTTTTGCTTGAATTTAAAAGTCACTTTGGATAAAAGTGTTTGCTAAAGTAATAAATGGAAAATGTATTCATTTATTAAAAATAGTTCATAAAATCTAACAAGAAAGTCATAATTAAAGTTTAGTGTGTAATTAACTTTAGTGAAGTATTCCAAATGCCTATTGTATTGGTTACGAATAGAATGTTTTAGCATATTTGAGATCTAATTTTAATGTCTGTTTTATTTTCACTACCAGATATGAGAAGATGTGCAGTGGAATGTACCTGGGTGAAATTGTACGGAACATCTTGATTGATTTGACAAAGCGTGGTTTCCTCTTCAGAGGTCAGATCTCTGAGACTCTGAAGACCAGGGGTATCTTCGAAACAAAGTTCCTTTCTCAAATTGAGAGGTACTGCAGCAATGGTCTGATTATAATGTCATAGTCCATCATAAAAACTACTATATATGTCGTATTAAAATACTGAAAAAATTGTGTTTAGGTCATTTTAAATTGTTCACTTTAAATATTTAAAATATTTTCAACTGACTGCTTAATGGTCATGGCTTAAATGTATTGTTGATCTTTCCTTTTAGTGACCGTTTGGCTCTGTTGCAAGTGAGGGCCATTCTGCAGCACCTGGGCTTGGACAGCACATGTGATGACAGTATTATCGTCAAAGAAGTATGTGGAGCAGTTTCCCGCAGGGCAGCTCAGCTCTGTGGGGCAGGAATGGCTGCTGTTGTGGACAAAATCAGAGAGAACCGTGGCCTGGACCATCTGGACATCACTGTTGGGGTGGACGGCACTCTTTATAAGCTTCATCCACAGTGAGTCATTTAAGAATAGATGAATTTTAATTCATATACTAATATTTGTGCTGTTGTGAATTTGCTATTTCCCAGTGGTCTGTTTTTTTAATTACAAAAACTTAAAGGTAGGGTAGGCAATTATTGACTAATATTATTATATTGATATAAATATATTTAGACCACTTTACTGAGTGATTGCTACCAGGATGTAAAGACACTTTCAACCAGCATAACAAAAAATGTTTCTAAAAAAAATATCCTATCCTGCTTTTAAGAACTAGTTCACCCAAAAATAAAAAATCTGTCATCATTAATTTACGCTTATGTCATTTCAAATCTGCCGGACTTTCTTCTGAGAGATTGTACTTGTGATGTTTTACATGCAACTTATTGTCAAGGTTCTTAGAGAACAGCAACTTAAACTGTAGCTTCCTGTAGCTCAGTTGGTAGCACATTAAATTAGCAGCGCAAAGTTGTGGGTTTGATTCCCAGGGGAACACACATACTGACAAAATGTATAACTTAAATGTACTGTAAGTCGCTTTGGATAACAGCGTCTGCCAAATGCATAAATGTAAATGTAAACTTTCACCTGTGTCCCCTCCACAGTTTCTCTCCAATAATGCACCAGACTGTAAAGGAGCTCGCCCCCAACTGCAACGTCAACTTTCTCCTCTCAGAAGATGGAAGCGGGAAAGGTGCTGCCTTGATCACCGCAGTCGGGTGTCGTCTCCGTCAGCAGGAACAAAAGAGCTGAACCCTGCCCAGAACAAACCCTTAGCCCCTTCCTTAGGCTCTGAAACCTCTAAATCTCCATTTACAGCTGTGATTCGCTCTCCTAAACAAAGATCCATTCGCTCATGACCAGAGCTGTGATGTGACCCCTTTTTGCTTTTGATTCACTCCTTTTGAAAGTACATGTTACTGTCAGCCTTTATCTATGTGTGTGTGTGTGTGTGTGTGTGTCTAAGTTTGTTATTAGGGTTTGGTCTGTCTCTGGCCAACCCAAGATGTTCTATAAGATGTTAAATTGTTGTTGAAATATTTATGAATGTATATTGGAAAAGGGAAGAAATGTAAACACAAACATTACAAACATTAAAAGATATTTGACCAATTATTTGAAGATATTATTTATTTTATTTTTATATCTGATGGGTGCATTGTGTAACGTGATGGAAGAGATAGGAATAAATTCCTGAGATGAAGGTATTTTATTAATAATATATCAAGCTAGTTTTAAAAGTATGTGTACTGTCCTTTGTTAGCGTGGCAGATTGTGGTGTAAATATTAAGAAATGCATTGCAAGAGAAATGCTTGCGAACCACAGCAATCTGCCCACTGTATTATCAGGGCCAGAGAGGGAAGGAAATGCAAGTTTAGTCTCGCGATCACAGCTGCCATCCTGTGTAAATCTTTTTTACGTGATCAACACACCCCCTTTTGGGTTGCCCCTTTTATATTGGCCAGATCATATAAATGAATTAGGAAAGGGAAACCTATTAGCCTTTCCTGTACACACTCTGAAACAGTCTTACCTTCTGATAGACTACCTGAAGACTCTAGCAGATTGTTCTACGCATATAGCTTTTGTCAGCTTCTTGCTGCGTATGTTCGCAGATATGCAGGTCATCAGCCCTGTAAAATAGCAGTGCTGATTTCCAGTTTCTGTCCTTCTGTGTGCCCTGGCTTGGTTATTTCTGAGTAGTTAATGTGGGTGAACCTGTGTAGTGATTTAGAGATGAATGCATGACTTATTTGGTAACAGAGGTCTAGCATCCACTGATTTTGTACAATTTCATAGTTGCACTGTATGAATAGATGTTCCTGGAAAACATATATGAGAAAACCATAAAAATATTTTGATGAACTGAATTTGTGTTTTTGTGGTTTCCTTAAGGTGACCAACCAATAACAGTGTTGTTATTTTGTGCAATAAAAGAAATGTCTTTTATAGCTATCCTAAATGAATGTACTAAAGGTTCATTTAAAAGCAGCTTATGTATACTAACATTTTAATTTATTTATATATGTTGTGAACATTTTACTATCACAACATATATTAAGGTATTTTAGATTTTTTTATGGTCAATAAAAGTTAATATTTCATCATTAGTACACACGTTTCTGCATTACTGGCAAAATAAATTATTTTGAATGAATGCAAAATTAAATCTAACTTTAGAATTGACTTAAATTTACTGAAAGAATTGTAATAAAACCCAGATGAATCTTGTCAAACTTTTATTGTCAGTTCAATAATACACTTTATTTTCTTTACATCAGGAACAAGTTTACATTTATACTCACAAATGTTTTAATGTACATGCAGATATACAGATATTACATGCTGTAAACATTAAGTACCATTAAATATTGGCTTGCTTGTTTACATAGAGTACAATTTTAACATTAAAATGTGTGTTTGATTTTGAATTTGTGTTAGCTTTCCTGTGGCCATATAAGTAATATTTTGTGGCCATAGTACATCAAACTTCTTAATCTTCTTGGACGCAAGAATCCCACACAACTAAAACTAATTCTTGGTGCTATAAGATACTGTAATAGTAATATAAAGAACTATTGCAGAATTTATTTAATATTTATTTATTTACAACAGGTCCTCAGATAAAGTTAATGCCAAGTTTGTTGTTTACGTTTAGAGCTGCCACTTGACATTTATTAATTATTTACAGCTTGTTTTAAACCACAATATGTACAGTACATATACAGAATATATTGATCTATATGTATACCAGGACTAACACATCAAGCAGCAATATAAACAAATAAGGCTTGGTGCTTATGCCATGGGAGTATATCTATATTCCACCTGTAAAGGCCACTGAACCCACCACAGAACATTCAAATTTTGCTATGAGGTATTGAATGGAAAATGTGACCATGCATGCTTAATTTTAAGAGGCCAACAAACTCCTTTATTGTTTTTTTTCTATTACTGCAATAGACTCAGGCTTTGATTAGCTTGAATGTGGTATCTTCTGGCTCGTGGGTATGGTTGCGGACCACTATGCTGGTAGTCTCTGCGCGATAACTGCGCCTCATGTGGAAGGTTTTCGTGTACTGCAGTTCCATGTTGTCCTCCTCAGATATCTTCACGAAGGGACACCACTGGAATGCTTTACGGAAACCTGAGCGGAATCTTTTAAAAGCACATAGAACATTGCAAACGGAACAAACTGATAATTCTATAAAACACTAAGTTTTGTGCTAGATTCAAAAGCATTTTTTACAGTACTAGACATTCATTTGACAGTGTAGACTGTAACTTTAATCCAAGGCTAAGCTGGTTATTTACCCATACAGTATAAAATAAGTTCCTAATAAAGACATTCGTGTGAATCCTACACTTAATATTCCACATTAATTTAATTATAATTGTGTGCTTTTACCTTTGGTTTAGACAGCAGTAAATGATGGGGTTATACATAGTGGAGCTCATGGCCAGCCAGAAGATGGCCAGATAGACCTGCTGGATGTAGTGCTGCTTGTAAATGTCCTTGTTGAAGCTTCCCAGAATGAAATAGATGTGGTAGGGAAGCCAACATATTGCAAAGGTCATCACCACCACTATCATCATCTTCACAACCTTCAAGAAATTACAGAGTCTTTGATTTCTACACAAAGAACTATAAAAAAACCAAACCAGACAGTCTATCTACTGGCTAAACAGGGGCCAGCAGACAGGCTTATTATTTAGGACAAAATTAGAAAAAATGTGAAAGAAATGATAAAGCTCATTTCCTGCTCTGCTAGGGGCAATTTTTTCTGTTCCCAAAAAAGGGAAGAGTTTTACCATTGTCTTTTTAAATTATGTACTTTAATTACATTTGATCTCAAAAATTGTACACAATTTGGAATGTGAGTGGGCAATACACTGTCATAAAATTTATTTAAGTGTCTGTGTTTGCATAAATGAATTAAGTCAGTTAAGTGCTGTATTTTGAAAATCTAATAGGCCACAATGCAAACACTCAGTGGAGATTGAGGAGAAACTAAAATTACCAAATACATTACTGAAGTTACATAAGTACAAGCTTTGCTGACCTTGCGTTTTGCCTGGATCTGATTCTGGTAGTGGTCTGATGCTTCTCCAGGGATCTCACTGCCCCACAGCCTGAGGCCCACCAGGCTGTAGGTGACCATCATCACCAGCAGAGGGAGCAAGTAGTTTAGGATAATCACAGCAATCTGATACCTGATGTGATTAAGCGTCACTTCATCAATTAAATCTGTTTGAAATATACTTCAGTTACACAAAATATATAGCTTTGATCATAAACAAACATAAATTAAGATAATTTAAAGTATTTGAAAAGACATCACATGGTTATCAAAAGAAGTGTGTCAACAAACACATTCGAATGATACTACCAGAATTAATAAACACATTTCTTACGAGAGCTGATGTTTTCCTCCATAATCGCCAGGCCATTCCACCATACATACAGTCCGAGGAAAGAAGAATTTGGTACTGGCGTAATAACACTGAGGGAACGCCAGTGAAAAAGCCACAGCCCAGATTACCCCGATCAGAATTTTAGTAGTGGTGGAGGAGAGCCTGGGTTTCAAGGGATGGATTATAGCCATATATCTGCAAATAATAGCCAAATCTTAATGTAAATCAACAATGTAATTATTCACATTCAGGTATAGCGGGAATAACTGAATAACTAAATCATACACCTGCCAAAACGCCTTCAATCATTGACATCCAGTGCATTAGATCTGTTTATGGAAGTTAATTGTATTACAAAATGTAAAGCAGAACCAGAAAATGACGATCGGTTAATTAGCCTACTATATTCTTTATTAACATTAACCGGCTGGCCACTAATTCACACTCCTATGATGAATAGCACGGACAACATCATAATATTATAACAATCGTGTAAATAATGCAGGAGATAGATAAGAGGATTTACCGTCTTACAGGAATCAGAATCTGGGAAGCAGAATTTGCTGTCCAGGTCATTAAATTCATATATAGGCGCAGTATAAAGCACTTTCTATAAAACTTAATGAATAGGTAATTGCAGACAAACTACATTTTTTTTGTCAAATCCAAGAATTTTACATGTTTATCAGCATGTTTTAAAGAGCTTTTTCCAAACATTGTTATGTGACCACAAAACAAAATATTTTGGGCTGCACGGCATACCTTTTGATTTATTTACCATTAGCATGCGCAAAAAATTGCGAAAGTATGGGTTTTGATAGGCTATGGTATAGCTGTCATGCAAATGATGGAATTGTAATTTATTTAATTAATATATGTATTTGATAAAGAAATGTGCTTTCTCGTCCGCTTACCTATCAACAGCAATAGCCGCCATTGAATAAATGCTTGAGAACATTGCTGTTATTGGAAAGAAGTTTTGAAATTTACAGTATCCCAAACCAAAATACCAGTCATTGTGCAAAGCGTAAACGAAATTGAAGACCGTGTTAAAAGTTGCCATCGACGCATCGGAAAAGGCGAGATTTACAATAAAGTAGTTGGTCACTGTCCTCATTCGTTTGTGTGCCAAGATTATCCAAATAACTGTGACATTTCCAATAACAGAAACAATAACGATTAAACAATATGCAATCGCCCAGAGTGCCACCTGCCAGTCCGGTTGCTCGAAAAGGTTGGTGGAGGTTTCATTTACATCCTCCTCCTCGTAACGGAGAGATGCTGAGAAGGGGTCCAAAGTAGTATCCATCGCAGTTGTTCGTATACACAGGAAATAAATCAATTTAACACGCTTATTCCAGAAAGTTGTTTAATCGCTCCTCTTGAAATACGACATTGTAAAACTGTGTGTTTTGAACACATGCACAGTTTATTCTCCAAACGATAAATGTTGAATCCGATTTTATCAGCGCGCCAAACGCCCTGCTGGAGTGCGTTATTGTGCCTGCAGTGATCCTAGTGCTAAGAAACTGAAGGAATTTGCGCCAAATGTTGTTAGGGGTGTGCCGGGTCCGATGCAATGACGTTTGAGTAAAACTCATTTCTGATTCATTCTTATGACGTACAACATCCAGGCGCAACAAAATCCTATTGAAACCTGGCAAAATCAAGAGATTTAAGTGGTATGGCATTGACGCGTTTATTGTGGACAGCTTGTAGTCATGTATTATTGCCAAACCCCTGCTGCGCACACTTATGGAAATGTGTCACAATTTACAGTCATGTGTGGGGTCTTGTTCTCCGGAGAGGTTGCTTAGCTACCTTCATTTCTACAATTGTTTAAGGTGGTATTGTTCATTGACTGGGAAATGTGTGGCAGCTGTCTTGGCAGCAGCTGGAAAATGTGGGAAGTGAATAGTGCACATTACTCTTATTAGGACATTTGGTATGAGCTATTTTAGACTGACATTCATTGATCTTTATGATACCATATAGGTCATGATAAGTAAGCATTATATTTTGACCAACAAACTAAAAGAAAGTTTCTTTACCTCTAAGTCAGACTTACCAATTCTGCTGCACCCCGGCATCTTTAAAATTGTGACAATTGCTATCATTTCCTTATTATTATTTTTTTTTATTATTTTAGTCCTAATTATTACATGACTTTGCACTAGCTGCCATGTGCTTACTTAGAGTGTTGGTAACTATAAGATGATGTTAAGTAAAATCAGATCAGGTCAAATGCTCAAGACAACACTGAAGTGTTATGGTTCGTTAATATTCTAATCTAATCACTGCAAATATCTAATATCCAATTACTGGTCAGGTAAAGTGTGGCCAGTCTTCAAAACACAATAAAGGAAACTGGTATCAGTGTCAGATGTGCTAGAGGAGAACTGGCCCTCCTGGTTCAGTCTGGTTTCTCCCAAGGTTTCTTCTCTATTTATACACCATTGGAGTTTTGGTTTCCTTGCCACTGTTGTCTTTGGCTTGCTCACTGGGAGACTCCGTGACTGGAGACTGCTGTTTTATACTTTACTATAATATTGCTTTTGCTGTAATATAATTTAACCCTAGGTAGGTCCAAGGTGCTTGCCATTAGATTTGCTTATTTCCTAACTCTGGGTCGGAACGTAAAGGTAGAAATAGAATCCATTTAAAACATCTAATGTTGGCTGTGCTGGCACAGCCTTTTTCAGGGTGGTGGGTTGGGTCACAGGGTGGGCAGGGCTGCAGTGGGCAGGGTCTCATGCAGAGTTCAAAGTAGTGCTTATACAAATAGTAATAAATGCACCAAAAAACACATTTTTTACTGCACTTTTCTATAATAAAGTACAACGTCTTGATTGTTTTTTACTATACTTAATGTGTATAATTTTCATATTTATTTAAGGTGCGGCAGTGTATGTTTGCAAGTTTCTTGGGAAATTACATTTTGTTGATCTCTCTGTTTATTGTTTAAATGTTGTCTTGCTTCTTGATTACCTGATGATCAATTAACCAAAATACTTCTATGTGTGGTTATACTATGCACAAAGTGGCCTATAAACGCAACAGTGCTGTCCGTTTTTCTGTGCTGTCTCCCAAATCCACTTTCACATTGGTGATTTCACATCCGTCAATGTGACACAGAAATGCTTCCACATAACGTGCTTGATCTCTCTGCTCTGCAAAAAAGGCCAGTAAAACTAATTTTAAGTTTTTAAAGTTTACGTTTTTTATTTCTAAGTTTTTTAATTCAGTTTTTGTGTTAAATCCAAAATCTAACATATAAATGATAAAAAATAAACTTCTGAATTGGCTATGTGCAAATCTGCGTTCTCATTGATCCAACTGTCCGTCAATCAAAATATTCTTATTCATGACAGTGTTTCAGGTAGACGATGCAAACAAACCAGGAAGTCTGGAAATATGATCGCTAGTTACAGCTTTTAAACATGTCAGATGAAGTCCGATATTGCGAGAGGTGCTCGTACCTCTTTCTCAAGTTCTTTTTAATCGTTTATGCAACACTTTTCTGGGTGAGTTTGATTGCTTGTTTTTTATTATCTCTGCTGTGTTTAATCGATGGAGCAGGGCAGTGACTGTACGTCAGCAAAGGTGCGCAGGTGTTCACACTTCCGTTTCAGCGTCCTCAACGTT
Source organism: Botia almorhae (assembly GCA_036877575.1). Taxonomy (NCBI): domain Eukaryota; kingdom Metazoa; phylum Chordata; class Actinopteri; order Cypriniformes; family Botiidae; genus Botia; species Botia almorhae. The sequence goes on from JAZGTJ010000138.1 coordinate 123,532, forward strand.
TCTTCTACGACGTTCGCGTTATTGTGCTATTATTTATTATACAGTGCAGTGGGTGACACAAAGTAGACTGCGTTTATTGTTTAAATGTTGTCTTGCTTCTTGATTACTTGACGATCAATTAACCAAAATACTTCTATATGTGGTTATACTATGCACAAAAGTGCCCTATAAACGCAACAGTGCTGTCCGTTTTTCTGTGCGACAGCTTTTCTTCAGATATCAGTTTATATGTTTATTTGTTTGCTCTTTGATCTCTGACGTAGAAGGTCATGTTTGTTTTGACCTATAGGTGTACAATACATTTTTGAGGTGGAGTGCAATTCAGTTAATTTAAGATTAAATTGTGTGATAAATTTGCTGCCATGCTTCACAGGATCTATTTTATATCTAATAACATTCCCACTAGTCTATCTCATAAAAAATATATTTATTCATTGTTTTACACCACTTTAGAATCTAAGGCTATATTAAATTCATAAAAATGGTTAATCCACGCCAGTTCTGCTAAACCACGTGTCTTTGGACTATGGGAGGAAACCGGAGTACCTGGCAGAAATCCATGTGGACACACAGAGAACATGCTAACTACACACACAGAGTTATTCTGGCTCAGCCAGGACTTGAACCGGGGACCTTTCAATAATGCAACAGTGCTACTTACTGAGCCACTGTGCTGCCCCTCTGTAATGTTATATAATAATATATATTTTAGATATTAATGCTATTTACATACTTTATTATATGTATGTTAAAAGTATGTTTTTGTAGAAGTGTTTTGGGGAGACTGTAACATTCTCTGGTCATATTTATTCTCATGCATTATTGAAAGACATTTAAGTGTATTGTGAATGAAAGGCTGATGACAAAGCCACTTAACATTGCAGCAGAGGTTTGAAATGCTGAAGGCCGCATCATTGTGCTTCTCCAGTCTTCTGCCAGGAGCACGTCTGTACGTGTTGAACCCATCACACTGACAGCGTAAACAATGGGCCCCACACAACCCTATTTCTCTCTGTTATGCCACCAACTGAGGCTCCTGGTGGCCTTTTGGCACCTTCATCCCAGTGCTGGCTGACCCAGTGCACACTTTGTTCTGCTGGCCTAGAGTTGCTATTAAGCCCACAAAGGCATTTGATCCTATCATCTTTGTTGATTAATGTGCACTTAGGTAGATTGGTAAGAAGCCATCTTAAGTACATTGTTCTTGTCTTGCATACTTGCAGACAGGCTAAACTAATTGGCTTGGAGAGGATGAAAGAGTTAACCGATTGGCTCAGTGGAATGGGAGTTAGTTTTAGATTTTGAATGTAACTTAACGTTGTTTTGACTTGTATATCTTTGCAGCGGTTAAGTGTTAGAATCGCTGTAGATTGCTGTCAAGAGAATCTGTGTTTTAATATGTCTTTCAAGTAATTCAAATGTTTGTTTAAGCAATGTAGTTTCTCATAAACGCGCATGGAAATAAATGGATGAAGCATAACTAGCCATGACCACCAAAATGGAACAAGACCTCAGCCAGAGAGAAGCATCCTTCGAACTCCAACATCTTTGCGTTGGTGGTCTTCAGCTCCATTGATCTTTATGCGTTCAGTCTTTAGAGTCAGCCAAAAAAGGCTGTAACTGGCTAACACTTTTCAGTGTTTCCTAAAAAATTTCCTAAAAGCTTTTGAAACTTGATTGATAGACCTTAACACTAGACTTTTTTTTGTTTTGTGTTTCTTCCAGTCTATTGATGTCTCATAAGATTTCAATCACTGACATATTCTGTATTAGTGACATGAATTATGATATTATTCAGTTTTGATGCTGCTCTGTTAATGGTTTTAATATTATATAACATCTGCATTATTATTTTGGTGTTGAATCTTGGTGTATTTTCATACCAATCTTACCAAATTTCATACCAATCTTACAATGTCTCTGTTCATCTGAGAAACAGGTAAGGCTATTTGTAATTTACTGCTTATGTAAAGTGAGAAAGTAGGAGAAATAAGTGGTGTAGGGACAGTTCCGTACAAGAAGGAGTGCATTAACAGTACAAATTAGTTGCAAAGCCCCCATGTTCACACACACATGCAGTTAACAGGTATAAAGGGGTTGTACTGCAATTATCAGAGGCCCATTATACTGGTTATTATTTAATTATGGCATTAGGCTGCATCATGGAAGCTCTGTGTTTATTTCTCTTGGATACTAAACCGCATTTACTGCTGTATGTCAGTTGTGCACAAGTTCACTGGCATCTGTTTCACCCAAATCCACTTTCACATTAGTCATTTCACATCCGTCATTGTGACACAGAAATGCTTCCACATAACGTGCTTTAATTCTTTAATTAGCAAACTAGAGCTCAAGTAGAATATGATAATCATGTAAAATATTTCCAAATGGAAATCACATCTACACCATCAGGGTATCTATTAACATTTGGGGTTAGAATACATTAACACAGGAGATCAAAATTCCACATAGCTCTACTTTGCTCTTAAAAACACATAAATACCTTTAAATATATAAATCATACTAAAGAATATGCTCTTACTTTCACGTATAATAATGTTCATATCCTTGTTAGGCTTTTTATTGAGACCCTGTAGTCATATTCTAGCCTGTAGTCTGTAGTTTGTTGTTATTGACCCATGTACGTTTGACAGGAATTTAGATCAGTAAAACATCACTGTGTCTGATGTCATTGTATCACCTTGTGTCTGATCTAGATTTATAATAATTGAAAATGGTCTTATTGTCTTATTGTGATAGGGGGCTTCATTTTGGCCATCGGCATTTATGCAGAAGTGGAGAGGCAGCGCTACAAAACCCTAGAGGGAGGGTTTTCTGGCTCCTGCTATTATTCTCATTGTCCAGGGTGTGATCATGTTTATCATCTCCTTTATTGGTGTCCTGGCATCTCTCATAGACAATTTGTGCCTTCTTAAAGTGGTAAGTGTCCACCTGTCCATCAGGCTCTCGCATACAGAAGTGCCTCCAAATCTGGGTTTCAAAACACTATGAAAATTTTAAGATACAATGTCAAAGTGCCGTGGCTCAGTCTTTAAAAATGTGTGTGAGATCCTTGCATCCATTGCGGTTAGCAAGAACATGTAAATGGGCCACTAATAGATCAAAAAGGTCATCGCTAAATAGCAGACAGAATGCAGCTAGAATTCCTAGTGTTTAACCAGCTGGTTATGCCAGAGGGTTTGATGACAACCATATTGTAGTCACTAAAATGACACGTAATATCCTTGGAAGTGCAGACACGAGTTTCCCTGTAAATGTGAAATTACAGGTAATTTGATAGATTAATAGATGCTGTCCATGGATACAGGGAACTGCTTTGTAATTCAAATGTATATATACATATATGCTTTCATTCAAATACACACCTTTAATATCTCTTGTTTCTTTTTTCAAATAACTGATCTTATCAGCTTCTCGTTAAAAACTGTACTGAACTATTGGTAACCAGGTCAGTTTATAAAGCGAATAGTTCATTTATCAGTTGTAATAAGTTTTGCATAGTTTGAATAATCCTTTAACTCACGCAAACCAACATGAACTTGGTTGCATACATTTACTGCCGATATGAAGCAACCCTTCTGTTTTGCCTATAGAATCATGCAGTGAAAACAACAGCACTACAACACATTTATTATTACACACAATTATGCAATTATTGGCTAATTTTTAACAAGTTTGAAAATAAGAGACACTGTTTTTCTCCTAGTTTATATGTTGATTCTGCTTTCCAATCACACACTAGGAAAATCAGGTGATAGAATTTATGAGCTATTTGTATTCACTGGTCCATCTACCTTGTGAAAATTTTACAGGTGCTAAACACACATACAAGGCAAAATTGAGGTGTAGGACTGTTGTTTGTTTATGCGGTGATGTGCATGCGTTTGTTTGAAAATGTGTGTTTGTTTAAAATCTGCTGTTTCCTTTTGCCTTGCAGTTTCTGTACTCTTTGGCATTTTGTCTTATTTTGAAACTTGGTGGTGGGGTTGTTGCTCTAATCTTTAGGACACAGGTACAGTGTGTAATCCATTTATCACTGTATTAACTGTTTCATTAGTTTGCTACATATTATAATGTTACATTTACTATTGATGTACAGGTTGTTTTGTTTGTTCACAATGGCAGAAGGTGGCATAAGCCATAATAAAATACATAAAGAAATGTGTAATGTCAGTATTGCACCATTCCTAAATCAGTAAAATTGCATGTAAATTTTGTAGCTATGAAATGTGGCACTCAATATTTATAAGTCTTGAATGACAGTTCCCTTGTTATTCATTTCACTGGGCTTAATACTGATGTGAGAAAGATAATTGTGACAACTGTTACATAGTTGCTGGGTCATGATTGTTATCTGATTAAATGAGGTCGTTGGAAGTGTTTGGCTTCTTGACAATCCAGCAATCATGATACAAAAGAGATTTGAAGGCAGAGCATAATTACCCATCATTGTGAACTTTAAATCATTTTTTATAAGAGCGTAATTGTACCAGTCTAATATTACAATAGTTTATTTCTAAATTTGCATTGCAAAACCGAATGAGAGCAAAACACAAGATCAATATAATTTGTTACAAGAAATCGTACGTAGGAAATGTTACATATGCAATAACAAACAAATAAATATACGCAGAATTAGAACGTTATTTTATGCTGTACCTCTGATCTTCCTGTGCCCTGTAGACAGTGGACCTTCTCAACAAAAACATCCGCAAAGGCATCGTGAATTACTATGATGACCTTGATTTCAAAAACATCATGGACTTCGTTCAGGAAACGGTAAGAAATTGTGCCAACCCGAAAGACTGCTAAAGCATCTTTTAATTTGATCTGTGCTTTTATACATGCATACATAGTTCTGAAAAAATGTGTAATGCATTACATTCCTTGATCAATCGTAAAGCTGTTTATTTACAGTAAAAGCGTGTATAATATCTACATACTATTTTCCCTTGTATAGTAGAGTCTTAAGTGTATTAACCATTTGCTTTCATGTGTCAAGATTTTTGTGTCCATGTGGGTACTTTTAGAATATAGGGGAAAATTCGATATGTTTTTATTGAGGCTATAACAAAGGTCTTCTCCACCTACTGAAGTATCAGAATCCTTAACATGTCCAATCAATAATGAGTATGTATACTGTACTTTTAGTGGCTTTGAGGTAAATTTATGCTTGTCAGAATAACTCTATACCAGTCCGCTGACTGCAGAACTCCACCCTGTGCATCTGTATGCACCTGTATAATCACGGTCAGGTTTAATTATATAAAAAATATTACTGCTTATTTATTGTATTATCAGACATGGCTTTGACTGACAAGAAAAACACCAACAAGAACTAAAAGACTAAGGCCAGTCAGTTTCAAACTAATAATTTCCTGCCCTGTCATGATAAGATTTAGCACATTATATTGGGTGCATTGTTAAGTTAAGGGATTACTGTAGTTCCTTTTTGAACCACTTGTAGTGCCTGCTATAGCAGTCTTTTACAGTAGTTTGTAATTGTATTTTGTCAGTATTTAAAATGCTTATATTTAACAACTGTTTGCAGAAACAAGCTCAATTTGTCAGAGTGTTTTCTGTCACACCTGCAGGGGGAAGTGGCTTTACTGCTAAAGGGTCATTCTCATTTAGATGTGACAGACGCCCCGTGCTGCGTTTATTTGTGTTTGCTTTCTGCAACAGATTGCAATTATGTGCTTTATTTTTTTTAATTGGTCGTGATGTAATTGTCCTACACCAGTGAATATGTTTCTTTTGACAATCAACCAATCAAAAAAAGGAATTGCCTCAAATGATATTCATTGCCATTGAAATGAGCCGAGGGTTTGGAATATGAATTGTGCCATTCAGTGAGAAAAGACTGGAGTCTAATATTTATTCATGCTTTTTCTTTGAAAGCTGTTGGCTCAATAAATGAATATAAAGCAGTTCAGATTGCATTTCATGTACTGTCAATATAGCTGGAATTGAACAGAAGACAACACAAGAAATGTAATCCTGAACATGTTAAACCATTTTTTTATGTAATGTACCAATATTTTCCAGTAGTCTTGTACATTAGATGTTGATGTACTGAACTTTTGAAGTTCTGAACACAGGTTCGGGAGGAGCTTGTTCATATAATTATGTCAGTCATCATTTTAATATACAATCGGCATCTTGCATCATTTACATTTATTAATTTAGCAGACACTTTTATCCAAAGCGACTTATAAAGAGAGAGAAAGAGAGCATTTAACATTTTTCCCTAAGAACCAACAAGCCAAGACTACAAATCCAAATAATCCAAATAAACAAATAAACAAGTGGGAATTGCTTTCTGATGCTTGGAGAGGATAAACAGTAAAAGTTTTTTTTGTTGTTGAACAGAGTATAAGGGATTAATTAGGCCCCTCCCCATTATTACATGTAGTTTTCATAATCTGTGTTTATCATGCATTACTATCTGTGTGCATTAATAGTAACTTTACTATTACATAGCTTTCATTATATACTTTAGTCCAGATCTTAGAGCCCAAATGGAATCCAGCCCTCCATATTGGATAGTTTAGATAATAGATAGATAATTTATTCTGTTATGTTAATGATAATGATAATATAAACTTAAAGCATAGCCTCAACTGATCAGATGAGAAAACAACCAGTTTCACACAGAAATGTATAGTCATCCTCTTATACAGTGCTGATATTTCTATCAAGTACATTTACAGTACATTTGTTGTACTGTTTTAAAGTGAAATGTTTTGTGTCCATATAATGGAAGTCAATAGGTGCTGCTGTTGTTTGGTTACCAGTGTACGTCAAAATATCTTATTTTGTGTTCGTCAGAAAAAGTCATACGCGTTTGGAATGACATAAAGGTGAGTAAATGGAAAAATGTTTATTTTGGGTGAGCCATCCCGTCTGTTTTTCTAGTTCAAATGTTGTGGAGGAAATGAGTACAGTGACTGGGAGGTCAACATGTATCATAACTGCAGTGCTACTGGACCTTTAGCCTGTGGAGTTCCTTATACCTGCTGTGTGAACAAGGTCTGTGAATATTTTTCATTCTCTATTGCAATATGAACATGACTTACATTATGTTTGCTATTTAACGTATCCCATATATGTGATGCATCTTTAAAAATATATGTCTTCAGTTTGTCAAAGCACACATACACATTAGATCAAGTAGTCCAACTTTTACCTAGTTCAAAGAATTGTAATAACTCTTACTTTTCCATGTTTTAATATGAGCTAAACTATTGTGAATGTGTAATAAAACAACATAGTTCTTCAAAAGCATGTTTTTCTCCAGGATCTGATTGCATGTGTTGTATCTTAAAACATTTACTGCTCTGTGTCACCTCAGTAAACTTTGGCAAAGTTACTGTTGTAAACTGCACCATTTTGTCAGGAAATATATAAATCTTCTTTAAACAAGAAACATGGTGCTGTACTAAATTAGACAATTGTGCTATATGTAGCTCTATTTATTATATGTTCACTTCAGATGTGTGTGCCAATCAGAACTGAAGTGAGAGGCAATTTAAATTCCTGAAACACTGAAAAAACACTGGTTTACATTATTGAAATCAAACGCTTTCACTGCTTTTATCATTGAGTTTTCATGTACTGTTTGTTTACCTGAAAGGAGACAGAAGCAGTAAAAAGTGACGTATGGTCTAATGAGCCGCATGAACGAAAATAAATTGATTTTGCCTTTATAAACCCTGTTGAGATTCAGTGAATTAATTAGCATATGACACATTTTACAAACATGCAAAATAGTGGCACTACATCCAGTAAATTGGGAAAGAACTATTAGAAAGCATCTATTTTTTTCTTGTCACATTTTCAGTGCTTGCTTTGGTTTATTTAGTTGCTACATTTTTTTGGCAAGGTTATGTGGCATGATAGAGGTGCCAGCTATTTTTACTTGTTTGTGTTATGCCCATTTATTTTCTTGTTAAGCTTTCTTAACACAACCCAGAGCGTTCTCAGCAAGACCCAGCAGCTTGATATTGGCTTAACCTGGGTATCGTAAGGGCTCATTTGTCAATTTTGCGAAGAACAGTTGAAAAAGTAGGTCCCTTAAAGTGCAACGCTAAAGAAGCTTGGGATTGTGTAACCGTCTTACGCTCATTCAAGGGGCATTCATTTTTCATTAGCTTTAAAACAAACACTGAGTCTGTTTTCTATCGTCTAGCCCCAACTATGTGCAGATTACCTGTGGAACATCATTACCTCATTATTGTCTTAGTCTAAAGCGAAGCTGCTGCTTTTTACATATGAAGGTTACATTTGCATATCTACAAAACATTTATTTTAATACTAATTAAATCATTTTTAATCCTACTCTATGGAAGATAAGACTGTTGGTTTAAAGGAGATGGACATCAATTGTCACATTGTTCTCTGCTTCGACACCAGATATGACACTGCTTAAGCACTTAGATGTATGAAGAATTATTATACTCTGAGATGGAACTCCTTGTCATCTTGATTAACTCTTCTGTTGGCCACAGTTTCAACAACACTGGCACCACCAGAAGAGACAAACTTGAGAGCAATGATTAATGACCAACACCGCCACCCGCATATTATCATCTGCTTTTCATGCTTTGTAGCATCAAGTTAATCAAGCTCTTGTCATCTTAATATGCTGTACAGCTCCTGGTCCAAGCTCTTGACTACCGCAATGCTTTGTTTGCCAGACTCCATCTAACATAATTAAGTCATTACACATGGTCCAGACTGCGGCAGCACGTCTGGTCTTCAATCAGCAGAAGACAACCCATGTCACAATCCTCTTGATCTCACTCCATTGGCTAACTATTGCAGCCCACATCAAATTCAAGACTTTAACTTTGGATTTCAGGACCGCCACTTGATCAGCACACTCCTCCTGATCTTTGTCCCCTACAGTTCACTGCGGTCAATAATCGAGAAGCTCCTGCTGGTTCTGTCACAGAGGCACAGAGTCACAGAGTCATATCATTCACTTTCTCTGTTTTTCTGCAGTGGAATGAGTATGTTACCTCAACCTAGTCCACCAAGATGAGAGGAAATGCATTTCTTCTGTTTGCACTTAACTGGACCACAACCAATAAAGCTTTTGCACCCATTTTCTAGTTTGTCTCCTGTTGTGCTTGTCACAAGTGTGACTATTGATTTTGTCATTTATGCTGCATCACATGTTCTATGGGTTCTCAGGCAACCGTATCACATTTTGGACTGTAATCTCAGTCATATATCAGTTTACATGGAACTTTTTCATTTTTGAAGAGGCTTCATGGAAATACATTCAAATAGAATTAGAACATGTGCAATTACTCGGCAAATAATTTAACCTTAATTTATCAAGTTCGGTATTTTTAGCATTGCAATTACTTCCTATTAAAATAAATTGGAGTACTTGTTCAATTGAGATTAGGAAATCAACAAATTTTTAAATTTTATATTCATGACACAATTTCCAAATTTATTAGGATGATACGACTTTGTTTGCTTCTGTTTTACAGCCGTTTGAAGTTGTTAATACCATGTGTGGATACAAAGTCCTGGAGAAACAGGTAGATTTCCTGTCTAATTTAATGTCAGCTCATTAATGTCAGCCCACCCCATCTTTATGAGGATGCATTTATCAGAGTTGTTAAGGTTAGAGCTGGTCTTATGAAAAGAAAGTTAGGGTAACTAGTTTAGTTGTAAAATTATTCATTTCCTGTGGTGATTCACTACTTCTAGTGGTTGTTGTTTAGAGGGATCAAAGGTTAATGAGTAATTGAGTCATCTGGGTAGAGCAATGAGGAACACCTCAGAATTTAAACAGGCTATGAGGATATGCACCATGCCATGAATGACGATGTGCTTTATAATGGAGCAGCATCCAATTAGCATCCAGCTATGCACTGAGAGCCAGTTGTTGACACTTATATAATATATATATATATATATATATATATATGTTTATATAATAAAAGAGATGACCCACAAATATAACCTCTGTTTATGTGCCCTGACCTTTGTCTGCAGAGGCTAGATAATACAGAGGTCATCTACATTTGAGGTTGCACTAATGCAGTCTTTATATGGTTCATGGACAACTGCAAAATTTTGGCTGGAGTTCTTTTGGGTATCTTACTGCCTCAGGTAAGACTCGTGCTTATCAATGAAGTGTTGGTATATAAATTGTCTGCATAGCTAAAGGTTTTTAATAAACATACATTTTTCTCTGTTTTTTATTTGAGTTTGCAAGCTTGCCAAGAACAAAGTGAAATTTAGTTTTGTTTTACTGTATGAGCCTGTTTTGTCAGTCATCTACATGATGACTCGTTCCTTTTTTCTATTCTTTATTTTATGGCTCTTTCCACGGCACAATGAGTGAATTAGTTTAAGATGTTAAGTATACATTTATCAATAACTGCAAACCAACTCAAATACATAAAATCAATTAACATGGTTCAGTTTAAACAGTGTTTAGACAAGTGCCAAGTGACAAATTTTGATAATATGATTTCAAAATGAATAGATAGTTAAACAGCTGGTGAAAAATAACAAGAAGGCTCTACAACTGGTCTTGTTTTGGGCCCGGTTGTAGCTCTGTTCTTTCTTTGTTGGAGGTGAAGGATTAGACACAGTACATTTTGTTTGAGGCTCTGAAGTGTCCATTCCTAAAAGTAAATGGACCTTTTCAGAAAATTGTAGAATATTACATTTGTTTGGTCTATTTCATTTCTGGCTTCACAGGATTGTGAACAAATGCTATAATTTCCCAGTTTTGTGTCTGCTGTCCTTACTGGTACAAACCATTTGTGATTCTGCATATTCTTATGAATATTCAACATGACAACATATTTTAGTTTTAAATATTTTGATATTCAGTGTTATTATTTGTTTATCACCCCTGCAACCAGCTCCTATCGTTGTATGTTTACAAATAATCTTGTCACATGGCTGTTTTATAAAGCCTATTCATGCTTATCAGTTATTACAGATATTACAGCACAACACATCTTCAAGGGCTCTTTCATTTCATCCCACAGTCATTTTCAGCCTGTAATCATGGTAGAAGGACCTCATGCTTTCATCTAGTCATCTGGTATTCAAACAGACTAGCAGGATTAAACATTCTAGCAGTAATGACAACAGAAGCGCACACATTAACTGTTCCACAACAGCAAGGCCTGTGTCAATATTAGCTGTGCTAATATTCAGTACAACAGCACTCTTTCCCATAGGATATTGCTTAATTATATAACAGCTCCACAGCGAGAATTAACAGAGTAACTTTTGGATACATTATGGCCTGTTATTTTGTCTATTTTTGCTCTGTTAATGAAAATCTCTGTTATCTAGTTTTATGGGGATTTTTTATCCATTTGTTATTCATGTTACATCACAATCTGTACCTGTGCAGAACTTCGGCCTAGTGAAGTAGACCCCTTTATAAAATATCGTCTCATTAAGAGTTTTCCGCACTGATGAAGAGGTGGGTGGCGAGAGAAACGCTGTTCAAATTCACACTTTTTCTCCAAAAAAGTTCCATGAGCAGACAGGTTTTGAACAAATTAACAGTCTGTAAATCCATCTCGCTTTCAAAGCAGCTTCTAATGTGCAGCTGTGGCTGTGGGTCCCTCTGCTTTAACCTGTTGCCTTTAACGCACTGACAAACACAGCTGCACAGAACAGAGCACAGATGTGGATTATCATATTCACACAAACTTTGAAACCATTAGGTAACCGTTTCAAAAATGCAGCAACTTCTGCAGCCCCTCAAAACACAGACACACACATAGAAAAGTAATTTCAAAAGACACATCACAGAAGTGATGAGAATATGAATGAAACTAAGTGTAACAGGTCACCCTGTTTCTATCTGTAACCGTTTTCCCAGGAAATAAGAAATATAAAATATAAAAACTTCCAGCAATGTTTTGGCCATATTGACACAGATATTCACATTATAACAACGCAGATGTCGTATTGGATTATTAAAGATGGCATCTGAACATTTTTGCAATGTGCAAATATCAGTCTTTTGGATCCAGTCTTTATTAAATGACATAACTGAGCTCCATGCATGACTGCGCAGGTGTGTGTTCGTGTGTGCATGGATCTTTGTACATGGTGGAGGCTTGTATACAACTCTTTATTGCTTCATTTCAGTTTTTTAGTCAAGAGCATTTTATATTTATAAAAAAGTACTCTGAAAAACTGTCACTGAAAACACAGGATCACAGAATAGTGGTGAAAGTGTCTTTACCGTAAATGGCAATTTACAACCAGAGGTAGCTAAGGCAGTCATAAATCAGTCTGCCCACCCTGTAAACCTTCCCAGTTGTTATTGGAAGATTTATGTTACTCTGAAGAGAATGTTGAAGTATTCGGATTAGCACAGAATCTTTGGAAATATTTTAAACCAGTTAATTTCATCATTATACTGTAGGTGTTCCTAACAGTTTAGATTGGTTTGCTCCTCATTTGGATGAGTGTAGATTAACATGCAAAAATATCAGGGAGTGCTGGCAAAAATGCAAGAATGCAAGAATTTAGTTCACTCAAAATGATTATACAGACAAAATATTATAAAATACATGAAATATTTATGTCTGCATTAAATTTTAGTACTGTTATTTAGAAGGTGGCACAAATCAGGAACCGAAGGCACCATATAAATAAAAGGTAAAGTGTGGACATGTAGCCAACAGCAATGATGGAAAGTTATTCCATCATTGTAGTTTACAAAGTTCTTGGATCTGGAGTCTATGAGGCAAACAGTGAGCTAGTCTATGATTTGCATCTGATTTCAGAGGTAGGATATATTATTGAATTGTAGCTTATAGGTAATGGGTCATTGTTCTGCCTTGTTAAACAGAAACAGGGTCTTGAATCTGATTGTGGAGCCAGTGGAAAGTTAAAACAGGAGAACCAGCTGAACCAGCAGTAGCATTTGAAATGTGCTCAGAGGGTTAAAATAAAGCAAGACATATAAACATAACCAAACCAAAACGTTTTACCCCAAAGCTTTCCACAGTGACCAAACCATGTTATCTTTAAAACACTATTACACAAAAATAATCAGCAGTCTCTTTTTTGTAGTTTTTTGGGGTGATCTTTACCTGGCTGTACATCACCCATGTGGAAGATGCCATTAAGGAGTATGGACACTACATGGCTGGTCTTTTGGACAGTGGACCCCAGGGGACCAAGGGCCAGGGCAGGCTTGCCAAATGCTGCAAGTGCATGCCTCTGATTGATTAAATCTCCTGAACCAATGTCTTAAACACAATGAGGGAAAAACACATGCACATGTATCACCTGCTGTGGCTGAAATTAATTGTTTGTAGCTCAAACACAACAGTGCCATTTGTGAAACACAACAGTGCAATTGCTATTATGTCAGATGCACTGGTACATACACATATCTGTACTTTTATTACAGTAATGCCCATAGTTTATTTTATCAGTAGCAAGGTGAAATGGGTGGTACAACAACTCTCTTGTTTTATTTTCAGGATCATCATTCTACTATTACCTTAAAAACCCTAAAGATGACAAATTTTTCATGCCACTTGGCATGAAATTTCCACATGTTGACCTGTTGGTCAGAATATGTTCTGCACAGTTTAGCTTTGTTTGAGAGTCCTGCAGCTATTTGTCACAATAAGACTTTATATAAAAATATCTATTTATATAAAAAAGTCTACTATTTATATAACTGCTTTATTTATAATAAGTTGTCCACAATAAATAATGGTTAAATAAATTCAGATAAATGTTGACCATAAAACACTGACCAGAGAACAAAAGTGCTTTCAGAATTACCTTTCATGTTTTCATTATTTGTTTCATAATATTATGAAAACTATTATTACCTCACAATGTCTACAAAACATAGTTTGTTCCTCTGCCTAAAGGAACTCTAAAGATACTCCTCATTTTTTGCTTTTTATTTTGTAATCTGTACATTTTAATAACACACTTTACATTTAGAATATCTCATGCTGTATATTATTGACAGTACATTATACGCAGGCCTTTCTCAGTCTGTCAATCAAAACAATCTGTATGTGTACGTCTTTGTGTATATACGTTGTCCTAAAGTGTTAAATCACTCAATGGTATTTTCCTTTATTGACTACAGTCTGTTTTGCTGTTGTATCTTGTTTTGTATAAATACGGAAAATCTTGACAAACAAACACCTAGCTCTTAACCTGTTTATATGGTAAATGCATAAACAGGAAAAATCATCAGACTGCATATTTATTTTAAAAATATTTAATTTGTGTACTACTGAAATTTGTGGCAGATTACTAAATGAGTTTTTATGCAACTGCATGCACTACATTTAGCATTAGTTATAAAGTCATTATGCAATAAAAGATAATTATATGTATGTGTTGTGTTGACCTTACTGTTAACGGAGTGAACACAGTTGGGATCCTGCTAAATGAATGAATAAATGAATGAATAAATGATGTTTTCAGAGTTATGTACTTTTTTTGTCATACTGCTTTGGCTTCACATGGGGGTGAATATTCTGAATATTTCCCTCGTATAGGGGGTGGCATCACATGTAACTGCATAATTTGTTACAATTTCATTTGTTCAATTTCCTCCATCTTACAATAAGGTGTAGCCTGTATAACTTTGTTAAATTATAACAGATAACCAAAAAAAAAAAATTTTGGCTTTGTTACACACACACAATAATTAGACAATAATTAAGACAATAATTAGTTACACAGATCCTGAACCTGTGTTTTTAGTTATTGTCATCAGTGCTTGTAAGTAAACAATATGTAAAGATGAATCAGTTTTTGGTCGTCTCCCATATCCAGGTGCAATGGGGTTGTTCAATACTCATGGACATGATTGGTCTGTCAATGGTCTGTATTAGAATGTTTATGTATTGTAAACGTAATATTTGCCACTCATGAAGAATTGTTTCCTTTGAGATGTTACATACCAAAAGCACTTCAATGACTGTTTAATTGGTCAATTGGACATATTTGACAATTTTTTATATAAGCCTCTAAATTTTGTACAGAACATCCAAAACTGAGTAGCTTTGGCTATGATTCTGATTAGTACAACAGTTGACGTAAAGCTTTCATTTGGAATCTAACAATCATATCTACAGTGATAGTAGCTGCTTATCCAATGTACTAGAACTCAGAGTGATGCTGTAATTTATCTGGATTTTATAGACTTTCATCAGTTATTTCTTCATATGTTCACAAGACCTGTAGAAGGAAGCCATGGTAACCTCTACCAGCAGATTATCTTACAATATCTCTCCAGGTACCCTTATTAATAAGGACTATGGGACTTGTAACACATTGGTGAAAAAAATAACAGTAGAAAACTAGACCTACATTAATGTACCTCATCAGTTTGGACATTTCTTTATATCCCTCTCACTATTGTCTCTTTCATCCATTTCCTGCAATCACTTTTTTAGAAAAATATGGTTTATACATGTATACCATATACACTGTACAACACCCACTTTATATCTGAGAGATCTGGACCTCACCTTTGTTTGGATTTTGAAATTGTCATGTTATTATGTATTGTTTGTATTGTTCTTCTGTATGTTGCATTAATTTAAAAAATCATTGTGACCTCATCTCACCTCTTTGCGGCTGTCTGCCAATAGGAATCTTTACGTGGTTGGTGTCAATCCTGCGTCTACCTTCTCAATATACTACCTTGAATACAAGCTCCCAATATTGAAAAAGACCTCATCAGTCCTTAGCTCTCCCCCACTGTTTACTAACATATAATTAAGATGCCTCTCCAGGCAGGAGGAAATATGAATCAACCCCCCTGAGACTAATGGTGTTACCTCTACAAATCAGGCAGCTCTTTGCCCATCTAAATGAGCGATGTTGTATATAGGTATGGGGCTCACCAATCTTTACTAAAGAGTTTAACACCCCAGGATGTTCTAAATTTAACCCTTGCCTCTCCCTTGCCTCAGAAGTACCTCAAAAGGTGAAAAATTGCCTCTGTGGGTGTCTTTAGTTCTCTGCAGTTTGACATTATGATGGGGCAGTGAAAACACCCACCTGGAACATGCATGAACATACATGTAAGTGCAGTATATAATTATGCTTGCGGGATCACAAACAGTAATGGGTAGGCACACCTCAGCATACACCTTGTGGCTTTAGGTCATGACAAATAAACAGTGGCAATTAGCTATTATTTAAAAGTCAATAATCTAGCTTTTGTTGTTGATCTATGATGAACTATGTTTATTGACTGACAGTGGCTCTGAAAGACTAAAAGAGGTACACAAACATTTATATAAAAAAATGACATCTTTAGGGATAGTTTAAGGGATGAAGCATTTGAAATAAAACTACTTTTGTACATTCTATAAAGAAAATGTGAAATGTGCTCAGCCGTGCAAAACCTGTTGCCATGATTATATGGTGTTCTGGGTTGTTGCTAGGTGATTGCTTACTGATCCGAGTAAAACAGCCTAAGTCTCTATAATATTCTGGTCCTTAGTTATAGCTCAGGTCTGTCCTTCAATATAAGTCTAAGTTATTTTTATTCTATCATTTGCCAGGTGAAAATTGTAGGTTTAATTGCTCAGAAAAGCACTTAGATTGAGAATGCAGCATCGTTTAGTAGTAGTTTAAAAAACTTTAAACCCAGCTGAGAGCAATAATATCAAGCACCACAAATAAAAGAGCAGAATCTCTTTATATTTCCATATTTGCTAATTCAAAATAATGATACCTTTGAAGTAGATCTTAAAGAGATTTCTCCCAAAAATGAAAATATGTCCACAGTTTACTTACCCTTATGTCATTCCAAACCTGTATGACTCTCTTTGCTTCTGAGGAACACAAAAGAGGATATTTTGAAGTATGTTGGTAACCAAACAACAGTGGCACCCATTGACTTCCATTGTATAGACACAAAACCACTAAGACATTTCTCAAATGATCTTCTATCGTGTTTCACAGTACAGAACAATTATACAGGTTTGGACTGACATAAGGGTGAATAAATAATGGAAAAAATATTTTTAGATGAACTATCCCTTTAAAGATATTTCTGATCAGACACATTTGAATTAAATACATATTATCTAAAGACTAAAAGACAATTTGTATTACCAGTCCTGCCCACATCCTCCTAATTTATTTAATAAAGTTGAGGACCTTCCTCGTTTGAGCATGTTCTTTAAATAGATGAGATCATAATTACCTCCTTGGGCTGAGTTAATAATGAAGTAGATAGTGACTGTTAGTTCCTGCAGTCTACACCCCTCAGCGGCCTAACAGGGGCTTCCACTAACTGTTTTGCAATGTCCTATGGCAACGCATAATTCTTTTAGACAACTAAATTTTCATCTGCCCCCTCACAAATCCCTTATAAATATCAGTTCCAGATCACTGTCACTTTTGTTAATGTCTAAGGTTAAAAGAGCACTATGTATTGGGTTTGGAACTCACACAATGAAATCTCTATACTTTATGTTCAAATAAATTTCTCACTGACCTTTCTGTGGCAGTAAATCTACAGAGCTTTGCTGGAGACGACTGAAAGGTTTTGTGGGAACACAATCAAAATGCTTCACACAGTCTGTCATCATGTCATGTATGCACAAACAGCTATGAATATTAAACAACAAGACCACCACCATCTTCAAACTTTCACCATTCCACAGGAACACATTTGTCCAGCGTGATGGTAGAGTGCCTCTCCATGGAAAATACTGTCTTTCCAAGGGCATTGAAATGATGGATAAAATATGTGCTCATTATACTGATGATTCGTTTTTGTGAAAGATCAATGCTGTTTATAACCAAACAAAATCCTTTAGCAAGAGTCATCAGAAGAACAAGGAGCTAGCAGGAGCTAGTCCCTGGTTTAATGTCTGAAGAGCCCTTCAAACTCTATCAGCCATGATTTCCTATTCATGGGCTGAGAAGGATTCAGAGTTATGTGCCTGTGACATCCTTGTATTTATAATGGGGCCTGGAACCGATGTCATAAAGCATGCAACTAAATCCACAAAATACCACTGTACTGTTTTATGATCTGTGTAATGTTTAGAGGAAGGCACCGACACCCCCTTACCCCTCATGCACTCCTTTTACATCATGTAGATTTTGTGTTTGTTACACCTGGATGGAAAGCTAAAGTGTGTAATTACATGTACATTTTGAGACACTTTAATGCTCGAAACCGCCCCTAAACAAAGAAGATCTGACCTTACCAGTATACAATATAAAAGTGTGGTTTGTGTAGCAATGAACATGTTAGAAATGTCTTTAATTCTTCTAGTTTTGTTTAAATGCTGAATGTTTCTGGCCATTCATTGATGAACCTTATGAAAAGAATGTGTAAAAAAAGAAGTGATGTCTGGAAATGAAGAAGAGCAATGAGGGCAGAAATCAGAATATTTCATTAAGTTAAACGCTCAGTGGATTTAATTGATGTACTTTCATTTGTTTCATTCAGGTGATTTTGACACACCAGTTTTGGAAACACTAATTCTACTGGCACCGTTTCATAGAATCACATGAGAGATTTCAAATTTAACCTGCACACCAGATGTCAGATTATTTATTACTATTATTTAGTACCATTAGGGTAAAGTCTGTGTATGTTTCACAATAAAGACACGTCCAGGTATGTGTCTTTTCTTTTATATTGATTGTATCTGTTAAACAGAAATATCTGTTTAATCTGAGGGTTTGTATTTAAGCTCTCAGATGAAGATTTACCTTTAATATTTACATTTTTATGCAAAGTGACACAAAAAAGCAATGTCAGAAGTAATTTATTATAAAAGAGCCAACAATTATTCACAGTACATGTCAGTGGCGTTGCGAGGGGGGGGGGGGCTTTGGTGATGTATGATGTATACATTTCTGATGTATTGTCAAAAGCCCCTGATCTTTTGGAATATGTTGCACTTAAAACACTGTATTTTGTTCATACAGCGTGTTCAAAATTCAATAAATGCAGAGTACCATATGTATTGGTTTGTTATCTATTAATTATTTATCAAATAATGTAACTGCCTTGAGTTGGTGGGAGGCAGCGGGATGAAGTAGGGCTGTTTTATGGTGTACTTCTTAGGGGCTAAGCCCCTTATCCCTTCGGACCCTAGCAACTCCCCTGGTACATGTCTTTGTTTATGGTGGTGGCTTAGATAAGTGTTTGTTTCAATAAAGCCATTAATAACTAAATCCATACAAAGTTCTCCACAGAGTCCGAAGTTCTATCATGTTTAAGATTATAGTTTAAGTTTATAGTTTAAAAAGCACAGCACTTGAAGTCAATAAGTCATTCAAGTCAAAAATCCTCTTGGTGCTAACAAGCTTTCTTTAATCATTCTTTCACGAGTTCGCACTAACATGCAATCATAAATTATCATGATGCGTATTTTGCATGTTGCCCTGTGACAGGGCTTCGAGTTCAGAATTTGTCCCGAACCCCCGTACTTGACTAAGGTATTTACCAGCCAAGTGTGAGGCGATGGGGTGATTTAATTCTTTCTTTGTTCTTTGCCCACTCATCATAACACATTCTTTAGCCTCACGCTGCCTGGTTTATTTACAGTTGATATTTTTTGTACTGATATGACGGAGATAAATTGATGATGCGCACTGTACACAAAAACGTACACAGCCTATACCTAAGACAGTAAGAGACCACTTGCATGAGACCGACTATAATTACTGTATGACAGCCATCTTCAGGCTATTCCAGCCAGACAGTAAACACAGCTTCACTGACCACTGCCTGCATCCCTACAGTCAATCCTATTTGGTCTATGAAGATAATCCTTGCCTTTACAGTTTTAGAAAATACTTGCTAATGTATATAAAAATTGTGTCATTGTATTTATGTTTTATCAACACATGACTTATCACACACTATGTAAACATAATATTTGGCTGAGGCTGGTTAATCTCAAAGTTCACCCCTGTACTGCCTAAACACCTTATGGCATTTTCCCCTAGCCACTTAAGGGGCAGTTGTGGCATACTGGTTTGTGAGTTGGGCATGAAATCAGAAGGTTGCTGATTTTATTCCAGCACTGGTGGTTGCAACTGAAGTGCCCTTGAGCAAGACACCTAACCCAATTGTCATTTTAAATGGATTCATATCATTTTATGTCATTTTAAATGGATTAGCTGTGTTGTGCTGTCCGTCATGCTTTTGATCTCTAGTCTTAAAACTGACCCAAAGTTTCTCAGAACTAATACTAAAAAAAACTAAAAACTCTCAAAACTAAACTATTAACGCAAGATCCAAAAAATTACAGCTATAAATAAAAACTAGTTATAGTCTTGAATGTATTTATTTACATATTGTTAGAGAACACTGCCATCTTCTGGTTACAGATAAGCATAGAGGAGGAAAAAGGTTGGTGAAAGTAATTATTCAAAATAAACAACACAGATCATCATCTGTATCATCAACATTACAAAATAAGATTAAATGCAAATAAATTGGAGTGGCAGTAATGGTTTATTGGTATAACATTAGATCAGTTGTTAATAGACCAACCTGAGAATTTTTCCCCATTGCAGTTTCATCTTGATTAAACTAAACAGTCATAAAGCAGAAACAGTATTGAATGCACAGGGAACAGCCCTTGTGAAAATACCCTCCCAAATATATGACAGCTCTCTGGCGGAGTTCACAGATTACATCACAATGTGAACAGTTTAATTATAGTGAATTAAATATTTGCACCATGGAAAATTCTGTGTACTTTCGGAATTTGGAAAAATAGAACACGTCCTGTTCTACACATATTATTGTGCTAAGCTCGTCTGTCTGCCTGGCAATTCATATCCTAGTATCATTCAGAATTCCACTTCCTGAGACGCCTGCAGCTCGATGTTCATTGGTTTGCCAGTCTGCCCATATGTCCCGCCCCTTTTTGTTTGACTGCCTCTGCTACCCCGCACCCAATGTACTCTGCTGTTCCAGCAAGAGAGATCTCCTTCCCACTGGTTGTTAATGCAGCAAATGGTTCTCCCTCGTCTAATCAGCATTGGTCAGCTCTCCCAGCCCAAAAGTACCAGAAGAAGACCAGCACAGGGTGTAGGCTGCACAGGGGTAAGTTTGTACTATTCTGCACAGCACCACTGAGAAATTCTGTTATATTTTTTTAGCAATATTTTGTGCCTAACCAACATGACAAGGCAAAAACTCTTTAAATCATTATGATTTTCCCTGCATAGTTCACTTAAATTGTTTTTCTCTGTATACTGAGGGTGCATAGATGTGTGGGATTGTCTAACAGGCGGGACAGTGCTGCAGGAAATCAGAGTCATATGATAGCCAGACCCTAAGAGCAGATCAGCAGAAAAACAGCAGAAACATGCACATGAGTTTGTCAGACTGGATGTAGGTCAGCAACCATACAGCAAGCTTATATAACATCATGTTTTGTCTTAAAACTTATTTTACGTTTTTTCGCAACAATAAAGGGCATGAATAAATAGGCAGGCTGTTTATTTGTATAGTTTTATTGGTATGTAATCAAGCTGAAATGTTAACTATGTAACGAGACCAAAGTATATTTTCTGTGTGTGTTCAGTGGATTCAGGCAGAAAGATCTCTCAGGGGACACAAACAGTTTTACCTCAAAAGGAATTGCGGAGCGCTGCGGTCATGTATTCACCTCAGAGCCTTCACAGGTGGGGCATCACCCATAGCGAAAGTATGGAGCGTTTGGCCTACAGTCAAGGTAAGACGCTACAGTTTATTGTATTATTAATATTTACACACTGGGTCAATTTCTCAGGGCCAGAGCTGTTTCACACAGTATTATGAATGTGATTTGCAGTCAGCTGAGAAGAATTTGCCATGGTTATGGAATGTAACTTAATTAAACTCACAAATCTGACTAATCATTTATCATTTTAGAGATAAGACCTCTAAAGCTCTTGAACGTGTGCTGTCTGTTAGGGTTGTTCTAACCAACGGTTATTGCATATTTCTAAAATGAAATACTACATGATCCGGTAGAGGGTAGTATATCCATACTCTTCCACTGAATCACGTCCTTTTAACGTTGACACCACCCCTTTGCTGCAGACGAATTGTGCTCGGGTGTAAACAAATCTATAATCTAGTTTTACTTTCTCCCAATACCGGATGTTCGTATGAATGGAAAACACCGATCGCCTCTGGGGCGTCGACAAAGAACTTAGTAGGAAAATTAACGCTTGAATCGGCTCGCCAGTTGTTCACCAATGCCGCTCACATCGCCACCGTGGTTGTTAGGTTAGGTGAAGCGTTATCCTAACCTGTATGAAATTCACTTTCACGATGACGACACCTGCAGAACAGGACCTTGTGTTGGCAGAAGCGGAGGGCAACAAAGAGAGAGCGCAAGTTTTCGGTATTCTTCGATTGCAAGAGGACAGATCGGCGGCTGAGAAAGCCAGCAGCAATGCCATGAGATCCGGAGACGGGAGATGGCAGGCGCCCATATTCGCTTTAGCCAGAAAAGCATCAGAAACCTTCTCGGGCGGCATTCACGTCCTGCCTAAAGTGTCAGAGCCTAAAACGTCGCCTTGTGCCGAGGAATGGGGTGCCAAGGGTAGGTTTCAGCTGACAATACATTTTATAAAACCTATGACGGTTTTCGCGACCAGTTGTTCAGATGTACGTGTTCTGAATGATGTCATACGTGCATGATGTCATATGCTGTGTTGTTACTATGTTTTCATTTGCGCC
Organism: Botia almorhae; assembly: GCA_036877575.1. NCBI lineage: Eukaryota > Metazoa > Chordata > Actinopteri > Cypriniformes > Botiidae > Botia > Botia almorhae. Next base: position 146,276 of record JAZGTJ010000138.1, read on the forward strand.
CCCGTTACGTTTACAATAGGAGCTTTAACGCCAAACACGGCGTCATACGAATTATTCATACGGTTGCTATTAAAATGTTTTCCTAAGGAGATAGGCCTGTCATTCAAATCAGTACCCAACTGGGTTGTCATGATGACACGTGGTATTTATCCTTCTCCCATAACCATTGAGATGTAGCCTAACCGACGCTTTACGAAATAATGTAGATTATTAAAATATGAAGTCTGCAGAATTTAAGTTATTTACCTCTGAAGTATGACAGAATGAAGATGAATTATTTACCCAGATCAAACGAAGTGACACTGGGAACCAGTGATAGTGGGAAGTAATTACCACTACAGCGTTAGATAGAACCTGCCTGATTATGTTGGCATATGAATTATTGATTTGCCTGACAGGTGCAGTAGGGCCCAGTGTGTTCCTGATAAGTCAAACTGATGGGTCTGCAATACGTCTGATAAGCATTTATTGCCCAAAACAATGGAATGTATTCGCACTGCCATAGCTGATAATGAGGTGATCAGGATAGTAGTCAAAACAGTTAAGGAGTGCTGTGGGCCTTGTTAAAATTTACCTTGTGTTTAAACTAACCCAGCCATGCAGTGTGGTCACATGTCAGCCCTGATGACACAACCAGAAGTTGAAGTGCTGTCAGAGTGTTTAGTTTTCTCTTTACTTATACCCTTGTTCTTATTTTGTAAGGAGATTTTCTTTTAAAACCATAAGAATTATTAAAGGAGGCCTGGTTTTGGAAGCAATGCATTGATTTCAAAGTATTAAATGCTGTAGTTTTGTGTGTCGTCTAGCCTTTCGAGATCCAATGGCAATGGAACGGGCAAACTTGCTGAATATGGCTAAGCTTAGCATCAAAGGTCTAATTGAATCAGCTCTCAGCTTCGGACGAACCCTGGATTCGGATTATCCACCTCTGCAACAGTTTTTTGTTGTCATGGAACACTGCCTAAAACATGGTCTTAAAGGTACGGTCGGGTATCACTAAATAGAGCTAAAGAGAACCATCCACAGTTGCTATATACTTAAATGCACACAGTTTAATTTTAATTTGATTTTTGTTATGATTGCTTATGTAATTGTTGGTTAAGTAATCTTTTCTTCCTAGTGTCTCCTAAATATTCCCTTAGGTCTAGATTAGGGATATTCTTAGACTCCAGACAGATTGCAGTCAGTGTTATGGCATGTCACCCTATAATTGGAAACATACATGGAAATAAGTTTTTAAATTTATTTTATACATTTTCAGATGTCAGATCATTTGAAGCAGGGGTCACCAACACGGTGCCCGCGGGCACCAGGTCGCCCCCAAGGACCACATGAGTTGCCCGCAGGCCTGTTCTAAAAATAGCACAACTCACTAGTGAGCTGCATCTAAAATTTAATTTTATTCTATTGCTATTTTATTTAAATCACACTTGCTTTTATATAGATTTAAAAATGACAATATCTTAAAAATATGTATATTATACATGAAGTTTAGTTATTTCAGAAGAGTGTATCAAACTGGTAGCCCTTCGTACGACTCAGTACCCATGAAGTAGCTCTTAGTTTCAAAAGGTTGGTGACCCCTGATTTGAAGTCTGTTGAGCAAGTGCTGACACAATTGGAATACTGTCTTGGGTGACTGGTGTCATTAAAGCTTTGTGTGTGTCCAATCGTAGCCTTGAGTTGTTTAACAAACATGTTTGTCTTTATCTCCCAGTGAAGAAAACGTTTCTTGGATACAACAAGTCGTTGTGGGGACCTCTGGAGATGGTTGAGAAGCTGTGCCCAGAAGCAAGTGAAATCGCAGCCAGCGTACGAGACCTTCCCGGGCTTAAGTATGTGCAGTACTGAGGACAAGATTAGGGCTTAACAATTAATTTGATTTACTTTGTCAAATATGTCGTATCTCAGAGTATAGTGTTTTAATTTTGTCCAAATCTTTGATCTTATTCTCTGTAACCTGGAAGCCCCAGAATACAATTCAAAAGCAGTCTAGTCCAATGTTATATAAATATACACATGCAAGAGATCTGCCATTCAAAATAGGGAAGTGCAAATTTCGTTTTTTGTTCCCTGACAAAACTGAAACTTGCAACTGTAAGTAAAACCTATCTGCACGTTACATAACATCACATTTAGATAGATAGAAATTTGTATTTTCATTACACAGTTTGTGACTTGTTGCTTTTGTACTGTATGTTTAATTGCAATTTTGCTAACCAATAAGCTAAGTTTTACACTGAAAATAGATGTATGTGTTTGTTAGGACACCTCTGGGCAGAGCCAGAGCATGGCTGAGACTGGCACTGATGCAGAAGAAACTGGCAGATTACCTTCGTTTCCTTATTACCAGGAAAGACATACTTAGGTTAGTTGCTTTTTTTATCCAACATCCGTAATTCATCTGTTCATTCTTTGTCACAACAGTTGTGCTAGAGAATAAGTGGTTAGAGAAGTTGTGCTAAAATAGTTTTGTTTCCTGTTCAGGGAATCAGGAAGCTGTGCTCACTAGACAGTGTGCATCAAGTACATGTAGCTTTCTAGTAAAAATGCAATTTTTTTTGCTACTGCCTGGAATTTAAACAAATATAAATTTAAATATATGCAAACGTAAATTCATAAATTAAAATTAAAACCTTAAAAACTGTATATAAATTATATTTTTTTACACTTGTCTTTGTGTGTACAGTCAGAAATAATGAAAATGACAAGACTCAGTAAAATAACATTTCATTAATGTCATGTAGAATATTTTAATAACCCATATTTGTAACATGGCGTTAAAAATAAATGACTCTTTTGCATGTTCAGTGAGTTCTATGAGAACTCGGCAGTGATGCTGGAGGAGGAGGGAGCTGTTATCGTTGGTCTCCTGGTGGGGCTGAACGTCATAGATGCCAATTTATGTGTGAAGGGCGAGGACCTCGATACACAAGTATGAACAGTGTATGTTGGCCATTTTGATAACTCTGCTTGAAGTTTCTGTTTGAGAAATATACATTTCTTGTGTTGCAATCCACAGGTTGGTGTAATAGATTTCTCCATGTACTTGAAGAATGACATTGATGACTACAGAAGTGAAGAAAGGTAGAAAGTATACTTGATAAAAAAGCATAATTTACATGCTGAAAAAAAATCATTATACATTATAATATTAGACATTATAATAAACATATATGTCTATTAATATGTCTTAACTAGAAATGGACAAATAGCAGCTATTTTGGATCAGAAGAACTATGTTGAAGAACTAAATAGGCAGCTGAAGTAAGTTTATATTCTTTCCAAAGCATTTGATTATATTAAGTATATTTAGAACTAGTGATTTGTGAAACCATTGCAAAATGTTTGCTGTAATATGGATGAATCTTCTTTAAACTGTCTGCAACCTTTGTTTTGTTTTTGTTTGCAATCAAGTTCTACAGTTCAAGGCTTACAGGGACGTGTGGAATCATTAGAAAAATCCAATTCCAAACTAATTGAAGAGGTGCAGTTTTAAAATATTTAAAGGCTTAAGGGTCACCTGGTAAAATTGCTATGTGATACTAACCTTGTTGTTGTCATTTGTATTGTAGTTAGCCATAGCAAAAAACAACATAATTAAACTACAAGAAGAGAACCACCAACTCAGAACTGAAAATTCTGCCATTCTTATGAAAGCACAACAGCGTCTTGAGGTATTATATGTTTTATATGTTTGTACAGATACAGCATATTTGTTTGTATGCATATTGCATCCGTCTGTGATTGAGATGAACAGCATTACATTATAGAATATGTTCTCTTAATTGATTTGCCATGCATATATAATTGTAGTATTTAATCATTGTTATGCAAACCCATGCTGTGGTGCTTTTAAACAATATTGCACCCTGTAGTTAAAATTAAAACAATGTTGCACCCTGTAGTTAATTAATTATTGTCTTATTATGCAGAAATTAAGTGCACTTTCAGCAAATTATATCAGCAATGATAACTGTTTATTATCAGCTTACAGATGTCAAACATCTGATCCATATTAACTTTTAGATTGCAGAGGGAGATATAAACTGTGAACTGGACACGTACAAGCAGTCAAGGCAGGGCCTGGATGAAATGTACAATGAAGCAAGACGACAACTTAAAGAGGAATGTCAACTTAGGCAGGTCTGTGCTCTCCCATAGAAAAGTACCTGCTTTTCAGATTGTGCACTGGTGCTTAAAATAGTTAAGAGGTCAACCTGTTTTATTGTATGTAATCATTCTTCTAATGCCACTTTGTGCTTTAGGATGTGGAGAATGAGCTGGTTGTCCAGGTGAGCATGAAGCAGGAGATGGAGATGGCCATGAAACTCTTAGAAAAGGACATCCATGAAAAGCAAGACACTTTGATTGGACTTAGGCACCAGCTAGATGAAGTTAAATCCATCAATGTGGAGATGTACCAGAAAATGCAGGTAGAACATCTCAATTCTCTTTACAAAATCTCCCTTTTTGTTTGTGGTTAAAAGATGTTTTAATTATGCCATTTATAATTACCAACAGTCTTCAGATGACAGCTTGAGGCAAAAAAATGACATGATTGCACGTTTGGAGGAGAAGACGAATCAAATAACGGCAACTATGAAACAGCTGGAGCAAAGGTGAGAAGCAGTTACTGTAATAGTTTATTTGAGATCACATCAAGCATAATGTTTAATCATATTCCTGATGTGCATTCATGATTAATATTTCCAGTAGTAGATGATAAAACACAGATTTTGTTTACCCTCATGATTAAATACACTGTTATTTATATCAGACGGCCAGTACAGTGCTAAAGGACAATTGCCAAATTCAGATGGCATTAACTAGTTTAATATAAATGCACTTCAGGATGTGATGAAATTATTGTTCATTGATGGTGTCATAACCATCAGTGTGTTTGTTTAGAAGCAGTTTTCTGAGGATCTAGCTACTAGCATGCAAAGGACATTGCATGCTTATGTCCTGAGGTTGCACCAAATAGCTTCCTCTCATCTAACCACTCATCCTCCAACATTTGTGTTCTTTTCCTGTTGTGATCTGGTGCCATTAGAGCTGTCATGTCCATTTCTCTCTCTCCACATTCTTCCCTTTATTCTCCATTGATTTACTGCCATCATATTTCTGATGTTTTATGACTGCACTGCTTAACAAGTTCTTGAAGCTTTTGAATGAAATTGAAATTCACTGATATTTACATCCTCTTTCCCTTTTTGTTTCCCCCTTTCATTTAATTTTTTTCTCATCTTCTCTCTTTAAATTCCATGCTTTTGTCAATTAACAAACAGTGACAAAGACCTACTCAGCCAGACGAGAACACTTGCTATGTCATTTGTAAAATGTGCTAGCACAGATACTGAGCACCAGTACAAACTTGTTAAAGATATTTCCTTCTGATATTCAAATACATTTGCTATTTGTTTCTTAACTAGTTGTGTGTGGCACTTAAAAATGACACGTTAATCATTTTTTACTAGCCTTATTTCAGGTTTTATTTAGTGGTTACTGTTTTTCCACACTATTTATTGATCCAACAAATCCTTCTTGTGGTGCTGTAGCCTAAATATTTACCTGTAACATTTAACAATTAAAAAAAACCCACAAATATGTGTCTTTTATCACAGTCTTCAATAAATTTAACATTTTGAATTACTCACAAATGTTTACTTATTCATTTCTCAGAAACGTTCCAATAAAAAAAAATCATTTGTGAAATTGCAGAAAAATTTCTGGCTCTACTCGCAGCAGCTCTTTCCTGTCATCTGGCTCTGTATTTATTCCCGTTCTATTGTGCCTGTTGAATTATGGCCATCTTTTTATTTTGTATTCCATTTGTTCCAATACATTCCCGACCTTTCCATTACATTCGGAGCCGTAGTTTTACCCAGTTGGTTTGAATTACACCAGATTGCAGGATGCAGAGAGGGAACGGGCTAGTGCAGAAGATGGAGTGTGCAAATTTAAGCAGGACTTCATGAACAAATCTGACAGTCTCCAGAAACAAATAGCCCAGAGAGAGAAGCAGATGTAAGTTTTGTGATGTTTATTTTCTTACTGTTCAGTGTGAAACCAGATTCCAATTAGAAGTGTCAATTTTACCTAATTATTTGACTTGTATTTGACTTAAGTCTTAAATGGAAATGATTTTCTCAGGATGCAGCTTGAAACAGATTTGAAAATCGAGAGGGAATGGCGGCAGACCTTACAGAGTGAATTAGAGAGAGAACGAGAGACCATTGCCCAACTTACTGCTGAGGCTCAGCAAATCAATGGACTCAAAAAAGTATGTAAAATTTTGCCTCTCATTGACAACAAGAACATACAAAACACTGTAACTGAAAAGTAGTTTTTTTGCACCGTGTTAAGGCCCGTGCACACCAAGAATAACAACAATTATATAGTTTTAAAAATTCTAAATTTAAGACAATAGCACAACTATAACAATACAGAGTAGCAATATCATTGGGATCACTTTTAGAGTTTTTTTAGCCAATGAAACCCAATCAAAGAGTAAGTTAAAGGGCTCGCACATTTACTGCAGCGTATCTTTATAGTTACTGTTTTTAAGAGTGGTCGGTTGTGATGTTTCTTCTCAGGAGTTCCACAGGTTGCAGGATGAGAACTCACAGCTGAAGGGAATCTGTGAGGAGCAGGAGAAAGCACTGGAGGAGCTGGGCTGCAAACTCAGCGAGTATGTGTGATTTAAACCTTGATGACATGCTGGAGCTTTAAAATTATGTTATTCTGTTACTGACACACACACTTTACTTTCTCAGGTCTAAGTTGAAAATTGAAGACATAAAAGAAGCCAATAAGGCACTGCAGGTTTGCGTTAAAATATTGTTTGGGAGTATTTTTTTGTATTTGTATTGTATTGTATTTTTTTTGGACATTTACTGTGGTATTATCAGTTGATTCCATCATTATACCACCACGGTACTTTTCTGCAGGCGAATTGAATCAAGGTTTATTCAGTCCATGTGTTGTGCTTTTACAATATATTTTAGGGTGGCCAGGTTTGGCTGAAGGACAAAGATGCTACACATTGCAAGCTATGTGAGAAGGAATTTTCCATTTCCAGAAGAAAGGTCAGAACCAAATAAAAGCAGTCCTCTAATACGGTGTTGTGACAGCTCGCCATCCATCCACATGAACGCAATAGCTCTGTAGAAGTAATTTGAGTGGCACAAAGATGGTGCTGGATTTGTGCACAGGAAAACATTTCCATTTGAGAATTAATAACGCTTGAGAAAAGGCCAATATGGCAAATCCTTTAAAGGGTATAAAATATGAGGTTTTACTGACTTTTTGATTAAATACCAACCCAAAAAATAGTTGTCTCATGATCTTGGGCTTGTCTTGGTTTAAACAGCACCACTGCAGGAACTGTGGAGAGATCTTCTGCAACGCTTGCTCGGATAACGAGCTGCCACTCCCTGCTTCACCCAAACCTGTGCGTGTCTGCGACACCTGCCACGCTCTGCTGCTCCAGCGCTGCTCCTCCAACGCCACATAAGACAGTGTCACAAAGACCAATGTCAGCTTTAACTTGGACACTGTGCTGGTGTGTATTGTGTCAAGCTATAACAAAGTGACCAAAATGGATGCACCTGTTTTTCGTGTTTGAAGTTTACATTTCACACAGGAATAAGCCTGTTGCCTCAGAGCTGATTTAAAGGCAGCTTCAAAATATTTGTGCAGTTGGCCAATGTTGTGTTTGTCACCGAGTGCCCAAAGAAATAAGCTGTAGTTTACAAAGGGTTGTAAAATATGACTGAACATTTCCATGTGGGCTGGAAATGGAATTTCAGATTTGAATCTTAGCACAACATTCTCATGCATGTTGTCTGTATACTTTTGATATACGAAGGGTGAACAGGATTCACATTGTGTCAAAGGTACGTAAATACAGTTATTACAAATACGAAACTGTACAAATAGGTACTACAAGTTACTATACTATTCTTGAGAAATTATATTTCTTACATTCATGTGCCTGTATAAAAAGCCAAAAAGGGGTAATACACTATTGTTTCCCTGGTTCTAGATGGGCTAAAAAAAATGTAAAAAGTGAATGTATTTTGAGTGCTGCTTATGTATGATAGATGTAAATACATGTAAAATAGCACAGAAACTGTTCTGTAATTTTTAAACAAGGTGTTTTCACTCAGTGCTAAGTTATTATTTCACAGTAGCAGATTTACCTTGGTACAGAACTGAAGTGTGATGAACTATTTTAATGGCTATGTGAAATCCAACTAACTTGAAAGCACTTAGAAGTTTCAAAATGTGAGGTTTATGTATGAAACTGTACATATGCCTTTAACCATTAAAGTTGATCACTTCTATAACTCCTTATTGTCTGAAGTCTTTTAGAATGTTTAGCAGTACACATACAGAAACTTAAGAGTGCATACAGAGATACATCAAGCCGTCTGTGATTGTACTGCATCTTGGAAGTAAATATACAATAAAGACGAGATACAATCCTTTCATCTAGCGCTCATCAAAAGCAAATCACTCTTTATTCTGATTTACCTTACATTGTCTTCAATTAACCAAAAACCTTCAAACATTCTTTGGTCAAAAGTAAAATATCAATTACTTTTGATATTTAAAAAAAATATTTCACGTTTCAATCTAGAAATGTTACTGAGCAGCCAAAACATCCAAAATGATGTTGTTGCTTTGGGAAAAAAAGGACTGCGCGCAATTCCACACAACTCTAACATTAAGCTATTCATACTGAACTGTGAGGTGAAAACATACAAAGCGCTTTTCTTTAGTTGGACTTCAACACATAAATATATAAAATTTAATAAGCAAAATGTACAGTAGCCGGTCAACCTATGCCACTCAAATATATATATATTTATGATATAAATTTAATCTGTCTATAGGCTTTGAAAATATTTGGGGCATATTTTATATGAACATCTGAAAACATATTCGTACAAAAGACTTTCCATGCTGGAAGCTCCAACTTTGGGTTGAAAAGTCCTCAGAACATCCCTCTTAGTCCACTTCCTCGAGAGTTGCCATAGAAACCACCTCCACGATCTGTAGGATGTTTATCCCCCCCCAAAACAAAAGTCAATTTCATGGAAAGGTTGACTTGACCTTTCATCTCTGCATTCAAATTAAACGTAAAATCTGCATGCAGTGATACAAACCCATTTCTGACGGTCCACTTGAAGTTGAATTCAAGAAAAGCTCAACATAACGATGCTCTAGAAGATTACAATGCAAAAAAGTCAGAAAAAAACTCAAGGACAGCAGAGGATTTGACACATTGTGTACCAGGTTAGGAAACAGAGACATCTTACGCATATGATTCTTGTCTTTTGACATGGCAGACACAGCATCTTTATGAGATCGAAACTCAACATCTGCCTCGCCTGTAGACTTTCCATTGGGCCCTACGTCAATATGCACCCTCACGGGGTTTAAAGGGTAAAAGAACTGGAAAAGAAGATATCTACGCTGACTGAAGAGCAATAATACATTTAACTTAAAGGAAACATTTTTAGGATCAATTCATATGCAACATCTTCTTACATCTGCGATATCTGCCTCCGTTGCGCGGAATGGAAGGCCTCTCATGTGCACAAAATGGCCGCCGTGAAAGTCTGAATTTGAATCACTGCTGTATCCATGATTCCCCATAGCTCCTCTTCCCCTATCACCTCGAACACGTTCTTCAAACATTCCATTACCAAAGCAGTAGTTGTTAAAGCCATTGTAGTTGTCAAACCCACTGTATCCTTTTAAAGCAAAGACAAATCAATACAATTCTGCACACGGTCTAGGCTAATCATAGCTTCTAATAATCATATGGACACCAGGTCAGCAAATATATAGTTATTCTTTACAATACAGCCATAACAACTGTCATAACATTGTAACTTGTTGTAACACAACATACTATTAACTATATTTTTTATTTTATAAAAACTAATAAAATAGCATATTCCGCATCTGGTCGAGGACAGCACCTCCTCTTCCAGACCCAGACCCAAAGAAGCCCCCACGTCCCATCACAGGTCTGTCATATGGACTAGGCCTCTGTCCCATAATCCTTCTGGGCACGTCGTAGTATGCACGCATTTCATTTCGACTACTTTTGAATATCTCTATGTACCTGTGTTTGTTTGAAATGCAGCATTAATGCATTTTACAGAAATAAGATGCTGAAAGTGTGTAACAGCATGAGGAAGATTAGGGAGATATTTGGGTATTTTGAGATATTTTGGGACCCACCGACTAATTCCAATTAAGGCATAACTATAACTGACAGTTTACTGTATTTTAAAGTGCTTATTAAAAAGACTCCTTTGCCTCTGCAGTATGTGTTGCCCAGCGTCATTATGACATCATATTTCTGCTTATATTTCTGCTAAGATTACCATCATTCCTATTTTCCCCCATGACACTGTTTAATGTGTAATTAAATATTTCAGGCTTAACAACATGATCATACCATCTATTTATAGAGCAGAAAGATGCATG